>VXAK01013773.1:262080-278049 GCA_013399435.1 Arenaria interpres | reverse complement strand
TAGTATTGTTGCACAGACATCCAGCAAGGCTCATTTTTCCCTCTCTATTAAACTAGCCTTTGCAGATCACCATGCTGCTGTGCTTTAACTGTTTATGTCTGTTAACATTTATATTGCATTACAGTCTGAAGTGCAGATGACACTTCATCTGTAATAGATCAGAATAGATGCTGTGGTCAAAGCAACTTGGAAGTATATTCCGCACAAATTCTTTCCTTCTCACAGTTAAGAGGTGATGTTTTCAATGAGCTGAGACCTAAATGTCCTTTGACAGGAGCAATTCTCTTTGTGCACACATAATTTTCACACAAAATGAAATTCACAGATGAGCAGTGTTTGATTTCTGCAGCAGTTGGATACCACAATTTAGAGACCACACATGGCCATGCATACAATACTGAACTGTAGTTTCAATGTTTTAAAAATCCATCTAGGTAATTGGAGGAAGAGATATTCCTACTGGTTGGTCTCCTGAAGATAGAAGTATTGCATTGTCCCATAGGTAGTAGAGCTAATGAAACTTGATTTTTTATATATTTGAGTTCTATTTCCTTTATACATAACCTACATAATGCCAGTAAAATTACCTCTGCTGCTCAGTAGACGATCTCTTATGAAATACACATACAACAAGAGGAAAACATGCACTGGACTTGAACTACATGCATAAGAAGTGGCTGTCTGCTCCCAAAGAGAATGTGAAATGGCTGATTTCATTCTCATTTAGCCTCAAGAGAGGCACTATTTTGGGCCTTTCTTTTTAGTCAGTCACTCTTTCAGTAAATTTGTAGGGACATAATTATCTTAAAGAATTCTGCCCATCTCAATGACATTGAAATCAGCTAATGTATTTCAAAGTTATCAAGAAGGGATTGCCATACAAATAAAGCAGAATAGAATTCAAACCAACCTCATTTCAGCAGGAAAACATATTTAATTTTCCGTTCATATTAATGGTCATAAGGAATTCTCTTGATCATAAACATGGTGTAAAATGTTGTAGCAAATTGCAGTCCTCAGTCCTCAGTTTATGCGGAATGAATACTACATTTATCTATAAAGTTATAACTCTAAAAACAAACAAACAAACAAGGCAAAAAACCTTGAGTCTGTTCCAGTAGGTGCTCAATTTCCCTTTTCTATTGAGCGCCTGAATAAGTTATTCACCCACAGTTCCCAAAGTGCAATATATTCCTGCCAACAAAACAATAAAATTATACCAGAACAGTTGGGGTTTTTTTTCCTATTCTTTTACCTAAAAGCTCTTTGTATGTTTTATTTATGTTTTTACCATCCTAAGCAACACAAAATCAAGCATTCATTATGTGCATTTCCAAACAGGAAAGTGAAGATGCAGCTCCCAGAAGCCTTTCTGTTAACATTTAAAAATGGAAAAGCCATAGATATAGCAGAGACTATTAGAAGCTTCCTCTTCTTGTTGAGAGAAATATCATGAATATTTGGCTGGGAGTTCTCTGATAGAAAAAAAAATGTTAAAAAAGAAAATTATGCCACATATTACAACAGAATACTTCCCATTTAATATCTCCTAGTCATCTTTGCCTTTAGCCATTCAGAATTTCTGAGGGCAACAGAGCAAAAACAGCTCTCCTTGCTGGTAAGAGAAGCTCCTGCTTATAGAATTACAGTGATGTACGGCATGTATCACAGAAAACTAGATCAAATTAGTAGGAAATCAAAAATTTCCAATAAAAAATAAAGTTTAATCAGAACTTTTTTCAGGCTTCTGTCTATTTTGACAGCTTTTGGAAATATTGCTTGTTTACTTCTTTGGATGGCTGAGGATACTGAAATACACACCTTTAACAGGTTTATTTTTAGTGCAATTTCATTTTATTTCAACCTTTCTCTTGTTTTTAAAATTTAACATGTTTACAACATATTTACATCATCAAGATTAAGCAATTTGATATTGTCAACGTTAAATGATGCACACTTTCAAATCAATATTATTTTGCAAAACCATATTCCTTAAAAACACAACTTAAAAACCTGTTGGATTTTCCTTCTTCATTCAGCAAGTTGGGTTTTGGAATGTAAAAATCTTCATCAAGCACAAATGCTGAGTTTTGGCAAGTTCTAAGTCTGAATACCTGTGATTCTGTTGCAGAGAACAGTGACATGCAATTGCAACATCTAGGACATTACACTGCCCTTATAGGAAACAGTATAAACTACACTGAGTCCTCCAGGAGAAAGAAGGGTGCTAGCACAACTCCAACAATAGCAGCGCGAGAACACATGAGGTGAGGTGATGGGGGGAAGAAAGGAGTAGAAAAGAGAGAAACAGAGATACTGGTTTGGAACCAGGCAGAAATGAAGAAATTCATTTTCATGAGTGAAAGGTGAAACATGAGAAACCTCAAGCTGAGCCTAAAAAAAATGGATAGATCAACTTGGCTGGCACAAGGAGAGGACAAAATGTGGAAGGTGGCAACAAACAATTACCAGAAGAAAAAAAGAGAACAAAGTGCCCTGGAAATGCTGATTACACACAGTGCTTGCTAGACCCAGCACAGCGGTTTATAAAAGACTTGCTACAGGAGAGGTGGTGCTGCAACTGAAATGAAGCTTTTGCAATAGGCTTGGAGTTAGAGGTCAAGTAGTAATGTGCTTTTCGCCACTATCAGCATTTTTCACAAGTGCAGTTAGTTAATTTACTGGGAGGCTCATTCAGGCTGCCCTTACCACCACGAGTTCAAATAGCCAATATGCCACAGGCATTTTATTTTACATGCTTTTTGAGACTAGCTTAAAGACAGCCAAGTGCAGGACTGCTAATCGTAAATGCTATAATGATAACCATCACTCAAGGTCACAGTGTGCCCCTGAGCAAGCTGACAAAGATATACCCACTGTCCTGGTAACTGCCCTGTACCCTGACCACAGTGTGGGCACTGAAGCACTCACTTTTCTGGAAGCTGGGGTAAAGAAGATGAGGAACCTTCCAGTAAAATACTTATCATTAGAATATGATAATTTTTTAAAAATTTAACCTGAACAGCTTAATATTAAAACCTTTCCAGCCCTGATATACCCCATAAAACTAGGGTGTTACCTAAACTGCCCGAGTTAGGATGCTGCACACAACTAATGGAGTTCAATCTGCTTTTGGTCTTTTGGAAGTGCCTAGATCTCTCCATTGCATATGAGAGGTAACCAAGGGCTCCTCAGCTGGTGGTGAGACAGTTTTACATCCACACTTAAGTGAACAGAAGCTCTGTGTTCCCCTCCAGTTCTAGTTGATACTGCTTGTATTTCTGCAAGATAAATTCCTATAAACACATGAGCAACCAAAATAACTTGATTAAAAATTTATAATGATCACAATTGTTTCAGAATATAGCATGAAGTGCAGCCCATCAGAAGACATGTCTGTTAATAATTTGATGTAGTGCAAAGGTAGTTTCTTTTAAAAAAATCATGTGACTCTTAAAATCTAGTGTTACTTCTTTCTTTTTCTAACAAATCCTTCCATACTCACAAGATTTGCAGTAGATAGATAAAAACATGCATCTATATTTGAGCACTTTGTACTTGGGTCTTAAGGAATACTTCAAAACTCAGAGTAATTTTGTTCATTACTGATGAACACCAGGAAGTCTTTGATTCATTTTTTCTGATCAAAATCTTCATTTCTGTAGATATTTATAGACAGAATATTAAGAATTTTTCTATCACAATGGGGCTCGGATCTCTCAAACTGGTGAGCAAATGACAGGGATATGGTAATCACCATTCAAATGGATGAATATTCACCAAGTCTCAGATTTATCTAGTGAAAAGAATCTGTCTACATTTTGTCTAGTGATAAAGGGAGAAGAAAAGTGAAGGGGAAATTCTAATTGTAACTGCTCAGCAGTGGTAAATTGTGACTGAAGAATGATTAGGCATGGAGGGCAGGAAGGTCCAGCTACAAGAAGTGCTTAAACTGGATGGAAGCAGGAATGCCAGAGACAGAAGACTCCCTGCAAGGAATAGAAGTTTCCCTCGGTGACGAGATAAGAAACAGTCTCACCCTTGTCTTGTAGACATCCTGGAATAGGAACACACAGGGGCCCAAGTCAGGGACCACCTTTGGACAGCAGAGCTGGGTCAGGACATGGACCCATGATAGGGCTGAGTGGTTCGATGCAACCACTCTTGGGACTGGTGCTGCTACAAGTGTATAAGGAATCTGTTTGCAGACTCCATATAGGACTGTGTATTGTGGTAGGACTCTGCCTAATGTATTATTCATTAATTTTTTCTTTTATATTTAAGCACAAATGTGTGTTTAATTGACCTCGAGGGGTACCATAAAAATTCCACAACATAAGCTTTCCCAAAAAGAAGTTTTATTCAGGAGGAGGATTTCCAGCTAGTTTTGGTTATAGCTGTTCTCTGGCTGGAGAAAAAGTCCAGTTTGTTAGCCTGTGAAGAGAGAGCTAGCATATGAGAATCCCCAATCTAAAGTTGTGTGGTTCTGCAAAAGATTTTTGTTCAAGGTTATCCTTATGATATATATAAATGGCACCATCAAGTTTTAGTTGTATGCAGGTCAGCTGAAAATTACAATTTTTCAAATAAAAGCAGTGCTACCCTGCAAGTAGGATAAAAGAGCTTGGGACCCAGGTCTCAAACCTAGATCCTGGAGAGAGAAGAGGGTCTGTGAGTTGGCTACTGGATGGGCCAGGAAGTCCCAAGAAGCTCCTGGGAGGTGAACTGAGAGACCCATTTGTCTGAGCATGAATGTGTGTAGGTCTGAGTGTATGTCTGAGCGTGAAGCAAAGGAGGCCAGGGCACCTCAGGCCAGCTGCCAGGGGAGTCTAAAAGTATAAGGCTAGTTCCTGGACGGACCCATAATGTGACATTAGACCACAGGGTCATGTAACTTGTCTCAGGTAATATTGTGTTGATGGTCATGATCATGTAACAGCTGAGATATTTGTACTCCTCACATAAAGCTACTTCATGTACTAGATTCTTTTTTTTTTTTTTCATTCAGTTTGTCAAGAAGTGTTTCAAACTATCGGAACAGTTCCAGTTCAGTCAGCTCCAGACTTTTTCCACATGTTGCACAGCTCTTTTGCATATGGAATACAGAACAACTAAGTTCCCCCTAGCAGAGGAATATACTGATGCATTATAGGGAAAGCCCATGCCTTCCCCTTCCTCCTCCATTCTCATCTACCATGTGTGTCAAAAGTATTCTACCTAGGTCTCCAAACATACCCATTTTCTACTATCCTCAGCTGTAAATGAAAAGATCTATCTGGGGGAAGGCTTCCCAGGGGTTTCAAAGAAATAACTAAACAGCCATAGATCAACATGTACATTGTTGTGTAAGGCAAAGAAAAATACGGCAACATGCTAGAAAGGTTACTCAACTTTTGAAGTTTGAACTACACAAATCCATGAAAGGGGTGCTAAAGGAGAAAATAATTATTTTAACTTGCTTATCCTATACCATGATAGCAGCTATGCTTGGCAACTGTTTTTTGGGGACTGTAGTATCATAACAGCGCAGATGCAGCACTACTTACAGCCCCATTTAGCTTTAATGCCAGTATTATTTTTCTCAGTAGAAACATTTAAAAAAAAAAGTTTAAAAATGTGGATAAAATTCTTTTTCATTTCAATCAGTGATAGCTATAACATATACATCCATTATAGAATAGAAATTAAGTAGCGGTGTGAATCATTTGACAGCATTGCCTTCATGTACTTGAGGAGCAGCAGTCTGAGTAATATGCTATTTTCTGTCTTGTCATCAGGCCAAAAGTAACTCTTGCATCCTGCATGCTGCTAACTTTACACTGGAAATACATTTTTCATTTTATCTGACATGGTCATCTCTCATGGATTGTCAAAGTCTGTCTATCTCCTTTTCAGAGTAACAATCTACTACCCTACTGTCAGCACTGTCTACACCCACCAGCGTCTAATTACGATTACCCTGTCTGAATGCTTCCTTTCACCCCTACAAAATTTGAAATAAACTACTTCTAAATGAAAAGAAAAGTGTTCACAGAGGAATATAATTAAATCCTTTAATAATAAACCCTTTATTTAAGTCAGTGCAATTTCTTATGAACACAAGACCTGCAGTTCACAACTTGAAGAGTCTTGGTAATCACTCTGTGCAGGAAAGCTGCTGTGCCCACACAAAGCCTTCTCCAAGATGGAAGCATATGCAAAGATTTGGCCTGATCAGCACTTGGACAGGATATGTGAGTCAACACTGACTGCACTTGCATCAGGGATTGATTCACTGAATTGATTTCTACAGCAGCTTAGCCTTAAAATGATGTTTCAGGGTATGGTGTTCTGGCAAATGTTACATTCAGATAACCAGATTTTACTGAAGACAAGACATGTTAGCAAAAGAGACAAAGTAAGATTTTTTAAGCTGACTTTCCACAAAGCAAATAACTTCAGGTCTGTTGATCTCCTTTTACCTCCTTACAGTCTCTCTATATTTACCTTGCATGCAGGATCCTTCCCTGGTCCCACTCCTACTCAGATCTGCAATGCTGTTTTCCCTGGTAAATAGCTGTCACACTACGCTCTAGTACAGACTACTCCTCTTTGACGGACACCATACTATTTCTGTATGAAGTTTGCTGACTGCTGTATGATTCTCTAGGGTGAAATGAGATATCGAGACAAAAAACATCAAACAGAATATTTTCACTGGAAAAGAGCTTTGATAATTTTCTGTGGTGAATGCCTTAACTTCTGCTTGCCAAAATCTTCCTTAGGAGACACGATTATAAATTCCATACAGTCCTTCCAATATTCTTCTTAGTACTCCTGAGACATCTACACTAGTAAGAAAACAATGCCAAGGTACAGCTGGGCTATAATTTGTAGCTGAAAGGTTATAATTTGTAGTACTATTAAGTATTTACAGTGGTTCCTGGCACACTTTTAGCCTAGGTGAATTAGCACTCTTTCCAAACAATTCACAGGCACAGTTTGTGAATTAGCCCATTCAAGCTTCATTTCCGATACCTTGAATTGGAAGCAGAGAGAGTTTAATGATATGGAGGTCGCCAGACTTTACCAGCTGATCTCAGAATCAGAGCCAGTCCCCTGACTTTGCATATCTCCAAGCAGAAATGTCACCTTAGCATCAAGTGATCATGTCAGTCCATAGCTACGCACAATGTAATAGTGAAAAATGGTCATAAATCAATTGTCTTACCCACAGAAACAATAACAATTATCTGGCTATAGATGCCTCTGATCATCCCAGACAAGTATCATTTATATGCGAGGTAGATTAGATTTTAGTTGACAAATCTCCCACGCATGGAGGTGCCTTCCAGTATGCCTAAGATTTCAGGTAGATTAGTCATTGTTGGTCCTCTTGAAATCCAGGTGGACTATAGGTGCCATCCTGCCCCAGGATTAGGTACGAATGATTGCAAGCAAGTTTTTGCCCCTCAGTTACACATGATTAAGGTAAAAAGAGGCTTTCTGTAGTAAAGTAGGAAGAGAGAAATCTTTCAAGAGATCTAGAAGAATCTCTGAGCAGGTGAATTTGAGGATGAGATTCAGCTCCAAATTAAAACATTTAAATTTAGGTGTCTACATGGAGTTATAGAAGTCAATATCGCTTATTGTCAGTAAAGAGCTGAGTTTAATTCCCATACTTAAACATATGTGCCTATTTTCATGCAAAAATATCCAAGATCTTCAGCAGGACTAGCAAAAATGGCACAGTACCTATGGGACATGTCTTGTCTATCTAGATGAGTAACTGGGAGCCAAGAAGAATATATAAGCAAGTAGGCATCGAAATCCACAGAATTTTCCATATGTAGTGCTTTCTATGGTCTTAAAATAAGTTAAACACGTGAGTTAAGAGCAACTGGACTGTATTCTTTCATATTGCATATAGTCTTCTAACATCCATCCAGGACATTTTCCCCTCATTAGGTTACAGAACAAATAAGAAAATATACATGACCCCTAGAGTGCTGACTGATACTAATCAGACCATACAAGTGTATTAAAAAGCCCAATGAAAAATATCTTATATATATTGACCAAACTGCAGGTCGCAAAGCCCAAAACAGAGGCAAAATTATGCTTTACAATTCCAACAAAGGGTTTTTTTTCTTTTCTTCTAGCTTCAGATCTCAGTTAGAGAATATGGTAACTTGTATCAAAGGCACTGAACAATGAGCAGAAAGAATTTCTAAAGACTTTTCTTACTATTTTCTTAAATTTTTAATGTTTAAACTCCCGTGTCAGTAATGGTGGAGAGAAAGTGTTTGTGTGAGAAAAAGCTACAAAGGCAGATAGTTACTGTTGAAAATAAATGTGGCAACAAAGATGAAAGTCTCATTTTTACAAAAGAAAAAACTTTTAACAGTCATTCACTTCTAATTATTTTCCAGTAATAAATGAATAGAATAATGAAAGTTGTTAGTATAATTTCCTATTCATCAGGAATGTTAAGCAGGAAGGATCACTTGCCATTTGCGTATCACTGAGGTTAATGCCACTTTCATGTTTTACTGAATACAATAAAAAGTTAAACAAAAATAGAAATTAAGACAATAGAAATTGACAATATACTAGCAGTTTTCTCATCATTCTTTAAAGTCAGAAAGGCACATAACAAGAAGACTGAATTGCAGGATTTTTGACAATCAACTACTTTTCGAGACAAAAGTAACTGCTGTCCACACTCATTCTACAAAGGAGAGTTCATACTGACCCAAGCTGATGGTCATTTTACTTTCAACTCACTATGTGCTGTCCAGTCTTTTGGAATAGTGATTTAATTTACATCACTGTGGACGGTCAAGCATGTCCAGATTTAACCATGAGTTACCCTGAACTGCTTCTGATACCCTGAGTATTTCTATTGACCTTAGTGGAAATATAGTGATGAAAATGGATAAACTGCTGTTAGAGTGGACTGCTCCCCAAAGGAAGGCAGAAGTGACAATGAAACAGGCAAGGTCTGACATGGGGACAGTTCCACAGCACTCAAACAAGAAGAGCAGCACAGGCCAGTGACAGAAACCAGAGTCAACCAACAGCCCAGTGAAAGCCAAACACCTCTGTAGCTCCCAGCTTGTCTTCCAACAGGATGATATGGTTTACAGCCACATTTGGAGCACAGGTAATCAAGCTCCTTGGAGGTGGGTGTTACAGAGCTCATAGGTGCATTCGGGGCCCTGACATCATTTTCTAGAATATGTGTCATAAAAGAAGGAAAAATTCAGCATGTAACAACAGTCAGAAAACAAGTTACAGTATATTTTTGAAGTTTGAAAGACTAAAAAACTATCTTTGAAATCATTCATTTGATGTTTCTGTGGATTGATAAAATAAGATTACTCCCTAGATTGCTTCAATGAAAACCTGACACAATCATTAATAATTAGAAGTGACATACAGTGAGCACCTCAGGAAATCACATTTCTCCCTGTTAGCCTTGCCTCTCTAAGAACAGGCAGCCATCTCCCACTTAGTGGGTTGAATATTGATCACCATTTCTTGGAGCGCTCTACAAGTCAGACTGCTCTACAAGTAGTCTGTGTACATGGAAGCAGCTGTAATGAGGCAGGCTAGATCTTCCTCCACTGATGAAGTAAAGGAAGTTGAGAGCTTGTAACCTGGAACTGCGGAGTACCTTCCAGCTGTACTCACTTCAGGATGATCTTACATAATGAACAATTTTGTGAAAGGCTATTTTACATCACAATTACACTGAAAGCAAAGTGGTTCTCTAATATATTTGATTGAATGTAATTGTTTGAGAAAGACATGTAGAAGCTACAATATAGCTGTAATGGCCAGAATGTTCTACAGGGCACACCTGACAAATGAAGCACTCAAAAGTTTAATTCAAACTATTTCTGTGATTCAAATACTAAATTATGAAAATGCCAAGTTACATTGCTGGGTTCTGTCAGATTAAATTATGGAAAAATGCAAAGAAAAGAAGTGCTTCACATCAGAGTCTCCTGACAAAGCCTCAAAGTGAAAAACCCCTAACAAGTATGATGGGCTAAACTCAGCAATTTTAGAATTGATAGTAAGAAAGCTGGAAAAAATTCTCTAGGGGAATCCAATGTATTCTCATAGATAACGACAAATTTACTCTTAAGAGTTCTGTTAATGGAGGATATTTACTTAGAAAGTGGAAACCACTTCATTCCCATGAGGGGGGGAAAAAAAACAAAATAAAATCTGCCTTCAGAAATGAAAATGGCTAAGCAAGTACAGAAGAAAATAGATCAGCCTAGAGGTATTTAAGAACACAGAGGATGTTTCAAGACTCTTTGGAAGCTAGTTCTTTCCAAAATTATCTGTTGTAGAGTTTAAATTTCCTTCTAGATTATTTTAGCAATGAGAGTGAGCCATCTCTTTCTGCTGAGAAAACAAAAGCTATCACTAATAGGAAAGCAAAAGGACTCATCTGTAATAGGTTTCATTTTCACAACAAAATTGTCCTAAAAGCCAGAATGATTGACTTTGAAAATTCTTTTCCATTTAACCATCATACATTCAGCTTTCTCTAACCAGAAAGGAAAGAGAAGCAGTTCCAGTCCTAGTTCCAGAGAATTTATCTTTGAAGCTATGATCACAATGTTTATCATTCAGCTAAGTCCACACCTTTTAAATTGGAGGTTGCACTGCAACCACTGGAGATAGAAAAATTGAACATGAGAACAACTATCATTGCAAAGTGCTTTGAAGTATTCCAATCAAAACTGGTGATTATTTGATAGAATTGTATGCCTACACTAATGTGCTCTGTGCATGTCTGCAGAACTCAGTTTTCCCAGTTTCTGTACTGATGCCTAGCCTGCAGAAATGCACACTCCAGTAATTTGCAGCATATAGGTAGCCCTATGGACACAACAAAAATATTAAATAGAATACACATAAAGTAACTTACATTTGTGTCATTTCCCTGGCATAATGCCTCAGATTAAATCTATTCCAAAACTTACCTCTAACATTGAATTTTTTAATATTTCTAAATAAAGCAGTGAGCTATATAAAGCAGTTTCGATGGAGTGAAATTTTCCAATTCAAATTTTATTACAAATGTGTTGTGCATTTTGAAGGCTAAATATTTTATTGTCTCTAAGGTTCTTCAGTGAACTCTGTATAAAAATACGTGACCCTTGGATGAATCTCAAATGGCTGTTCCTCAAGAAGAAGAGTGTGTTAGGCTGACTTTATGGAAATTTAGTCTAAGCTACTTGAAAGCTTCATGTTTATGTAGGGTACAGAGGCATTTCTCACACTCACATATATCATAATAGGGGGAAATGGGGAAAAAAAATTACTTTTGGCATAGGCAAATTAGTTATGTGATTAAGCACAAGGCTGAAAGAGGTAATGTAATTACTTCATTGCCTTTTTTTTAACCAGAAATTTTTTTTGGCTGCCACTACTGTGGTCAAAAAAAACCAAACACCAAACGCAAAATCAGAGAGTGCAGGATGGCAGCTGTTGTGGGATGTGGTGGTCTGCCATCAGCAGGAAAAGGCACTATCTGTGTTATCCTTATATTAATATAAGTGAAACACAGAAACTCGACTCAATAGCCAATATGACTCTATTGCAGCGCTGGGGTCTCACCAGGATTTCTCCTCTATGTGCTCCCTTTTGGCAACGAATTCGATGAGTTTATATTCACTAAAATTTTATATATTCATGTTTTTTCCTATCATCATTAACATGCACACAGCTATTCCTAGAACTTTCTACATAATTAGGTCACAAATGATCCCACGCTCTTTGCTGCCATCAAGTGTCCTTAGTTGTAGTAGTTACAAGTGTTCTGTACTTGCAGTCACCCTAGTGGCGGTTTTACTTTGTCAGGTGGTCATATCTTCCTCTTCACCAGTTGTCCTCTGGATGAAGTCAGGTCGTTATGTCCCTTATTCTTCAACCTTGGCAAGTGTAAATGGCTTCCACCTGGCCTTTCAATTACAAATTCCTCATCTTCTTTTTTTGTAATGTGCTATCCTAGTTCCACATGATGGCACATTTATAATTGTCCATACTGTTGTTATTTCTAGGTAAAATACGAGATTCAAAAGGTTACAAGGTCTTCAACACATTTGTACCCGTCTCCAGTTTCTACATCTAAAGGTCATGTATAAACAAGTAGGGGTCACAAAGTCTCTGGCCATCTCATCCAAAGGAGATCTTAAGGCATGATTTTTGCTTTGGCCTTTGACTGACTAGGACATCTAAACGATTTAGCAACAATTTTGAAAATCCCTGATTCATCAGCAACAAGCTTGTCTCCCCAGATCATTTTTTCCCCCTTATCCTAATATCGTGAGGTTTCATTACTTGTGATATGACCAACAGGCTTGGGTTGGTTTGCTGCTGTGCTATAGCATTGCAAAACTCAGCTTTGCTTATAATGCTGAGGTGGCTTGACCTCGTTCCGGAGAAAAACAGTGAAAGAAACCATCCATATAATTTCAACATCAGTGTGCCCAGAAATAATATCACCTGAGATGTCTCATACTCAAGAAAACATAGGCATAGTGTCTTAGCTTCAGTCATTAAGCATGTGCATTAAATTAAATGCAAATATAACTGTGGCACTAATTAGGGACAGAAGCTTAGCTCAAGAGCATTTCAATTTTAATGTTCTTGCTACAAAACTAAACTTAAAGACCTAAAACAAATAAGTGCTAAAAATATTCACTGAATTCCTTTATGATTTTAAGCATCAAGTCAGTTTCCAAAAACCCCTGCACTTTATAAGCATCTCTGAAAGTCAGGCTCTGTGTTTAAAATATGCATGAAGGTGCTTATTATTAGTTATCTGTTTACCTAAATGTTGGGTAAAAGTTTCTTTGAAGGAAAGAACAATCCCATATGTGTTCCCACCAGACCCTCAGGCTGAGGCTCCATAGCAGTGGTGGTGATGAGGTGGTTTCTTTGGCAGCCCAAGCCCATTTCTCACCTTATGCACTGCATGCCTTCTGCACACCCTCTTACAGTCTTGTACTGCTTCATATCTTCTTGTTCACCCTCCACACATTTTGTACTCTAGTACCACATCTCTCCACCCACAGTCTCACAGCTTTTTTGCTCCAAGCACTCAAATCAGAACATCAGTATCTGGTTGCCTCCTTCACAGTCAACGCAGTCCCCCTCAGTTTATAGCCCTATTGACCACTGGTATTTTTCACGACCTTGTTTTTGGTCCGTTAATCTATAAACCCAGACACAGAGGGTTATTATTCCATAAACACAAATACAGCTACACTTATGATAACCCTAATCCATCTCTCCCTACAGCCAATAGATCTGTTAGTGTAGAAATGTTATGTGAAAGATTTACATCACACACAAAAAATCTTCTCCAAAAGGAATTTCTGTCAAATTAAAAGCATTGGTCACTCTTCTTGTGGTAAACTCAATGCAAAAAACATTACTTAAAGTTTCTCAGTCTCTAAGATAAATCCATGGTAATAATAAAATTCCTTAGTTATGACTAATCTTTCAGTGAACTTAGAAACCTAAAACATGTACTGGGAGCTTTTTCTTCATGGTTCAATTGTAACACTAATAAAAAAACCAATATGAGTACCTTGCAGGAAGGACAAATCTCTATGACTAATCAAGTGCTTACAAACTCCTCTAGTCTCCCTAGACCTCTAGCCCTATATCCCCAACACAGAGATATGAAAAATTAGGCCTCAGAGAAATTTCAAATCATTCAAACCACAGACAGGAGCAGACTGATTACAGAGACAAATGGGGAGCCAGGGGTAGGAGAGGAGATATGTCTGGTGATCATGAAAAACAGTTAATCGTCATTATTTTAATTACCGTGTTTTATGCATCAGAATATTTTAGTTTCATTCCTTTACATTCATTACATACATCATGCATACCTTAGTTCCATTCCTATATTAAACTACTGCAAATGCTTCAAGATCTCTTCACAGGTCATGTTTTTGCTAGCAATTTTATTTTTTGTTGATGACTTTCAGACTGTCAAAAGCTGTTTCTCAGAAGTTAAAGTAAGGTATGCAGAAACTGGGCATAGAACTTCAGGTCACATTTTTCTAGTTCTCCCACCTCTCACATGTCAGCTCGCCTGTCAACACCTACTAGAAGAAGTTAAACTGTTTTTTTTTTGTGATAGCATTGCACTACTGACTCATATTTAGTTGGTATTTCAGTGAAACCTTGAGATCCTTCACAGCTACTATCTCACCAGTCATTTCTCCTTCCTAAACCTAGAGCATAAATACAGAGTTAATTCCACCTTTCCTCTGAGCTGATCTACACTACACAGCTCATTTGTGACATTATAAACCACTCACTCTCTACTTCATATACACATATCCAGGGCTGTGATTAAAATTTCAGTTTCATGCTTCAGACACTTTTCTCCATCGTGGGATGCTGGGCACTGCTGCCTGCTTTGGGCGGGTTTTAGGTAAGTTGTAGGTGTGAAGAAGTACAACAAGTCTTACGATCTTCTATGCCTAGTGTTTTGTTTTAAAGCCTTCTTCAGGGAAAGTGAGCACATATCTTGGGACAAATTATAAAAATTAAGTGTGATGGAACATTATACCAAAATATGTATGTCTTCTCTCTGACAGTCTTTATCTACTTACAAACTTCCTCATGGACCTGACCAGTCCGACAATAATTTTCTTCTGTTTAGCTTTCAGTACACATGTATATTTTTATAGTATGTAGAAGACTTGTTGTATGGACAGGAATCCCAGCGTGCATTAGAACAGAAAAAGCAAGGAAACAAATCCACCTCTGTACGCCAAATGAATAATGAGAGTGAAATTAAAAACAACAAAAAATATAGAGACAGAATGGAAATACTGGAGTGACTTAAGGTATACCTGAAATCTCCCTGGGATGCGTAATTCATGGGACATTCTACATAGGCATTTCATATTTGGGTCCATCTCTGAACTGCCCTTTGAGAAACCTGTATGGCTCCCACTAGCTCCTTAGGGAAGCCAAGCAGAAGCAGGAGTTCAGCAATGTGAATACTCGATGAGAAAAGAGCGGTCAGAGTGACAGGCTGGTGTCAGCAACACAGGTGTCTAACCACTGTCAATCCTCTTTTAAATATCACCGGCTGCTTATCTGAGCTCTGAACATAATCTTAACAGACTCAACTGAAATAAATAGGATCCTTCTCAACATTTAAGCCCTGTAGCATCAGATCCAAACAGGACATTGGAATTTCTCCATAGTGTGTGCAGAATACAGATGTCATTGGCCAAATTTCACAACATATGCACATTTCAGTGCACATCTTTATGTACATTTAATTGAACATTTCTGCATACATAAATAATGAGCGGATCAAGATCTGGTCCTTGTTGCGCACACTTGAGCCAACCTACATCTTTACAAATCTGATCCTGTATCTGGGAACAAGTTTATTATTTCAGACATAGCTGTCTCATTCACACTGCCATGGTACTCTTTAACTTCAGAACTTCCTCAAAGGCAACCTCCAAACAATGTGAGATTGATTATAATTTCTTCCATGTGAGCAACCTTTCCTACCTCCAAATAAAACATTAACAGGATGAGTTTCAATAAGGCCAGGTGCCGGGTCCTGCACTTGGGTCACAACAACCCCCTGCAGCGCTACAGGCTTGGGGAAGAATGGCTGGAGAGCTGCCTGGCAGAAAAGGACCTGGGGGTGTTGGTCGACTGTCGGCTGAACATGAGCCAGCAGTGTGCCCAGGTGGCCAAGAAGGCCAATGGTATCCTGGTCTGTATCAGGAGCAGTGTGGTGAGTAGGACCCGAGAGGTGATCATCCCCCTGTACTTGGCACTGGTGAGGCCTCACCTTGAGTACTGTGTCCAGTTTTGGGCCCCTTACCACAAAAAAGACATTGAGGTGCTGGAGCAGGTCCAGAGAAGGGAACGAAGCTGGTGAGGGGTCTGGAGAGTAAGTCTTATGAGGAG
>VXAK01013773.1:223445-262041 GCA_013399435.1 Arenaria interpres | reverse complement strand
TTTTTATTTCTTATTTTTTATTTATTTTTTTGTCAGAGTTACGTTTATGGTTGGACTAGATGATCTTTAAGGTCCCTTCCAACATAGATGATTATATGATTCTATGAAAAAAAAAAAAAAGGCAGAGGACATTATTGGCACTCACTGAAAATATTATGAACTCTACAGAAAAAGAACAAGTCTGGGTTAATCTGTGTGCATGTGTGTAATAGGCAAGGCCCATCTAGTACACAGGAAGGTGTGCAACTATATAACATTTTTTGTCACTCTTTTAGATACTTAATGTTACATTAATATAGAGTTTTCTCTTTAATCCCACTGGATATCATCTCATGATGGTGCACACAGAACAAATCCATTATTTAATTTCTAACGTCACCCATTTGGCATGTAATTATTATAAATGGCATTCATATAAAATTGCAGACAGGTAAAAATTTTGTGAAACATTAAGGGAATAAATCATGGAATGATGGGGGAGTGAGGGGGAAACATCAACTGCATTCAATGAAACCATTGGGAAATTGCTATACTTTAAGAGGCATGTTAACTTAAAGAAGAGGCACTGATCCTTAAGGAAAAGTATAGATCGACATTTTTTTTCCTCTTCTATTCCTAAATACAGGAATATTTTCTTTTCTGAACTGATGAAGAAGGTGCATTTTAAGTCAATATTATCCTGACAAGAACTACAGAACTACCATTTCTAAAGATATTTTATCAGTAGATACAGCTGCATTGAAAAATATCTTTCAAGACTACTGCCCAGACTATTTTATACAAAACACCATTGTCTAGACTGCTTTGTGCAGCCTAAGAAGACATTTACAGTCCCAGGTGGTAAATGCCTGTTTCACTAATTATGCAAAGATATGTTAGGCTGATGATTTAGAGACTGAACCTGGGATTATTTATATTATGCTGTTGGTGACACTTAGACTCATGGAAAGGATCTGAATGGCAGGGAGTCTATTTAGTCATAACTCAGCATCAGACCAGGCTTAGTTTATGCTTTTAGGGTGGAAGATACCCACAAAACAACAACAAAAAAGAGATAAAAGTACTGAGCTTTGCTGGCACATATGTGCTGAGTTTTGGCTAAGGAGGAGAAAGGCATGATTCTGTGCTGTTTCCACATCCAAGAAATACAGCATCATAAAGAACTGGTAGTTGTATTCAAAAGTGCCTCACAAAGATAAAGCAGAGGACAGCTTCCTTTTTCCATCACCAAAAACAGTGTTATGGACTTGGCCCAGCCTTACTGAACTCTATTTCCACTTAGTGCAGTGGGTTTCAATGAGGTCTACTGTGCTTAGCTACACTGGAGATGTCTCTGATTTCATATGCTCTCCTTTCTGCCACATGACAGCTGGCCTCTTTCACTTTCAGACAATAATATTCTAACTGTGCTGAGGTGCGTGGGTAGAGGGAGCACAAACAGCGTGTTCTGACAGTCTCTCTGCCTGTGCAGGGCTGAGCCTGGTCCATCTGGAGATCGTTGCTCTAACTGCATCCACAGATCTCAGTGTTGGGCACTGTGCAAAGTCCACAAATGCTAAATGAAACAAACCCAGACAAATAGGAACATATAAGACAAAAGGAACAAAAGACCATAATAATTGTATAGAATAGTGAGGACCTCAGTCAAAAAGGGATGAAAGACCTTCCCCAAATCATCCGGTACTTCCCTCCACTCTGAGGTGAAGCATCTGTGTGTCTGTGATGCTGGGCAGATGTTTGTCTGTATTCTTCAACCTCACCAGCACAATTGCACACATACCTCAGATCTTAATGCTCCACCAAACTTACTGGTAGAAATTTTTTCCTAATGTCTCATCTGAATCCTCTTTGCTGCAGAGCTGATCATTCCTCCTTCTTCTTCCACGGCAGACATGGAAAGACTGAGAAATTGCAATTCATTTGAGTTTTTTTCTCATTCTGAATGCCTTTTGTGTGATCACTGTCCTACAGTTATGCTTCATAGATTCACAGATTCTTATTGCACAAGGTCCAGAAATGTTTAAGCATTCCACCTGATACCTTACCAATGTTGAGTGGAGAAGTGGTTGAATTGCCATCTCTTTTAGGCTCTACTTCTCTTTATACGTCCTTGCTTCATGTTTGGGTGTTTTTGCAATAGCTTGAAATAATTGACTCGTCGTTTGGTGGTGTACTGCAGACAAGAAACGTATTAAATATCACCCCACAGTTGATTTCTGCATTAGTTCAGAACCTTGCCTTTTTTCTCCACAAGCATATGAATAAAATAATTTCTATTATGTTTAGAAAGAGTGAGTTTCAGAGAAAACTCATGAATCTTTCACTATGCATTTTCTATTAGAGCCTCATTTTAAGAGCACAACTGGAGCTTTAGAGCAGCAGTCTCCTGCAGTGTTTTCTTGCCCAGAGATGAATTTTACCTAATGGGTTCATTACTCAGCTACTCTAATGTCTGGGTACCTTAGGTATATATTTATACATTTTACCAGCATTTCTATCAGTACAGCTATATTTGCTAGAGGTACTATATTTTAAACAAATTTACTATCTACATAAATGACCGAATGTATATGTAATTGCATCAATATATCTGTACATCTACTGTCATTAGTCACCTTGATCTCTGAAACTGACATAAGAAATTGTTTTTTATTGATGTAACTGCTACCAGATTATCAGCGTGCCAGTTTAGCTACATCAGCATGAGTGTAGACAGAAATGGATTGTGGTATAGACAATGCGTAAGGACATACTAGTCTGATAATAAATATTATCAGTTAAGATACTTCTGCCCCAGCTGCTTGCTACTACTTCTCTGAAACAATTCAATGTTCCTATCTCCTGAAATCCACAGCACACCTGTGGGTGCAGCTGCACCTTGGTTTTCTCAAAATACTGTATTGAGAAAAGACATATAAACTAACCAGAAGCACATCACTTTAAACGACTGCTCCATCCTCATCACCATCTGCCACTGTTCAACCTTGCAGAATATTTATGCTGGATAGCAAAATATGGTGCAGAGATTCATCAGCGAGCAATGAACGACTTGCTTCAAAATCAAAGGTTAATCAGCCATTCTCAGAATGATTCTGTGTCCGAGTTAACAAACCTGCTGAGACACCAAGCACAAGATTAAGAAGCCTTGATGACAGACCACAACAAGCAATAATTTCTGGTGGGGAAACAACAAGAAGATGGAAGTAATTGTTTCCTAATCTGGATCCACTCTAGAAAGACCAGTTCATCTGATCCAATTTTCTGCATCTTTCTGATACACTATAAAACATTTTAGAGTATCTAGGAATAAAAGCACTCTATTATTTTCACAGGACTTTATAATTTCCTTCATCTATCTCTTGAGTTATATGCTACCTATTAAGTAAAAAAGAATTTTTTTTTAAAGTGGCAAAAGCATTAGGATGTTAATCCATTTCAGGAGACAGAAAAAAATATCTAGCACTATTTTGTTCAGGGAAATTGCTCTAGATCTTGCTGTTATGAGGCGCAATTAAAATGTAAATGTTCCTTTACAGCAAAATTACTACTTCATTTATGAACACATAAAATGGACTTTAAAACTACAGGATTTTATACCTATTCATAGGATTTTAGTGATGTTGTTATAAAAACAGGCACGAAAGGCTTGTTCTCTCAATGTTCTTCTTTTTTTCTCCCCCTTTCTCCATTAATCCCAGCAAATTTCAAGGTCATACTGAGAGTTAATATAGTTATTGCACACGAATGTGTACTAATATATTAATTTCCATTTATTTGTAAGGCAGCTATGAAATTTTTGCTTCAAAGGAAATTTTTCCAGTAATTGGACAGTGTCTCATTAATAATTTTACTCATGTTACTGGCAAGATTCTCTATCTTTAAAGTAGAGCTTATATTAGTGAAATCTATCCCCATATGATTTAAAATGAACTTAAACTGTTTCAGTTAAGAGTATCCCCTAGTGAATGAATTGGAAGACTAATGATCTGCGCAGTTGCCAGTATAGAAGGTAAGAAAGAAAAATATTTTTTAAAATTATATGGACTAAGAATGGACTCACTAGCGTATCTCAGAAAAAAATATATTTTTTCAGTGGGGAATCATTGTAAAATATTATTTTCCTATATGAATTTCCAGTTGCATGGTTATAGGTCCAGTGATTCAGGACCTAGAATGAAATATAAACTTATTTTAAAAATTTTCAAAGAACATTAAAGGTATCTGAACAACAGAATGAAATGTGATCAAGAAATACCAGCTCAAATCCTATAAGAGACATATCTGGATTTTCAGACATTGTTCATAAAATAATTACCTTGCATCTCAGCAGATATTATTAACTTGGGCATAGGGTCAGTCTGAGAATGGCTGTTTAGCTTCTGATTTTGAAGCAAGTCATTTGAGGGTAGTTGGGAAATCTGTGCAAAATATTCCATAATGAGGTGTAAGTATGCCTGAGGAATTAAGAGTGGCAAAGAGTGATGACAGAGCAGTCACATAGAATGATCTGAATCTCTTTGCAGGGTAGGTCCAGTTAAGTTGCTTTAATGCAACGAAGTACAAGATTATAAAACGAGTGTCTAAAAAACAGATATTAAAAAGGTTACTAACTTTGAGATGATGTATACATTGCAGTAAGTAAGTGAACTAATATGATCCAGTGCTTTGCAGAAGCCAAAAAACTAATGGAATCCTTTAATATAAGCAAGCACAGGAGAACAATTGAAAAGGGAAAGGAGATAATGTTTTATCTTCAGAAAAAATGGCCATCATTAATGAAGCTAGTATTACAGTTCTGTTCACCATATTTTAACAAAAAGAGTGGGAAAATGGAAAAGGTATAGAAGGAACCCACAGAAAAGAGCAAATGTATTACAATTAAGCAACCATGTAGCTTAATCTGATTATTCTGTTTGATTTCAGCAAATAAGCGATTTCTTAGAAACTACATACTACATTTGAAATGAATTTTTATCCAGCAGAAAAGGGTTTCCTGACTAAAGCCCAAGAAATTAAAATTAAAATTCTGTCTTACATTTACAGAGAAGGGAAGTGGTTTCATTCTCCATTTTTTTGTTCCTGGAAACTGATTACAAGATTCTTCTTGTAATCAGAAGCTATTCTTCAGCCAATAACAGGCTATTGGTCTCAGCTAAACAATAGCAGAAGAAATTTCTATGGTGGGTGACATATAAGGGATCAAACTAAGTGAATTAATCATGTCTTCTGGCTTTAAAAATCCATGAATTAATTAAAACATCTGAATAAATGAGCTGGGAAACTTCATAGTTACATTATTATGCATTCATTTATGGTTTATTCTGACTACTTCCAGTGCCTTGGGAAAATAATTATGATAAACTCTTAGGGATGATTGTGCTTCAAGCATGTTCCCTAATACGCTGTTGAATGCCAGACAACATTCCTGGTTAATCGTGTCACCCATACCCACTTCTGTGGTACCCCGGACCACCTACACAACCTCTGGCAGGGCATTTGGAGAATGGGCTAGAGGAGCTACAGCACTTACTGTGTGCATCCCCTTGACCCACATAACGTTTCACACATCAGGGGAAAATGCTTCCTATAGCTGTTACCAGCTCTTAAGTGAGTTTAGAAGCTCATCTCTTGGGAAGTTAATGTGCAGACAGATATCCTCCTACTGGAGAATGTCTTTCTCCCAAGGACATATTATTATTAAGTATATTATTAAGTATATTATTAATAAGCATATTATTAAGTAGAGTTCTCCTTTGGGGAGTGGGACAATGGTGATGCCAGATGATATATTCTTGGTAGCCTGCCAGAAGGCTGTGACAACAAGGATGCTTCTCAGAGCCTGGGCTGCCTAAGAAGAGGTGGAGAAAAGCAAAACAAGAAAGGAGATGCTGAAACCCAGCGCTGAGAGGGAGGGAAAGGGCAGCTCTGTTCAGGACTGCTGCCTTACAGCTGCAAGGCAGTGCTGCAAGAATGGCAATGAAGAGCAGCCAAGCAATCTCTCTCCCACTCCTTTTCCCACAGGATGGGGATGTCTGTCTGTTACCACATCCTCACTCCTGACCCCACAGGACTGAGCAGAGGCTGGGACCATGCTAGGTGCTGTCAGAGCTGGGGACAAGGGGATGGAGGGGAGTCACAAAGTTAAATACGGGAGAGGAAAAGAACCACTGATCTATCAAGCAAATTTACAGTGCACAAGCTATCCTGCACCGAGCCCTTGGCAAACACAGAAGTGCATGTTAACTGCCACCACCTACACTAATTTGGTGTATCATTTATACATACATAAAATTATATATATAAAAATTAATAGAGAATCATTAGGTTAGCTAAACACTCAGTGTTGCCTGGGGCAACATTACTCACATGTGGTGGCAAAAAGATTGGCCTGGACATGCAAAATAACTTGCAATGTATTCATGAGGTTTAAAAATAAATATCTTGATAATAAGAAACTGTTTTTTTCATTGTAGGCAATAAAACTACCTAAGTGCAGTTAGAATCTGTTACCATAGAGCTCACACTTACAATAATACTGTAAAATACAGAGCAAAGCTTGTTTAATGTGTGATGTGGGCACACTGTGTATCTATTTAGTTTTCTTAGATCAGACAAAGAAATAGAGAAACTGATTGCACATCAGTGTCCTACAGAAAACAAAGACCAAGAATTCTGTCTTTAAGTGAGTAAAATTGAGAAGTACATATTAATTACAATCCTCTACTCAAATTAATTTTGTTTTGCAAAAACCCTCTAGAGTACCTGTGGATCTTCTTTTGATCAAAACACATTGACTTCTCCAATCAATACTCCACACACGAGTGGAATATTTATCTGGACAGTATCTGGGAGACTTTAAGATAGCAAAGCCTTACAATAAATTATTGAATATCAATATTTTAATTGTTTCCACATTTTCTTGCAAAAGTAACTGAAATTAATGCTTAAATTTAGCAGATAAAAGTGAAATAAAATACGTGTTTTCTATCATTTTAACATCAATTTCCATATAGGAATAACTTGCACTGAAATACACTTTTTCAGGCTGTTACTAATGTTAATACATTTCCTTTTTCTTTTTAATCCTATTATACAATCTAACAGGAGAGATTCCAATTTCCAAGGTTGACATTGTAAGTCTATTAAATCATCATACAACCTCTGGCATCTGAGCATGTTTTTTTACTAGTAACAATTTCTATAAATCCAGCTTCTTTTCATATACTCATTCCCTGTCCCTTTCACCTAATGAGAAAGCAAGACATTTATATACTGGAAGTAAAGAAATTATTGTAATAAACCTACTTCTGAAAAGCTGGGGTTTAAGCCTATAAAATTGTGCTTGTCCATTCTGTGGTCCAGTACAGGACCCTCGGTTATGCCAGCACAACTCTTTGTGTGTCCACCTTGCAGCATACAGCGAGGAACTGATTTGGCTTTAAAAAATAAAACAGAGCCATTTGTCTTCTTTGGCTGTCAGATGACTGTAATTCATAACTGTTTCCCACTGCAGCACTCCATGGTATGGTACTGGAGACAGTTGTAAGGCAGGAATGGGAAGGAGCAGTAGTTCTGGAGGCCACTATCACCAGCCAGTATCACAATTTATGAAATAACTGCAGCAACACTTCAACAAACTCCTCAAAGGAAATAAAGAAATACAAAAACTTGAATTCTTTGCTATGATCTGCACACTGTTTGGTTCTGAATTGTGACATACTTCCATGTTTTTACAGCTGTCCTGTAGTTTTTATGTGTATTTCTTTTTCTACTGTGCCTGGTATAAAGAAGCTCTGTCTTCACCTTATCTTCATCATCCTGTTCTGTTCTCCTGTCTCTTCAAACTAGGCCAGTATAAGCATTTATGAAGGTATGCAGCTCGAGCACTGGTGCTTCTGAAAAATAACCAAGTATAACACCATATTAGTATTAAATATGTTGTGGGAGAACGAAAATAAATAGTTGGGGGCACAAAGCAGGTAAGAATAGATATCTATTTCCAGTGAATATGTTGATTTACGTGCATGTCAAAGCACAGCCTTAGAAACTAATTACAGGCCATAATTTTTTCTTCCATCTCTGTATAAGAAAACTCATCTTTTTCACTTTGTGTTAGTACGGCTTTACACCTCACGGAGTGATTTACAATGCTTGCTGAATATAGCATGTTTTTCATTTGTCTTTGCCAACTTTTTCCAAATATCTAGAGGAGGGTGAAAACTATAATGAAAGGAGAAGGATGGCTGTGAAACATACTGAAGTTAGGCAGAATGGACACTGTTAGGGCTCACCTGGCTGACTTCTGGTCTCCAGAAACAATTTGTTGTTTGGAAGAGATAGTATTTACTTTCAGCTAAGTGCACATCTGTTATTCAATGTATGACACTTGCTGCATTCCCATGGAGTTTTTTTAAGGCTGGGCAAAACACAATTCCTTATTTTTATCCATAGCTAGCAGAAAAAATTGCACATAAGCAACCAGCATAGGTAGGATCTGCCCCTTAGTTGCATGCAGAAAGGGAAGATGACAGCTATACATGATTGTGTAGGTTATATTTATAGTTGCAATAATATTTTTCTTTTTATTTGTCAGTGTTTCTCTGTTCTGGTGCACACAAACATCAGGAGCATTGTGCTGGTGGTCAGTACAGGTCTTACACCTCACCTCTCCCATTCCACTTTCCAGAATTTAGTTATAAGGCAAAAATGAAAAATTCTTTTCAAAATTATTTTTTTCTCTAGTATATTTCCTGCTTTAAATAACTTCCCATGTGTTGAAAATTTTCAGTTCTCACTGGAAAAAGGAAAAAAAAAAAACAACAAACCAAACAATCCGTATCAAATCACCTTCTTCCATTAAAATGGCATGACATTTTTGTCACGTGTCAATTCCCTTTTAAATCATTAGACCATCCTTTGCCACTTTTTGACATCACCTTATGGGAGTTCAAAACTAAGCACAAAAGAATCTATGTTTTAAACCTCCAGCATTGTCCTTCAGTGAAACTACACCTCCCACAATTCCAAACAAGTGTAGGAGGAGAACTGTTCTGTTTCTTTGCTGCCTGGCACAATATAAGCCTGTACCCTGACTGGTGTCTAGGGATGTTACTGCTGTGAAAAATATAATTAACAACATTATTAATGCACAATTATGTCAACATCCCCTTATCTATTAGAGAAGGTTTGTTTGTCTTGAGTCATTTACTGAGCTTTATTAAATATAATAGCTAATTAAGGTACTGAAATCACCTAATAACTAACTGTATGTCTATCCTGAGACTTTCAACATGAAAAGACAGCAAACTAGAAACGTGAGCTAAAGTGGTCCCTTTGGTATGATGTAAAGTTATCAAAGGAGAAAATAACTCTTCAACATATAACAGTAAATTGTGCATTGTTGCTAATGATGAGTAAGTCCATGTGGAAGGAAACTCAGGGTCTCTCATCCAACCCCCTGCAAGCAAGGTGAGCAATGAGATCAGTCCAGGTTCCTCAGGGCTTTATCCAGTCAAGTCTTGAAAATCTCCAAGGATAGAGACTACACTACCCCTCTGGCAACCTGTGCCACAGATAGACTGTCCTCATAGGGAAAAAAGCTTCTCATTCCCAGCTGGAGCCTCTCCTACATCAACCACAGAGTCTCTTCCTCCAGTCAGGCAATGCTGTGAAGAGCTTGACTCTATCTTCTTCATGACCTCCTTTTAGGTCCTGCACAGCCTCTTCTTCCCTAGCTGAACACCCCCACTTCCTTCAGCAACTCCTCATATGGTAAGTGCTCCAGCCCAGACCAGCTTGGTGGCCCTCTGTGAAACTTGCTCCAGTTTATCAATATATTTCATGTATTGGGGATACCCAATCCTGGATGCAGTACTCTAGATGTGGTCTAGACAGTGCTGACTATAAGGGAATACAGCCCAGGCTGATGTTGACTTTCTTCTTTGCAGACTGGTTCCTGTTCAGCTTGCTGTGCCCCAGCTCCTTTTCTGCAAAACTGTTCCCTCCAATACCCAGCCTTTCCTGTTGTCAGGGGCTCTTCTTTCTTTTTCAGGTACAGGACTTTGCATTTGTCCGTGTTGACTTCCAAAATGCTCCTTTTTGGTCCTATCCTTCAGCCTGTCTAGGTATCTCTGGTTGGCAACCCAGACACTGAGCATATTGGTTGAACCTCCCAGTTTGGTGTCATCTGCAAACTCAATGAGGACACATTTCATCATCATCTTCCAGTCACTGGTACATATTAAATGGGATGTACTTTTCCCTGGCAGTAGCTGCCAAAAGCCAGATCTGAAAGGACTCACTGGATTAGCTTCATGGGTCTTAGAGGGTCTTTGAATCAAGATCCATGGCAACACATAGCAGCATGGAAGCTTACCTTTTATGTTGCAGTCATTTTCATTCTCTTTTTAAATTTCTTAATGCATTTTGGCTAATGATAACAAATTCACCCCACAATTCATCTCATACATTTGATGCCATTTCACTGCTAGCTGCACATAAATGTGAAGGAGAGTGCTTGGTCCCTGACCTCATGGAACAGAGCTTTGTGCTTCAGTGTTTCTGCATGGCAGTTTATTTCAACAACTGGCATTCAGAGTGTTAAATATCTGGTACATGCTTACAGGACAGCTTTTGGGCCAAGTCCTGACAGCGTATTCAGTACTAACACTGCAGATTTCAAACTAACAATTTTAGAAAAAGACAGGCCAGAGGAAACACAAAAGCCTATTAAGATACCTGCAGGCAGCAATGCACTAAGCAAACCTACCACTTCTGTTGTCATTTAAACTCTTTGATCTTGGTCAGGGAGAAATGATCCCAAGCACAGCAAAGGCAATATCAGTGTTTTTATGTAAATATTACTCTGCAGGTTTTAGGGATTTGAGGACAGGTTCCAAAACGTGAATCTCTTAAAGAAGCTTTTGTTTGCTTGGTGAGCAGGTACCTATTTGCAACTGACTACATCCCAACAACCTACAGGAACTCAGGCAACCACACATTAGATGTTTCGCTATGGCATGGTGCCGCTTAAAGCAGGTATGTAATGTCAGTTAGCACAGTCTTTCAGGATAATATTTTCTGTGTTAATAGTATTTGATACCATTACATTCCTGTCCCTTAGTTATTCATATAAGAGAAAGCATATTATTTGACTAACAGCATGAATGGTTTTCTTTAGTTTGATTATTGTAATTACACTCCACTGGTACTTACTGATATCTGCAGCAATTGCTACTAAAACTTACTCTTTTTGTTATTCTCACAGATGTTTTTTTTCTTGGATGCTGAAAGACAACTGTAGCTTGAATTAGAAGAGATCAGTCGAAACTCTTGATAATGGTACAGACTAGAAACCACCTTCAATAGTGGTTTCATGCTGTCCTAATGTGAATTACAGTAAGTTCTATCAGTATTTTCCTTTAACATAGGGTAACAAACTTCTATTCCAAGAAACGTAGAAAATGTATAATAATGTCTGAATATAATTAACATTATTGCATCACCATACAACAGCACTTACCAAAAATTGTTCTAGAGTCTGTTTAAAGAGAAAGGCCCAGAATCATGGTTATGTGGATGTTAGCGGAGCTCATGCATACTAGTGACCTCAACAAGCGGTAGGCTTAGCTATGATGTGATTTGATGGAATGTCAGTGACATAAAGCAACTTCAGCTTATTAGCATAGAGTGTGCAAATCCCCATATTAGAATCCAACAATAATGGCTTCCTAAACTGCATCTCATTTCAGTATCTCTGTTTCTCAACACCTTCAGTTAGGAGCTGAAATGCCACACACTGCAGACAATGTCAGAAATGTCATTAAGTCATTTTAGCCAGAATTTCGCTTGATGAATTCAATCGCCTTTTCTTGAAAGAATGTCCCCCATGATCAGGAAGTATCAAGCCTCAGTATTCAAACCCCCCTGACTACAGTTTACACACTTGTCACTGAAGTAGCCACTGTAATTAAAATAATTTAAATTTAACTGAATTTAACTGTTCTCTAAGTTAATTTTCACACTGACGGACGTGGAAAGCATTGAGTAGAATTTTTGTTCCTAAAATAAAATTGATCTTCCTGACAGATGCCTGTGTTTCACAGCAGTACCCATGATATAGCTATAGAAATTAACTGTAGAAGGCATTGAAGAAAATGTTCAGTATAGGATGGATATAATAACTGAGATAACACATTTTGATAGGTAATTTCCTCTCATATTTGATAATATTCTTGATAAATAGGAGACAGAAGAAAAAGGAAGAAATGTGTGCACGTGTCTAAACACAAACTTAATTTAATTATCATAACAAGAGAGTTTAAGTTATGCATTTGGAAAAAGATTTTTAGCACAGAGGGCAGAAGCAATGGAATGTATTGCTTAAGGACAACATGTAGTTCTTATAGCTGGATTTTAAGCACAAGTAAAGGACACTTCTACCAGGAACTCTCTAGGAATAGGTAATTCTGGTTTTGCAGATGGAAACTGTGACTCTAGGTCATATTGAAGGCACATTTTTCATTAATTTATATGATGCAAAACCCCTACAGTCACTGTAAATCTAAGCTTTCTTGAACAACAAGAGCAAAATAAGACTAATATATTCTAAGGCAAAGCATGTAGAGTTCTCCATGTACAAAAGCATGCTGCTTGTGGGTATACCAATTTGAAACAGTACATCAGGAAGTCCCATGTCTTCTGGGTCAAAAGGCTTCCAAAAGATGAAATCTAGAGTGTCTAATCTGCAGAACATATTAAAGATGTATTACACATAGTGCTTGTAGTACTGCTAAAGCTGTCTGACGCTGCACATTTGAAGAACATTATTTTCAAAAGCTTTTAAACTAAATCAACATTTACCACTTAACCTCCCAGTTTGGACTTAGCTGTGGAAGGTAAGCCACCTAATTTATGACTGTCCTTTATACTCCCTCTAAAGACAACAGAGAAAGGTAAATGCTTCTGGAAGATTATTTTGTTTTAAGATGATTGTTCAAGCTAGGTGGTTACCATCAATCTCCACTGACTACCAGGGCAGTCAATATGAACAGCTAAGACTAGGTCCCTCTTCAACAGCTGAAATTGCATGAGCAGAACCCGTCCCAGAGATCTTGAGTTATTTGTACTCTTTCATATGAAAACACATTTAAAATATTTATAAGGTGTCTCTGAGAGTATCTGAATTGAAGGCTGCCTTTAAAACAAATGAGAAATTCTTCCTAGACTTTAAATTGGAGGAATGTATCTGGGTTTAGATGCTTAAGGAGCCTACTGTGGGTCTCTGAGGTTTCATTATTATTGTCCCTTGCTAAGATCTGCTCTGAAAAATATTTACCTAATGTTGCTCTTTCTTGTCCCTTAAGATGCAGCACATGCATTGTGCTCCCTGTTTAACTGTATCCTCACACTCGATCAGGCTAAAGAATTTTCCTTTTCAGGTGATTTCAATTGTTACATAGAAACTTGTTAAATTTAGTGAGAAAATTTCTTTTAACTGCACTCAAATATACTGACAGCTGAGACAGATTAAACGCTAAACCAAAGCTGAAATATTTAATCAATCACAAAGTTGTTTTCTGTGAAGCTGGAAGAAAGCAGGAGAGGTGACTATATTCTGTAACTACAATGTATTTGTATGTTTTTATAACACCCTTCAACCAATGATCTTAGAGAACTTCCTGACAACTTTCAGAAAGCTTTTAGAATACAAAAGTAGTGGTGGAGTCAAAAGAAAAATAATCCTTTTCTTTCCTCTTACTGCAGATTTCCTAGAATGTGTACTTGTTACTTTCTAACCCAGGCACAGCAGAGACATGGATAATGAATTATTTGGTAGAAATGAAATCCAGTTTTAACTGAAAGTAGGCAAAAGCCTTCAGGAAAGAATAATTTTCTTGGAATATATGCCACAGACCACAGCCAATGAAATAAAATTAATGTCAATGTCACCAGCAAAAGAACAATTGAATTTCCTAAGGAGAAGTTAATAAAAAATGAGATCTCATCAACCTACATTCTGTTTAAGTTTGGATTTATATATCCAAAATCCACTTACTATTTGAAGCAGCAGGCTAGTCTGCCTACTTTCCGGGATTATTTGTTCTTTACATACCTACCTTACTAAACCCCATTCTCCTTGGCTTGGAAATCTCTTGAGTCTATCTGCCACACACCGTCCAGTGTTCATAGAGAGACCTTCTCTGGTAAGATAAAAACATTCATCACAATTCAGGCTTGGGGCGAAAAACACAAAAACTTCATTTACATTCCTGGAAATACACAAAAGTTTAGATCTGTCAGGACTCCTGCTAGTTTCATTTGACATGGTGGTGATATTTTCCTTCCATGTAATCATTTTCTGGTTAGGAAATTTATTCACAAGCAAGTTATATAGTCAGTTCTTATTGGAGGAGCAATCAAAAGACACAGGTCAGCTGGAACCTGACTTGAGCTTACCATTAATTATTGTCCAATCCTGAATTATTTAGTAATTTATTACTTTTGGGGGAGACAAAAGATGACCTGGGCAGCCCAGCCACTCAAATCTGGATAATTTCATTAGTTTGTAGACTATTGTGAAAAAAACAGGAAGCCATATCATCATGCCTTTTCAATTCTCAGAAGAAAATTAAGTATACTGCAACCCAAATGGATGGAGGCTTTGTAATATATTATCAGTCCCTCATATTCTCAATGAATGTAACAGAAATACATTTTAAGTGGGTCGTTTTATGGAGATATTCACATTTTCTCTACAGTCAATGGATAGAAAGAAATGAATAGAAAAACACACCTAAATTAATCTGAGAAACCCCTTCAGAATTCCTCAAGCATCAACTCCTTTCCCCTTCCATTCACCTGGACAACTGTGTTTTAGCAAAATGCTGTGTGCCATCATGAAGCTATGTGTCCAGTTTTGATTAACATACATTCATCCAAAATACCAAAAGGAGCAATATGATTTTTTTCTATAGGGGATGGTGAAAATATAGTCCATACTGTTCGATAGCATTGTTTTTCCTGTTTTGCCAAAGTGACCACCTATTCCAACATTGTAATCACCCCAAATGTGTCAATTATGTTAATCAGCTGGAAGCCGTCACACCATATGTACACTGAGAGAAATAAGCATGGAAAATTGGAGAGGAGGTTGGATAAATGCAATAGCCCGCATTTAAACAAGCTGTTGCAGTGTACTTTTCTGGCCAAATTTTGCACTTCTGTCCAAAATTCCTATTGAACACTGTTCTTGACTGTTTTCTGTGTGACCTGATTCCGCTCTGTGATGGAGGTTGGAGGGATGTTGGACTCAGTAACAAAGTTCAGGCTGGGCCAGCCAGATCAGACAGAGCCAGGGTCAGAGGTGGAGGACAGACAAACAGGACCCAGGGCCTAGGCAGACGGGGAACGCCTGCCCTGGTGAGCTGGAGAGAAGGAAAAGCACTTGCTGCTGGTGGTGGTGATGCCTGTGTGAGTGCTGTTAGTGTTTGTGTGGGTGTCGGGAACGGCACTGCTTTCTGTGCTGCTCTCTGCAGCCAGGTGTGTATATTGTGTGTGTTTATCTGTACTGGACAGGAGAACTCCCTTGAATCTTAAAGTCCACTGTATTTGGCTTCTTTTAACATCTCCTTTGCGCTGTGGCTCCACTAATGGGGCTTTCTGCAATTTCCTTGCTTGTAACTCAACTGCCTGCCCTCTGTTAAGAACACAGGCTGTCCACCACTGTCAACAGTTGTACCATTACAAGTGCTTATTGTAAATATGTTACACTGACATATATTAAGCTTTCCACCTGCACAGAAAAGGTAATTATAGCTTGCTTAAGTTTCATTGTATTAGGTCACTAATTTCAACACCATTAATGTGGCTACACCAACAGGAAAATTGCTTGGAACAGCGCTTGGCTGTGAAGAATCAGTTCCTTAAATTACCGAAAGATTAAATTTGTTCTTCTTTATCATATTAGCTCTGGCCATGTTTCACATTCTCGATGGTATGTAGTTTTACTGAAGAGAGCTGCAGAAAAGGATGCATGATCTGAATACGTACTTCCATCAGATCATTGTGCAGTAGTCTGGAAACACATTTGAATTGTTAATTGTCCTTTTTTTTTTAATGTGTTGTGCATGTCATGCATTAAATATCTGGCACAGTTTAACTAACAGATGTGTTTTTTAGGTTGCTCACTCTTTCATTATTTGGCTAAGATTAGTTAGAATTATTAATCTTTTTGTAATGCATATGTATTTTTAGCAAAGAAAGAATTAAAAATATTTCTTATAACTGAATGTACTTTAATTCTGGATTTCTCACCACTCATGAAAAAAGTCAGCTTCATTGTGTCCCTACAAAGTAATATGGCCAGAATTTTCAATATATTCACATGGGAACTGAAATTTCTATTAGGTCTACACAAGAAATAATACATACATATGAATCAGGAAGAGACCTATGCAAATACAGCTTTTCCTCTACTAGTTGAAGATCTCCCACAGATCATTTCTCCATATATATCTTTGCACATCATACCACATGACAGAATACAGATTATGTGTTGTAGGAAGATTATTTATTAAAACAAATATTCACAGTGTTGTACCTTGGTTTGCACTGGAAAATTACAGAGGGTGTTTTGTCACTTGAATATCCAAACATAAGGGTCCTGTCTAAGAAGAGCAAAGGCAATAGCGATCTTTCCTGCAGCACCACAGGGAGCGCTGGGGGATAGCAGAGAGAAGGCAAGGCTTGTTACTGTGTGCTATAACCCTGCTTTCCCCCTCTCAGCTGCCCTCTGGCAGCAGCCGGTCCCTCCTCAGCTGTGTGGTTTAGTGCCCGACCTGCATTAAAACCAGTTACAGTGGCTGGGCATGCTGTTCTCCAGAGTGCTCCCTCCAGCCCTCGAGGGACCAAAATAAAAACAATTCCATAGCGCCTCCTTTAAGGAAAGCAATCTTGTTTACTGTAATATGCTATGCTGATTTCACTGTCGTTGGTAGGGTGCTTTGGTATCTCCCAAAAGCAGGTTCAATGGAGCTGTAAAGTATAATCATCATCATCACCATCATTATTATTTGGCTAAGATGAAGACCTAGTATTAAATGTGTGTAAGTCCCGTTCTTTATGGATAAAATGTTGAACTATATATAGTGTCACCTTCATTTTCCTTTTCTAACACTGCACATATTAGTGGTTAGGCAGCAGGCTGATGCTTTTTTAGCACGTGTACACAGTGCCACCCACTGTTCTACAGAAATTTCTCTCTGCTCTGTGCTATCTCTCTTTTGCTGCATTTGTCTGGTGTCTCCATTTCCTCTTCTTTATTTGCTGTACCACAGGTATATGTCACCAAATGGCAATTTATCTCCTGTGACTGTTCGCCTCCCTTGAGCTATCAGGCTAGTTCTTGTTCACACATCTAAGCCAGTAATAAATGTCATAGCTGTTGTATCTGTGCAACAATTCACAAATGGGCTGTAGACAGTTTGTGGAACAGACCTTATAATGGCAGTGGCTGCCTGTGTTCTAAATGTATAAAATCTGCTTAATTCTCTTTTTTTCACTGAAAGCCCAAATCCTCCCTTCATCTCTGCAGAGGAAGCTGTGGGATGAAGAATGTTTCAGGTTTGTGGGAAATAATCAGCTCCACTAGGTATGATCCAAAATGTACTGCAGGTAACAGGAGCTTCTAACCTTGAATCTGCCCCTTTCACAGGGAGAAATCGCTGCACAACTATGCATCTATTCTTTTCTTCCAAACCTCCTTGTGTGCCAAACCTCCTTGCGTGCCAAACCTCCTTGCGTGCCAAACAAGAGCTATTCAGTGTTCAGCATGCAGACATCCTAACTTGTTACCACATTTCCTTTTTGCCTTAATGTATGAAACCATAAAACATTTCTCTTCTGTGGGGCAGAAGGCTGAAGCACACTAATCTACCAACTAATTACTAGGTTGAGGAGAACTGTTGCTTGGTATCACTTTCATCTTCTTTGGACAATATCAGAAAAATCTACCCATCTTAACGTGCCAAACAAACAGTGACTTATTCATCATCTCACCTCCCTCCAGAGCAAGTTTGGCAAAAATTAAAAGCAAGCTACACGATTAAAGAAAAACAAAAATTGTTGTCCCACTCCCTCCCTAAGTAATTAGCTAGGGGTGGTCTAGATACACACTCCGGATTTCTCGTGATTTGGCTCTCTCACTACAACTCATCTCTGCACAGGGAAATGATTCAGTTCAGAGTCACCCTGCTAAACTGGGGACAAAGCATGAGTAGAAATGAGCAAAGAGAATAAATGACTGGAGAATTAATTTCCATTTTCAAAAATATCCTTAGTACCTAATGTTGTGGGAACCTAGAAGGAAACTAGTAAGCCTTACGAGACCCTATCACGTGTTATGGTGTTGCAGAAATTATTGCTATAAGTTGTAAACAGAATGGATATAACTGGAATTAATTTAAAACATAATTTCAAATACTCTACGTACTCTTGTGTAAGAATTTTGTGTGACATTTGTACCCAAAGCCCTCTACAGCTGCTGAGGAGAATTAAAATACTGCTAAGGAAAATTCAGTAGCACAATATCTGTGAGGACAAAGGCTAAGGTAGGTATGCACAAGCTCCCTTAGTCTGTTCTTAACCTCATCAGCGACATAGGCATGCCAGCAATAAGAATGAGGAATTCTGAAGATTTTACATACTGATAAACAAATAACTGGGAAGAGTTTGTCTGCAGAGTCCTAGGAACAGAGGAATATAGACATAAGAATATAGGACAACACTTGCCTTAATTTGAAAGCACAGACAGCGAAAAGGAGGGAAATAGCTAATTTGTGCTTGGAGATATCTACAATTAGGGAAAAAAATTCAGGTCAATTGACACATGAGCGTCTCTGAAGTTTCCTCAATCTGTATCATTAATCTCTTCAGTAATGGCAGAGCAATTTGATTGTTTGTGCATTAAGAAAACATGTTGCTGTCAAAAACTATGGTTTTAATAACAGTAACCTTGGTTACAACTATCAAAAATTTATTTGGTAAAAAAGGAAAATTTCTTTCTTACATTCATAATTTGAAATGCATCTAGATAGGTGTTGCAAAATACAGATAAGTGCTTCATGGTATTTTCAGAAATGCTCGTTACTAAAACCCGCTGATTCCAAAAGTCTCATTAGTGACATGTATTTTTGTTGTGCAGAGATGTTGCCATTCCAAGACATAAATTACATGGGAGAGATAGATGTACTTGTAACAGAGCAGTGACTTATAAAAGACTACTTAGAGTGAAAGCAGATTAAGGAATTGGGTGATCAGTATCAGCTCATAATGCAGAATATTTATTACAGATAATAATATCACTACAGTACCACTATCTGATCAAGACAGCATCAAATGCCATGCTGTGACATGCTAGGGTAGGTCTAAAAACTTACAGAAGTAATGTGGGATTGTCATCTATATAATTATGAGAATCACTCCACAGACAATTCTGAGACTACATTTTTAGGCACTGTAAATGGAGCAGCTAGGCCAAGAAGGCAGCCAAAGAGAAGCAATACCGTTCTCCACAAGTTCTAAAGGAAATCAATTCACTGCCGTGTGAAACCATGCACTTAAAGCTTCCTCAGTATCAAGCACAGAGAGTGGTAAACATGATGACAATTTTTAAAAAGGGCTCTGGTAACTCCAGAGAAGTAAATCTCAAATTGTACCACACAAATTCTTAGAAAGCATAATAAATAGTGGAATTAAAAGGTTGATACATGGACCAAAATATCCTGAGGAAGAATCAACACAGTTTTGTAAAGAGAAACCATACCTTGCAAATCAACTGAAGAAAATCTATTTGATGTATTCTGCTGGGATCCCCAGAAAGCATTCAACAGCACTGTTCACCAAAGCCAGCTACAGACAATAAACTGTCACGAAGTAAGAGGGAAAGTACTCACAAGAATAAAGATTTCCTTTAAAGCTATAAGAAAAAAGTAAGACGAAAGTAAGAACAAGTTACTTGTTTTCTGAGTGGAAGGAGGATAACAGCAGGATTCCCCAGATATCTGTGTGAAGATTTGCACTATTCAATATGCTCAAGAATAATTTGGAAAATGGAAAAAATAGTTAAGTGACACAGTTTTTTTATGCTACTAACTTCAGGGTCCTAACAGTAACAGTCTGTCATGGTTTAAACCCATCCAGCAACTAGGACCATGTAGCCTCTCGCTCACCCATCTTTTCTAGGGAGAAGAGGGAGCAGAAGAGGGGAAAGGGAAAAAAACCTCATGGTTGAGATAAAGACAGTTTAATAGAACAATAATACAGAAGGAATATAACAATAATAACACTAATAATAACGGTAAAAGAATGTACAAGACACCTCGATTTACATACCAAGCATGATGCCTATGGTAAAGAATATTCCATTGGCCATTCACTGTTCTGTCTATGCTCCTTCTCAGCTTCCACAGGAAGCTGAAAAAAGTCCTTGACTAGTATAAACATTGCTTGGAAACAACTAAAACAATATGCATTATTGACATTCCATTCATACCAAATCTGAAAACACAGCAACCACTACAAAGAAAATTAGCTCAATGTCAGCTGAAACCAGAACACAGTCCGGTGGTTGGGGTTGGGGAAATAACAGAAGGACCTTGTGATAGTGAGCAATAACACATGAAAATCAGTCTAAAAACAAGTCTAAAATAAACTAATGCATATAGAGAAAAACAATTTTACCTATACATTTTCATTGTAGGATCCCAAATTACCTATCACTACTTAAGAAAAACATCCTGGTGTTTTAGCAGCACTTATGCAAACCTGAGCTTGGTAGAGCACAAAAACCATACAGAATGTTAAAAAGTGTAAGAACAGAAAATAAAATAGAACAGATCACTATAAATCTAAGGTGTATGCATAACATGAATATCTTGTGCTGTTCTGCTTCCTCCCCACTCTTCATTTCAAAAGCGGTAGAGCAGAATTAGACAAGGTTGAAAGGACAATGAAGAGTGGAGCAAGAGATGTTCAAGTGCTCCTGTAGGTGCTTTAATCCAAACTCCAACCTCTTAAAATTCCCATTTAAAGAGTGTCATTCATAGAGGGGCTTAAGGTCTACAAATGCCTAAATTGTAATCTGTAAAGACACCCTAAGTACCAACAGATCTGTTCTTGGTCTTTCCAGAACTGCCTAACAGTATTATACTAAGAAAGCCAAGGCATGAAGACTGCTTAGCTCCACCACAAGCCACAGTCATGCTTCTGCAGACTTTGCACATACGCCAAACACTACAGGCACTCGGAAAGCACATGTACCAGTTGAGGTCCTGAATCAAATGACAACGAAATTGTATGACTTCCATATGTTCTGCCAGTGGACTTCACCTTCAACAGGCCATGAAAAGATATGGATGTTCATCAGTCATCTCTAAGAGGAATGAGCGTGTTTCAGTCCCTCCCAATGAGGTTACCCCATTCTCCCAAATTAAATATAAGAAAGAATAATGTTAACATAGCTCCAAATAACAACGTGAGGCTACCAGCTCAGCACCACAGCTCCTAAGATTTCCAATGTGTCTACCTTTTGAAAGTGGGAGTAAGCCTCTAAACTACTTCAAAAAAACTATACAAATTGCATAATGTAACAGCAGGTGGCACTGTCACGTCAAAACTTGTACAATCATCTTGTGATCATACTTAATCAAGTTTTATTCATAGATAGTGGAATGGAAAAGTGAGTGACATGCAAATTTTCACAGAATAGTTAAATATTATTTGCTGAATATTGTTCTTGATCTTTGATTAACCATTTGAGTCTTGCAATGTTCTAAACCTGGATTTGCATTATTACAATTGCCAATACACTTGCACTGATTCCTTTTGCTCTGCCATCATGGCAGTTCTACATTCCCAGTAGAAATAAACTGACGCATACATAATCATTTCTTCTAAAACTGCTCATCATCACATAGCTAATAAGACAATAAAAATGAAATTTCCTCTCCTTTCACATACAGTACTATCTATGAAAGCTGTAATGACAAAGGAAAAATGCTTTTACTATATCTTAAAAGCAACAGCTTCTTATTGAAAAATTTTCCAAATGGCTGGAAATAGTAAGACACTTAATGAATGAGGAGCAGGAGCAGTCTAGCCATTTGGAAGCACCAATAGCTATACCCATAGCAGTTCATATGTAGAAGTGTCAGCTATAACCACCTCTGGAGAAGGCTCTAAAACACATTGTACTGGTTTTGGTTGGGATAGAGTTAAATTTCTTCATAGTAGCTTGTATGGGGCTATGCTTTGGATTTGTGCTAAAAATAGCATTGATAGCACACTGGGCAATTGTTTTCAGTTGCATCACTTGTCTTTCTTGGGTTTTATTTTTCTGTCCTTCCTCTCCCTTTTCCTTTCAGTTTTTTATTATTGTTATTATTCTTAATATTACTTAATTTATTTTGAGTTATTAGACTGTTTTATCTCAATCCATGAGTTTTCTCTCTTCTACCCTTGCAATTCTCTTCCCATTCCCACCAGGGGCTGGAGGTGAGTGAACGGGAGGCTGTGCTGTTGTTCATTGCTGGCTGCAGTTAGACCACAACATACATGCTCCCTGTTTGGTATCTATGAGATACTTTTGGGTGCTTTTGTCCTTTATATTTGTAATGCAAGCTGGTATGTGTTTTTCAAGCCCCTTATTTGCCCACTGAAGCCAAATTTCTGAAGCACAAACATTTTACAAGTCAGATAAATAACTACAGGTCATGATTATGAAGACTAAGCAAACTATCAGAATAGCAACTGACTGTTTAACTGCCAATTCCTTTCTGCCACACTAAAACTTTCTACTTCCATTAATTGCAAGGTGAGCTTCAAACACAGCCTGCCTTCTCAGGGTAGGTAACTGGGACCATAATCTTGAAGACTAAAACAGTCTGAGATGAGAGCTCTCCCTCCACAGAGCTCTGCTGGCCCAAGGGAAGGCTTTCATATCAAAACTGTATTGCCAAATCAAAAGAGTGAGATCCTTGGATGGGAATGTTGGTCTATTTTTTATTGGACTGAACTAAGAAAAGTTCAGTTTCATTTCGGGTCAAAGCTTCGTAAAACATGAAACAGAGGATATTATACAGCGTGGGTTTGTAAATCTGACTGTGGTTGTGACTCCTCCCTTGTGCCATCACAAAGAGCAGAGCACCACTCCAGCCCTCACTCCATCATGAGACCCCCTGGAGCAGGGCACCAAACACTACCTCCACCATGAGGCACCATGGAGCACCATGAGGCACCATCCTCCACCATGAGGCACCACCCCAACAATTCCTCCACCACAAGGCACCGCCGTGGAGCAGAGCACTCCACCATGAGCCACCGTGCAAACACCACAGTAGGCCACAGGAGGTTGTTGAGGAGTACAAGGCAAACTAAATGAAAAGGCACTGCTTTGACTCTACTTGTAATGATACTTTGTAAAATCTTAAACAGTCTTTGAAAATTTTCAAAGCCCAGGGCAAGACATCTCTTTCTCTTCTTTTAAGCAATACGTTGACTGCCACCTGGTTTGGTGACAGGGGAGCAGCTGGAACAGACTCACACATCCTTCTCCCACACCTCATCCCCCAACCCAATGAGACCAAACTTGGGCTAAAAAACTAACCTAAAGCATTCAAATCCCATGAGATCTTTTAAGAAGCATTTTAAACTAAAATAATAATTTATTTTAATTATCTCTCTGGGGTTTGGATTGTGAACAAAAGATCAATTACTTCTTAACAAACGTGAAAGCCAAGACTTTTATTTTACTTTGTATTACAATAAAAACTTAGATCATTGTCTAATACTACAGGAGTTACAGAGTCAAGTCTTTAAAGAAAATAGAAAAATAATATGAGATTTTAAACAGAATTGTAGAACTTGAAGTAATGATTTATAATAAATGGATCCATACAAGGAGCAATAAGGCAATTTCATCCCAGAGGAAAATTTGATAGATATACATTATCTTTGGCCTGCACTAGAAGATACAGATTAATAAAAATAAAATTATAAATTATTTCACTATTGAAATACTGGAAGAGTCTTACTGAAATATTTGCATCTGGTAATGTAAAAATGAATTTGTGTCTATAACTGAAAAGGCAAGTTTGTGACTTCTCTGGGCTTTTTTGTTTAATATCTCACAGTTGAGTTGCAGGGATCACATTACCAAAGATAAGGTCAGATCCAGCCCCAGTCTAGACTATGGCCCCTGTGCAACAGCACATGCTACGTGCCCCAGAAGGCCAAAATAGGGGAGCACAGCTCTGCTCTGCTCCAAGGCAACTCCACCTTATTGTAGGGCACTGAGGGGAAGGTAGAGACCTTCCTTTAAGTAAAATCGGTGCCATTATTCCATTAGGAATCCATCTTCCTCTTCTCCTTCAGCAGCATCTGTGTGTTCATTATCATGGTTCTATCAGAATCCAGAATATGGAATGAAGTGTAACAAACTGAAGCTGAGCTCAGACCAGATGACTTCCAGAGGTCTCTCCCAAACTCCTCCATCCTGTGATTCTGCCATTCCAAGACTTGCCTAGTCAAGATTTACAAAATGAAATTAAACGATACTAGTGCCCTGCTTAGGAACAGCAGGTAAACTTAGGTGCCCTTTTCAAATGGTTCAACTAGATTAATATTCCTAGGTTCTCTCTGTAGTAAGTGTGTTATCCCTCTTCCCTGTCTGCTATAGGAAATCTAGAGAGACGCCATCCAAGCCAGCTGTGAGGCTGCAAGGACATGGTGCAGAATTTCTTAGCAATTGCCCCAATTTCTGGGCTGTTCAGTATCCCATATGAAGATGCTGCTTGTGGAAAAGCAGTACAGGCAAAACTCTCCCTGTTTGTCATCACTTGAGCTTACATGCCATTAGCAGTACGCATGTTGATGCACAAGTGGTGCACAAGCGGAACATGTCCTAGCTGGATCTCCAAGGGAAAGGCCAAATCCTACCTATGCTGCTGAGATCTGGAGCTCACAGCTGCAGAACCTTCTTCTTCATCTTTTTTATAGTGAGGGTCAACTCTCTTTCTAGTGCTTTCAAAACTTGCTTTGTACCAAACCTCCCCTCACAAGTAGGAAGGACTACATAGAAACACAGGAAAACAAACCTTCTTACCTAAGTACTGAAGTCTGTAAAGCTAGGTCACTTAAAAGCCATTTCATGTGGTCTCAAGAGCTTTATGTTTAGGTTATGTTCTAAGCTATTCTGCTGCCATATTATTGGAGTGAAAAAAAATAATCAGTTGTTCAATTTAAATTTAAGCTAAATTAAATTCAAGCCCATGCTGTTTTAAATTCTTCAAAGGGCATATAAACTGTTTGGGTGGAACAGCAGAAAAAATTATTGCTATCAGCAAGACCTTTCCGTCAAGTATTAGCAAACCATGTACCCAGATGCATAGAAACAATGCCTCAAGCCAAAGAAGCTTATTTGAATTTATTCCATCTTGTTCCAATTTATTCCAACTAAGAATCTGGGCCAGTACCTTTAAACTTGCTCATACTACTTTGTCTCCCTGTCATATTTCAGTGCCCTGATTATGGCACAGCTACCTAGTTAGGTGATACATTTAGCATGTGAGCATACTTTTCTCTTTGACAACTTTGGAAAACACAGGAATATTCTTTCCCTCTTCTGTGCTCCAAAACTTGTACTGGTGTGATGCTCCTTGTACTCTGAGTCATACCATAATGCTAAAACTGTTGAGGGCTATAACTAATCTTGTAACATGTGAGAGCAAGCCATTGAGTCTGTTTCTGATTTCACTTCCACAAGTATATCTTACATACTGTTTCAGTGAAATCAAGAGTCAATTAGGTCTTTAGGAGAAGAAACAGAAAATATNAAAAAAAGGGCATTTACTCTTTTAGTGTGCTGTATTTTAAGAATTCATTAATCATTCACTAGGTGGGGCTGATACCTCACAACAAGAAAAAGACTGAAAACAGCTGGAAAGGAATTGCTTCAGTAAAAGTAGTGCTTTCATTTCAAGGAAAATCTTAGGGTAAAATTCATTACGAGCCATAGATGAGATTTTGGGTTTTTTTGAGGATGGACTTTCTATATTTGAAATTTTACTCATTTAACTATAAAGTACTTGAATTCTTTAAACATAGATATTTTTTGCTTAACTTTTTAAGTGCAGGTGTCTAGTGCAATTTGATATTCCTAAGGGTACCTGAGATATCTGCTTAGGACTAGAATACGTGATGCAAAAACCTATACAAGATCCATGCTTCCCCAAGGAAGCAAGTGGAGGCCACGAAGCAGAAGCACATTTCTACATGTAAGGTGGTGTGAGAGGCACACTGGTAAGTAGTCTGTATGGCAAGAAGCAGCTGAGCTGAATATGTTGTGTCAAATGCAGGAAAACAACAGCTGCGAAAAATAATTTGAGAAAGATCCTTTTCTGACCTGTCCAGACCATAAATCCTCATCTGGCCAATTTGAAAGTTAATTTGGAAAACAGGAAGGAGGCCCTTTTTTAAAAGTCATATACATCATAAGCAAAGGCCAGAGACAAAATTTGCTACAAACCACTTTCCAGAAAAATCCTTGTCTTAGATTTAGCTGATGACATCCAAATTAGAGACTCCAGCCTGGCAGCTAGGATTTAGCCATACACTCCATCTGGAACCATGAAAATGGAAATAAGCAGCAGAAGTTTCCCTTACATAGAGGCAAACTCTACCCCGGAGCAGCTTAAAGGGGCTGACAGTTCTATTGTGCTGCTGAAGCAACTAAAGCAGTGAGTTCCGATGAATGAATTGAGCTCTGAGTCACCAAGGTCCTGGAAGTCATTAAAATAGCAGCAAGAAAGGGGCAGAAAAGAGCTGATTCATACAGTTTAGTATAGTTATTAAACTTGATGATCTCAGGATAAAAATTTGGGAAGGGAAGTAAATGGAAGACAAGGCAAGGCAAGGCAGGGCAAAGCAAGGCAAGGAAAGATGATACAGGACACAAAAACTGACATAGGGTGCAGCCACTGGCTAGTTTCACATGCAGAAAGGGATTCAAGTGAAAACAAAATAAAAACTAAATCTGAAAGGATTCCTTAAGACAATACTTGCCCCACAAATCACAGAAATCGAGTTAAAACTCATGAAGTTGATCAGAACTTTGTTAGTTGTATGAGTAGAATTTAAATCAAATGAAATGTAGATGACATCACTGGGATTTTGCTTTGTGCAAACAACAATAATGAATAAAGACCATTCTGTTATCTATAAATTCACAGAGAATTCATAGTTTAGCCTTTGCTCAATATTTCTGCCATTTTCTTTTAAAACATTTTTACTCTTTAACAAAAAATTATTCCTACTATAAATGATCAACTAAAACACAAATAAAAGCACATACTTTTAATTATGTTTTCAAAGAAAAATCAAAAGGGATTATTTTGCAGAATCAGATACCAAATATTCACCAAGCACACAAACTCTTTGATTAGGATTATGATACATATGTCCTGTTACGGAAAACCATATGTTTGTACATGCTTAAGTTTAAGGCTCCTCCCTGAAATGACTGAGATTATTTTCGTGTTATGGGTATGCCTTTTTTTTTTTTCTTTTTTTTCTTGAGGAGAAGTTTTCCAATATTCTTAGATGGAATTCCTGACAAATTCTTTTGTCAGGAATTTTTCCACTGAGTCAGAAGTTGAGAGCATCAAGGGTAGCAGCATGATTAAGGAAAATGGAAATCAAAATAGAGTGGAAAGGAAAGAAATGATGGAGACAAAGCAGTAGTATAGGAAAAAGAAGGGAACAACATGGCCAGTAGTCTTTCAGGCTTTCTTCCATTCCATTTAGGCAAAATCTCAGTACAGCACAAACAGGCTTACTGAAGAACAGATTTGGATATTACAATTAGATTACCCTCTCTTTCTGGATTCAAATTCCCTTTCAGATGTCAGTAGGATTGTAGTTTTTTATGGTTACTCACGGTTATTGACATTTAAGATTATTACTGCTATAATACACATTATTGCTAATGGTTTGCATTACAGTAGAGTTTAGAGGGGAATTCAACTGTATTTGCTCCTAGGCAAGCTGAGAACAAGGTTTCGCTTTCAGTGCTCTAAATATCAACCTCAGTTCAAGACACAGAAGAGAAGGGCCAAAGGAGGGGGAGAGGACGTCCTTTCTGTAGCAGTGAGAGGCATATGTGCTCACACAACCAATGTCTGGGCCATGTGCTAAATCTTTTGAAATCAAAAGAAAATCACTCATTGACTTAAATGGACATTTAACCCAGTTTACATACACCATTACTAGACAGAGGTCTTGAAAAGTTTAGAAATGTATTTTAAATGCATTATAAACATACAAGGTCTGGCTAAGAAGTTTCAGACCAAGATAAAGCTTCTGTGAAATTAATACATTTCCTTCCACCTCCACCTGCCCAAAGATCCTCTAATATTCCACAGGCTTTAGAACCCTAAAAGTCAAAATCAAGTGAAGAATCAGTCAGTGTTGCAAAATTCTTTCAGAAGCTGTCTGTGGAACCTGAAACCTGAGCATTTAGCCATTTAGGACTGTCTGTGATTTTTTTTTTTAGCACTACCTAAGGAGACATCCTCAAGTCCGATAGATTATGAATTCTCTCTTATTTATGAACATTACGTGTTTGATCAAAGTTATATCAAGTCTATGAAGCTGAAGAATGGAGTGAAATCTATCAGCACACCCATCACCACCCCTAGGAAGTTCTGTCTGACAACAATAAAAGATTTAGAAAAATTGGAGACATTAAACAGATTTTTTCTGACAAGCTCATACCCATAAACATACACCTACTGAAATCTATAAAAACATTGCCTGCTGGAGTTTTAATAAGTGAATACTAAAGATATTGACATTGAAGCACTGTAATTGGAATACTGTATATGAGGGGAATCAATACTAACGTATCTAGTTTTATAGGTGTTTGAGGTGATTACTTTCATACATTTGCTTATACACTAATTTTTTATACACCAAATCACAAAAAAGTTACTAATGCTGTGTGGGAATCATCTGTGAGATGATTTATTCCATGTGGTAATAATACAATAATGAATGGGGGTTTTAGCTATTGAGCAGAAGCTATCATGTTTGCTTATCACTGTTCAGATGTAATAAGATGTAATAAGATATGACCAGATTATTTAAAATGCAGTCTTCTCTTACAGAAAAGAATGTCATGAAATATCACTAGTCCCTACATGCCCACAGGTATGCATGTCACAGCATATGAAACAAGGGAACTGTTCCAGTGAGTGTTCAGGTCACGTTGTTGATCTAGTTGAAAACCTTGGAAAATTTATTATTGCTAGTTAATGAGGTACTATTTATGCAAATGTCACAGGCTGAAATTGAGGATCAAGGGCAAGGACTCCTCACCCAGCACAAATAAACTCTAGTGCATGAGCTAAGAAGTCAACAAACAGACTTTCCCTTCTATGCAGCCAGAAGCAGTGGTGAATGTCTCCCCTGAGAAGGTCAGCCTTTTGTCATGCAGTCCTTTATGACCCAGGTCCCTCTAAACATTCAGTCACCTGGAAGAATGAGGTGTCCTGGGGTAGTACAGCTTAATTGCACATGGCAGCAATTAACTGTCAACATTTAATCAAAATGTACTTACCTATTTCACAGTGATGTTGTGAGGATTAACCAAATAATGTATTTCTAAAATTATTCGTGACATACAGAACAAATTACATTATTTTGAAAGAACAAAGCATTTTCACAGTTATCAAAATAACTGTGTGATACACTGAAAATAAATGCTTGTGTTGGGAAGCAAGAACAAATAACTCTTGATTTAAGTATTAGAGAATTATTTTGTTTTTACAAAAACAAAAAACGTACCCCAAAAAAAGTAAAAAACTCTACAGTCAGATTCCTCTGGAAAACTATAGACATCTACAATGTTGAGACCTTATCTCAGCTGTTGTCTAGCCTTCCCCTGACATCAGGGAAGACAAATGGACCTGTGTAAGGTGTGATTCACCCCATCCTAAAGCAGAGATGTATAAAAGGAATAATGAATTTCTTCTTTGAAGTTCCTATTTCTCTTCTTTGACCGAAGACAATAAGGTGACTGGCAGGGCAAAGAGACCTCTGCTTTTCATAGGCAGACAAAGTTGGTCAATTATGCAGTCAGTCACATACACAGGAAGTCAATTTACATGTAAAAGCCACTTAAGAACCACAATTCCTCTTATAAAATTAATTATTCTTGCTACAGGATATATGTGAGGTTAGCCAACATGCCCAAATTAACTTGGTAAATTTAAAGGCTCTTAAGCTACATTGAATGAATGAAAAGATGATGAACAGTCAACTTACATACTATGCCAAGCATATTTTCTTTTTGCATTATTAATTGAAGGAAATTATTTAATACATAAAATGTAAACTGCAGAATTGTGGGGTAAAGAAATCCGACTTAAAGTCAGCAGAGAATGGCAGCAGAGATGAAGCTGCCTGAACATGTTTCTCTTTTGCACCACATTAAATCATCTAAAGTTATTTCCATAATGATGTTTTTTTCTGTGTGAAGACATGCCTGTTCTGGTTCTCCTGTGTGTTATTGGATGTGCAGCTATTATTATGCCTGTTCAGTGCTGCAAATGGAATTATTAAGTACACAGACAGATGGAATGGATCTTTTTTTTTAGTGCAGATATATAAGTTACTACAATAAGCAAGTTTTACGAATGACTCAATATTTTAAAGTTGCCAGAGGTAACAGCAATGTTGGTATTTTTGCTGGTATTATACAAATCCTTAATAAATAATGATTAGTTTTGCCTAAAATAATTATTTTCTATACTAACTATTGCTCAGATATTGCTATGATTTATATGTATAACTAATTTTTTTAATAGGTTGGAACTGGTCATAATACTTTTAAAGAAGATATTTGTGCTGTTGGCTGTTATACTTTCTATCCTTTTAGAAGTGGGAAAAATAAAGGCAAAATTAAAACTTACCAAAAAAAAAAGATTATTTTGTTATCCAGTACGCCACCAGAAGATCACGACGTGTTGCATAACACAACGAACATTCACAGATTCAGGAGCCAATTTCTTTGAAGGATATGAGTTTTATTGCCTGAGAGATGTTTAAAGTTTAAAAGAACATTGTCTTTCATCTCTGTTAAGATGTGCTATTGAGAAAATAACTAATAGTAAATTCCTCAAACAGCTTTCACTTTTGAGATTCCTCAAAGATTCTTCACTTAAAAGTGAAGGGTCAACCACATATTTCATGTAAAAATTAAAAGTTTTATTTGTTTCCTTTTGTACACTTTATTATGGTATTGTAATATATTTTTAATAATGTTTTTATTATCTGTTATTTATTTACTATACTCAAAATTATACATAGAATGGTTGAGATTGAAAGGGACCTGTGGAGGATATGTGCTCCAACCCTGCTAAAGCAGGGACAGTTGCCCAGGACAGCGTCTAGATGGTTTTTTAGTATCTCCAAGGGGGGAGACTCCACAACCTCCCTAGGCAACCCATTCCAGTGCTCAGTCAGCTTCACAGTAAAAAAGTATTTCCTGATGTTCAGAGAGAACCTCATGTCTTCCAGTTTGTGCCATTGCTTCTGGTTCTGTCACTGGGCATCACTGGGATGAGTACGGTCAATATCTTTTTCGACATGACATAGACAGGGGAATTGAGTGCACCCTCTATGGTTCTATAATCCCATGAAAAATGCCTGGCTCCATCCTGTTTGCACCCTTAGATTTTTCTGTCTTGAACTCATCCCTTCCCAGCTATTCAACTGTGTAAATAGAGGATTATCTTGAAGTTGGACAGCAACATTCATAAAGATATGCATAATTCTTTGCAAGATCTTTCTGCTCAGAGTATCTCTGAATTCACCTACATACAGAGGTCTCTTCACAAAATGTAGCTTACAGAAGTGTTTTTTCTCATCATAAGAGAACAATGAAGAGTCACCAGAAAATCAATGCTGTGTAAAAAAAAATGTAACAGCTGTACAAGGCTTTTTATGTTCTGAAGGGAAGACTGGGTATTACTTATTTCATATACTTGATTTTACTAACCATGTACAATGTTGCAGCAGCACATCGTGTTATCATATACAGTCACCAGTGTCCGTTCCTGTGGGGGATTGACCCAGCTGGCAGCTAAGCACCCACCCAGATGCTTGCTCATTTCCCCATGGCAAGATGAGGGAGAGAATAGGAAGAGTAAAGACAAGAAAAACTTATAGCTCAAGATAAAGACAATTTAATAAGGAAAGGGGAAGAAAGAAAAAAGGGAAAAAAAAAAAGAAGAAAATACCAAAAAAAGTGATGCGAAGGCAATCACTCACTACCTCTCACCAGCAGACAGATGCCCAGCCAGTCTCCAAGCACCAACTACTTTCAAAACACTTTCCCTGCCTCAGTTTTACCACCAAGCACAACGTCATATGGTATGGAGTATCTCAGCTGGGTCAGAGCTGTCCCAGCTGTGTCCCCTCCCAGCCTCCTTCACACCCACAGCCTAATCCTTGGGGGCGCAGAGTGGGAAACAGAGAAGGTCTTGACACTATATTAGCACTGTCCTGCATTAGCTAAAACATTGGTGTGTTACCAACACCAACACAAATCTAAAACACAGCACCATATGGGCTGCCGTGAAGAAAATGAACTCCATCTTAGCCAGACCCACTACACTTGAAATGAACTCCATCTTAGCCAGACCCACTACACTTTCCTTAATTTGCAAACAAATGGTACATCTTGAGAAAATGTGTTGAGGTGTTGTTAACATTAACATGTTGTTAACATGATGCCAAATTATATATGGGAGTGTCACAACTGTCCATGGAAAAAAGCAGTGAGAATTGATGTTTGTTTGAAATTCTTGAGAGAGCCAGAAGATGGCCCAGCCAGGTTCTTGCACTGTTGACCCAAGACCAGCAACTTAGAGTGCACTAAGGTAAGTACTTGCAATTCAGTTTAGATACAGCTAAAGAAATAACTCAGGTAATAAGTTGTGAGTGGTCTTAAGGGAAAGAAAAAGTCTGTGTGGTAAATTTGCCCAGAAGAAACTAGTGAAAAAACACAAACAGTAGAAAGTAGCCTTTGGAACAGACCACAGGAAAGAATGAATATAAAATGGATTGAAAAGCTGCAAATTTTACTTGAATTGCCAGCAGAAAGTAACTGTCATTTGCCAAATTAGAAGAATTCAACTGAGAACTAAGCAATTTCAAGTTTACTTAAGAAGAAGACCAAAAGCTTTGCTAGTTGACTGATCAAGCAGTGAGATTAGCTACTGAATAAAACAAGTAATCCTGGGCAGGAACAGTAGCAGGAGCAGTACGTGGCTTGTTTAATGTCCGAAACTTTAGTCTCTTCTGATGAGAACTGAAAAAGCTTTTCTTTAGAGAAGTTGATTCCATCTCTGACAATATGGTTTTAAATCTCAGTTTGATTGGTTTAAATCTCATCCTGTGCTGAATGACTTTGCTCTCTTTGATCTATTTTAAAATTTATTTTGAACAAGGCATTATTTTGAATACTAAGTAATTGGAGATTTCCTTCAGAATAACAAACCATGTCCCTGTTTAGAGGCAAGTGTTCTCTCTCTTGATATTTGTATGTAATCTTCCCTGGCATTGTACGTGTTCAGTGAGAGGAGAATGGAGTAATAGCTCCTAAAAAATCCATGAAGTAGGTCAACGTATGCAACTGATTGCATATCTTTTATTCATCTCTGAGAACTTTGGGGTATTTGACATAATGCAGCTAAAACTAAAATTTTAAAATTCTTAATAGTGCCCTTCAAAAATCTAATAAAAACAAAAGTAGCATTCAGCCTTGCATTACACACACTGCTTACCAAACTCAGTTTTACGTATTTAAGTCCATTTCCAATACAATTTCAGCAGAAAATACCAGCAACTTTCTTTCCTATGCAGTTGGTGGATGTAAAGTTAGCCCTTACTTTGAAAATAAAACTGCTCATATGTGTAGGTTGCTCTACAGAACTACCTCCTCAGCTACTCTTTTTTTACTTCCTACCACATTGTAAAAGTCAAGAAAATAAATAGGGTCTGAAAGTGGGTAGTGTTCAAAGATACTGAAAACAGCTTTCTTAACATAGCCCTGATTCCATACTCTCTTAAACTGTTTTCACACAATGTGGACCAAACTGTGTGTCTTCTTCTGATCTGTCTGTTCTATGCAGCTAGCTCAAAGAAAGTGAGATCTGGCTGGTTTCGGCTGGACCATTTCCACAAGAAAAGCAGAATATTCCTGGAGGGAATAAAGCTGTTCTAATAGGCTCCTATTCCACTTGCCAAAGGAAACAGCAGACACTCGTCGAGAGAATTTCTAGGTTTCATCTTTTCTCACCTGTTACTGCAAGAGTGAGGTTACAGCAGCTCCCAGACTATATGAAAGAGGGACAGGCTTCAGATAACTAGATTGTAAAGGAACCACAACTACTCCCTGTGAGCACTGCTTCACACTAACCAAAGGGGAAGATCCAGCAGAGGATCTAGCTAGTACCACAGTCTTTTTAAGGAAGTGACTCGTGATCTATGTCAAGGGAACTGAGTTTATGATACGGATTATGTCTGGTGTTGAATGCAGCAGAGCTCAGGGCTCAGTGGCCAAAACTTGGCACAGACAAATGGTGAAATACTGGAACTGCCAAAATCCATTAATTTTAACCCTTTACATGATTTCTTACTCAAAAAGTTTGGATGCATATAAAAAACTTAAAGGTAAGTTATTGAAACTAACCACTTCCATACAACATAGTGTATGGCAGCTATCAGTAAAATCAGGAGTGGTGCTGGCAACATGAGCGGGACCCCATTGTTCAGCAGTCAGAGCACCAGAATGAAGGAAGTTTTAACAGAACTGTATGGTATCTTTCACCCAGTGCACAGTTAGATTGTGGAGAACCTTGTATAAATTGTTACTGACAGTGAAACAGAAATGAGTTCAAAAATTAATTTGCAGAATCATGAAAGGTCATTAAATATGATAAGCTCCATGCAACCTCTTCCTTATGAAGTCCACATGCTGCTGGAAGCCATGAAGATGCTACTGGAGAAAGTTTTCCCTAGATATGTCCTACCTATGATACTATTTTCCTAACCTTTGCCCTCTATTTTATCACAAAAGGTCCAGGAGAGCCACTCTGGTTTTACATTCCAAATACAGACTAAGAGATGAGATCAAAACACTTGAAAAATTTGGAAATGTAATGTGTCAGAAATCCCAGTAACTTACAATCAGTTACAATCTCTATTCCTGTAAGAAAATAATCAAGGGTATTTGAAAAGACAAGGACAAATCTGGGGGCTTGCACATCCTTGTGTTTTCCTGTATATCACAATATTCCAGCTGGAAAAACTGGCTACATGACTGCCATAAAATCATAGCTTTCAATATGAGTAGTACAGAAGATCAGGAAAATATATTATAAAAAAGGTTTTTGTAACAGCTGGCTTTCTGCTGAAGCAAATTTTTCAACTCCCACAACAGACATACTGGGTTGCAACTCATTTTTCAGCATTCCAGCAGAATTTTTTCTGCACTGTCTCTTGAAATAATGAAATCTGTTTTTTCAGTCAGTGGTATCATACCAGGGAAATATCAGCTGGAGCACTGGTAAAGACAGTAGTTCAGACAGATGTCACTAGCATTTAGTTGTTACAGATATTCCTGACAGGACAAAGCAGGACTGTGTAATCCCTTCGGTCTGAACCACGTCTCTGGAACATGCAGATGTGGTTCTATCCAACATTACAAATTCCATGCGCCAAATCACCTTGGAAATATCCATGGTTCTGTTCAGCAGCAGCACTTCACTGGCAGACTGAGTAAGACCAAATGATTCTCTCTTTATATCTGTTGTATTACTTTTTGCCACTACTCCAGTGGCATAAGAATATGGTTGCCTGAGCGGGTTTGCCAAGGGAATGATAAAATTATGAAAGCTGTTGCTTTGGTTCCTCATGTACAAATGAGCAGGAACAACGAATAGCTGATCCTTTAAGAGTTCTCCAGAAAATGAAAAATGTACCAGTAGTCCCTGTTTCTTGTGTCTCTAGTGGTAGAAAAATAAATTCTCTACTTTTGAGCCTTTCTACTCATAAAACATTTTTCTCATTTCCTTGAAATGTTCCAGTTTTACTTTATTGGTACATTTGAAAATAATTTTCTGAACATTTTTCTAAACTTTAATTAATGAAAATCTAAATTTACAACTAGCAGAGAGCCAAGACTCAGAAATAAGATACTATATCATGCCCAGATCTCCTGCCTGATCGTGGTGATGTGAATGGACATTATGGAAGTTATGGATACTATGGAAGTTTGTTGGTGATGTCACTTTCCTGCCATGAGAAGTGAGTGTGCAGACTGAATATTAAGTGCACAAAACTAAAGGAGAGTGTAACCTTAGCCCATGGCTTTCCTCTAATGCTTTGAAGAGAATACTCTAGTTTAAACACTTGATAATCAGGCAAAAAAAAAAATAACTTTGAGGTGACATGTATGTAGTCATTACTCCATAAAGGAAACAGGTAAACAGAAAACTGAACCTGGCCTCTCAAAGTCTTATACATGTGCTCAAAATAATACATCCAAATATTTTCAGAACAAGTGATCTACAGTTTCAATGATGCTGTGAATTAGATACTCACTTTGACAAGACAATATCAAAACTTCTAGTGGTGTTCTTAGAAACACCAGTGGATCTGGACTCACAGGGGAAGTACCTGTCATTTGAATCATGGTAATGGGAGGGGAATTTATTCAGATCTCCCTTCTAAAAGAGAAAATATGCCTTAAAAAGTGTTCTCAGCTGACAGAAAGAATGACTACTGGAAAGAGGAGTCTAAAAAGAGGTGATACAGGTTGAGCGATAGTTTTATGACTCAACAATTATGAGATGCTTCACACTCAGTAAGGCATCTTGCTGAGGTATTTACTTCTCATTAATGGTCTTAATGAATTGGTCTTACTGATGGTTTTAATGAAGCTTTTAATTATTACTTACAATTAAGTGATGGCTTAAGGGCTCTCCATCAGAGGGACTGCACTCCTGAATGGCAATCCTGGACTAAAAATGGGCTATACCTGTACGCTGGCTTCATAAGAGCAGTTGCTGATAGAAGTTTTGATGGAAAAAGGATTCACATTTTTGTGATCCTTCACTTAAATTATTTCTCAATTTGGTTGCTTTAAACAATAAAAAGTAGAATTTCTATGCAAATGAGTGATTATTTTTTCATTAAGACACACTGGAAATACAGAATTATAGAGCTGGACAGGGTCTCAGGAGGTCATCTGACCCTTCCAGCCACACCTCCACTATTTCTGACAGATCCTTGTCTAGTCAGTTCTTTGATGACCAATGACAGAGGCTAATGTCCCCAATGACCTCCTCCACTGCTTCACCAAAACATTCCTAATGGTTACCCTAAATGTCCTTCCTGCCATTCCACCCCATTACTTCTACACCTGTCCAACGAGGCCAAGGAGAACAGAGTATCCCCTTCATCTTTGCGAACAGCCTTTTATATATCTGAAGACATACAATACTCATTCCCCTCCACCATAGCTATCCCACCCTACCTTTTCTTCTTGGGCCGTGACTTCCAACCACCACTCTGGCTGTTCTCCTCTGGATTCTCTCCAATCAGCGGACATTTTTACCAATAGTCACCTGGAGCAGATTTTTACACCAGCAAGTGCTGACCAGAGAGATTGCTGCAGGTGTTGCAACACTACAGTACAGTAAATGTTCAGCTAATCTTCATGTAAAGTACAGATTACCAGTATCTGAAAAATGAACCATTATGAGACCCGTCAAATAAATATGGGAAAGGTACACAACGGGAGGCAGTTGTATGCACCGAGCGATGTGGGACCAAAAGCTGGTGGTATGACATGACACACAACGCTGGTGGCACAACACACAATGCCGTATTTGGCACGCCACGGAATTTCCCCTCCTGGCAGGCTCTAGCACAAGAGAGGCAGCCGCCCGCCCTGGCGAGGAGGAAGAGGTGGCAGAAAACACAGATTTGCAAAAGTGAATATTTTAAATTTGTCAGAAATAACTGTTTCAAAGGAGAAGAGGAGATGTAGCAAGGAGGGTGAACGTAGCTCTTGCACTGTTTTACTGCGGAGCTACGAAGCCAGCACAGGACGGTGCCAAAGATATTCCGGAGTGTTTTAGAAAACGGGCTGACTACGGCTGAGTTAAAATAGACTCTTCCACGTACATCGACTGGCCTTTACAATGACTGCTTTGCTTAAGTGACTTCAGACTTGCGGTTGTGGGAGTAGCGTAAGCGGGGATACGTTATCTATTTAGAAACGTTCGGTTTTACGTACGTGAAAGGAGGGGGGCGGCTGCAAAATCGCCCCGTGAACTCGCTGGGAGAAGTTTGCAGGTCCGGTTTGTCGCCGGTGGAAGCCCCCGGAGGCTGCGGGTGCGGCCGGCCGGCAGCGGATCCCCGCACCCGCCCCTGCCCCGCACTCCTGCCCCGGGCATCCCGCCCGCCGCCG
>VXAK01013773.1:156335-222789 GCA_013399435.1 Arenaria interpres | reverse complement strand
TGGGGCAGTCTTCTCTGCAGCTTTGTTGTGTTTTCGATCCAGCAGAGTGTGGGCTGCTGTTGGCAGCTACAGGATGAAGTCGCCTCCCTGCTGCATGTCTCTTTCTTCCCAAGCATCCCTGGAGGAACCAGGGAGTAGCACTTCCCTGGGCTCCCTGGACTCCAGTGTTTTCTCCAGTGAGGAAGAGCAGGGGCCCCTGCTGCAGAAGGTCATTCCCTCCTTGGACTGCTTTACTATCAACGTAGGAGGAAGTCGCTTTGTGATGTCCCAGCAAACTTTGTCTTGCTACCCTGACACCCGTCTTGGCAAACTGGCCGTAGTGGTCTCTGCTGCCCGGGATGTGGCCTCTGGCCTCCTTGAGCTTTGCGATGATGCCAACCTGGTGGAGAATGAATATTTTTTTGACCGGAGCTCACAGGCGTTTCACTACATCCTGAATTACTACCAGACAGGGAGGCTACATGTGATGGAGCAGCTTTGTGCACTCTCCTTCCTGCAGGAGATCCAGTACTGGGGTTTGGATGAGCTCAGCATCGATTCCTGCTGCAGAGACCGGTGAGTTGTGGGAAGATGCAGCACACAGGCTGGTGGGCTGGGTGTGCTAAGCATTGACTTGCGTGCAGGGTGAGAGATCCATCAGTGGGGGAAGGTGAGGTGGCAGAGCATTGGGAAAAGTGTGCTGGAAGAGGTCAGCCCTGAATCCTGCTCTGGAGGTGAATGGGTGTAGGAAATGGGAGGAAAAGTTTTGAGTGGGATCACTGTTGACCTGTTGAGGTACAGGTTGGCAGTGGGGGTAAGATAGTGAGACCTTGACAGGAGCAGGGTCTGGGTTGTCCTGTACCAGCTTCGGACTGGCCCTGGAACTCAACATATTTGAAAGGGACAGTGACAAAGATAAAAAAGGTTGTGACAGGAGAGATGTCCTTTCAGTCATCTAGTTTGGGCTTATCCTACTTAGAGGGATTGGATGTGGAGTCAGGCATGACGCCGGGAGCCTTTGGAGCTTCCCCGCCCAGCACTTTTCATTCTGGAGGATTTCCAAATCCAAGCTGGAGAGGCAGAAGGAGAGGTGGTCACCAGCCAGGCTGAGTGTGGGTGGCATGGCTCCAGGAGGAGCCGTGATGGGAAGCATGGCACATGGATGTAGCGGCTTACAGGGAGGGGGCAGCAACAGCAGGAACATGGCTCACTAGAGACAAATTGTAACAGGCAGTTTAGGAACGGGGTGGGTTTTGACTGAACCACCCCCCGGACGTTTGTGTTAATGCTATTTGCAGTTAATTTCCCACCACCACCACCGTTTGTAGTGTTACTGGTTTGCTTGTTAGTACTGAAGGAGTTATCTAAAGAGCATAATTGCCATTTATCTAAAGGGGTTATGTCAAAATATTTAGAAAGAAACAAAGAAACAACCCCACCTCAAAAAGATACTGAAGTTATTCTACACTAGCACGGTCCAGTTCTGCAGCTGAGAGAATTGGATCCTAGTTTTTATCCCTTTCTTCCTTCCCTGGTAGGTGTAACTGAAAGCTCCTACTTTGTTGCTGGTGCCAGGAGCTACAGAGGGCTTTAGCATATGCAAAGGTAACTGTATATCAAATAAAGGCAAAATTGCATATCCCTTTGCCTTTGTCTGAGACTTGAGATTTACAGCGGTCAAGAAATACAGATACAAAAAACAAGGAGTTTTTTAGTGTACTTTGGGAATGTTTTTGTTTCATGAAATTGTTCTGTAAATATACTCTTGCTCTAACAAAACACTCAACTATGTATTTACAATCTGTAAGTTTTACTTGGCACGGATGCTTGCGCACGTTATTGTGTGAGGAGTTATATATTTAAAGAAAGAAAAATACCTTGTTATCATAGCATGTATTGATCAGAATTACATCCATGAACTGCATGAGTTTTATTATGCCTTCCCTTTTAGTATTGCAGATACACACCAGTGTAAAGAAAATGCAATATAATTAATAAAATGGAGGACAATTTAGAAACAGAGGGTCTAATTGTGCAGGATCGCTTACAAGAATGCATGTTAGTCATGCAGCAGATCCTACTGTAGTCAACATGATCTGTATAAATAACATGCTATCAGAATAAAATTACTCTGCACATACAAACTGTCACTGATGTGTAACAAGGGAATAGAAATATCAGGTCAATGGAAACATGCTACAGGGTCTCAATTAATAAAATCACCAACCGTATGCTTGACATCAGGGTTTTCTGAGCTCAAGTAAGGTATACTTTAATGTGTATTCTTATGCCTCACATGGTAGAGGATAAGAAAAACATACGCATACTGGTATTAAAAATCTTTTGGGGGGTTTTCTGGGCAGGTACTTCAGGAGGAAAGAGCTGAGTGAAGCCTTAGACATCAAGAAAGATGCAGAAGAACTGGATGCCCAAGATGAAGAAGAGGACTTTTCTGGAAGCCTCTGTCCTAGTGTCAGACAGAAACTATGGGAAGTTTTGGAAAAGCCTGGCTCCTCTGCAGCAGCCAGGACTTTCGGCACTCTGTCCATGGCTTTTGTTGTTGTGTCCATTGCCAACATGGCTTTGATTTCAGTAGAGCTAAGCTGGCTGGCACCACCGCTACTGGATGCCCTAGAGTACCTGTGCATTGCATGGTTCACTGTGGAGTTTGTTCTGAGGTTCCTGTGCGCACGGGATCGGTGTCGCTTCCTAAGGAGTGTGGCAAACATCATAGACCTTCTTGCTATTTTACCTTTCTACATCACCTTGCTGGTGGAGAGCCTGTGTGGCGGGGAGAGCTCCCAAGAACTGGAGAATGTGGGGCGCATTGTCCAAGTGCTGAGGCTGCTCAGAGCTCTGCGGATGCTGAAGCTGGGAAGACATTCAACAGGTACTTTTGGCCATGGCTGTGGTACTTCCCATTTTTGCTGCCTACAACAGTTGTTCCTGGGCACAGTCCCCCATTTTGTGTGCATTTCTGCTTTTTACCCAATCTAGTGTTAGCAGTAATGGTTTGTGAAAATCTTACTTTTGGACATTGGTAATCGAGTGGCAGGGGCCTTCTCCAATAAATTTTCGTTCTTCATAAAGCCGGTGTATATTGTTGGCACAGAATATTTACAAAAACAGGCCCCAAAATTGCATACTGTGAATCATCCACCATTCATTCACAATATCATAAATTTACAAATGGGTATCTGAGTTGAATTGGTTAGGGATAGAGCAAGAGAAGCAGCAGAGATCATTGACCCCCACTCTTCGTATTATCAAAAGCCGATTAATGAGAACTTATAATACCTGTCACAATTTATTTTGTTAAAAATGAAGAAATAGATCATGATTTTGTCTACATCATAGATCCTGAAAACAACCAGGATAGAGAATGTTTCAAGAAAACTGTTAAAACTGAATCATACAGGGCAGTGGGCTGAGGGGCTCTCTGGCCCTGTTGGAGACACTGATGTCTATGTAATGCAGAGCACAGCTGGGGGCTGTTTACTGAATAGCCCCAGGTGCAGCTCGGAGCAGCAGTGTCAGATTCAGTCAGCATTCACTCATCTGTGTGGGGCCCTTGGTGTCCAAGCACTTCTGACAGGTCAGCAGACCAATGAATGAACAGCCAGCAGGCCAGGGTGGAAGGTGAAATGCATTTCTGAGAACGTTTGTTCGCTCTTTCTGACTAGTGAAGGGAAGACGTAAGAGGTAACATTTTCCAGTGGGATTTTATCAGAGGAAGCTAGAAATGATTGGAGGGTGTTGCGTTTCTACATGTGTTTACCCCATTTTTATTACTACTTCATGACATGTGCATGCCTTGATATATGAAAGAGGAAAAGCCACACTCCCACCACACCCTCTCCATGCCAGGATGTTGTCCAGTGCCTGGCATTTTCAAAGCGATTTAATTATGTTCCCACTTAAATCAGTGCTGAATATGGCACTGAAATTGACAGGAGAAATGTTCAGCCAACACTTAGAGCTTTGAAAACTAGGATCCTAATAGTAAATCATGGTCTTTGTCCTGCAATATTAGCCTATTCTGAAGATGGTGATGGTCGTTCTTACATGGCACTCATTGTACGCTTCCAGGACTTTCTGCCACGGAGCAGGAATGGGTCGGTGCTTCTCTTTTTTTGAGAGGCTTCTTCACCGTCTTCATGACCTGGCCTCTCTCCAGCAGGCATTACAGTGTGCTCGCAGCAGCAGAATGTGTCTCACTATCTTTGTTCCCACTGAAGGGCGGTGAACCTGCCTGCCAATGGCAGGGAGTAGCTTTAAGGCTACTGAGCATAATGATAGTGCTTTGGGAAGTATCTTAATCTTACTCACCTACCCTAGATTATGCCTATGCTCATGCATAACTGTCCCTTAGGAAGCAGTTGAAATGAAGCTTATAGTGATTCAGTCTGTTGATGGGTTTGTTTTGCTTCATTATAACTTTTGCAGGGTTTGGTGGATTGTTTTGCATTTGCTTTTTGTTTTTTGTTTTTGTTTTTTTGCAAGAAAGGCTGCTACCTCCTTTTGATGGTAGCTGTAATGTGAATATATTCCCCTCTAATTGTATTTTGAAAATAAGAAAAAGATTTTAACTCATCAAGGCACTTTTGTGCTGAATAAAAAAACAGTTATCCAGAAATATGTTGGTTCTAGTTATAAAGTTTCCATTTTATCGCATTTTACTGTTACAAAATGAATCTGTGAAACAGTTCTAAGGCTCTTTCTATCAACTTGAAAGCAGATGTTTCAAACACTTGTGTAATAACTGTTAAGTTCAGCTATATATTAACTTTCAGGGATGATCTAAACTTCTGTGTCTATTTATTCTTAAATCCATTAAAATATTACCACAGTTATATCACAATATTAAGTGCCATTAAGAGTTTAGGAATTCCACGTTAAGTAGAAATGTACTAATTATATCAAAATCTAGTCTCCTAATCTGGAAGTAAGCTATCATCTTGCTACCAAAACCAAAGTCCTAGTTTCAAAATACAAGAAGCAACATACGTGTCTACTTAAACCATTCAGAATGGCATTACCATCACCGTTTGCTTCTTCAGTGGTTCAGAGTTGCTGCCCACTTAGGCCCAGCACACTGAATCAAGTCTGTATAATTTGAGTGTAGAAAGTTACTGTTTTGATTATCTGTCAGAGGAGATGCTGCTACTAAGACAAAACATCGCCCAAATAAATCAAAATAGAAACCTACACTTGCAGATCTGAAGCCCTGTTTCTGACCACTAGCGGTATGTAGCAGAAGAGGGTTTTGTTAACATGCAACCAAGCACATCCTTAACCACAGCTGCAAATGTAAGATGAACCCCGTAAGTACCATACACAGAGACCATCCTCCTTGCATGTACCTAGGCAGTCCTAAAAAATCTCAGTGTTTAGGGAGGTCACTCACAACAATTCTGCTCGCTTGCCCTGGATCTGGTAGTTCAGAGCGACCTCCCAGTGAAGCTTCTCTCTGCCTCCTGCACTCTCAGACCAGACAAGGCTTCATGCACTGCTCACCTGCTTTGTGTGGCAAGAGGAGTGCGAGATGAGAAGAGATGAGAAAATTCATGGCTGCAGGCAGCAACACCTCTTTCACCGCAGAGGGGTGATCACAAGGAGGGCATCTCTGCAGACCCAGAGCAGAGCTGGGATCCCAACAGCAGCCTGACTCTGCTGTCAGGGGCAAAAAATAAGTTAGGAAAAAGCGTAACACCAATTCTTTTTTTCACTATATTTTTTAAAGACATGACAGAATAACCATTTTTGTGGGGAAGGGACAGAAAAGAAAAAAAAAGGAAGATTCATTTCTGCCCATTTGAAAGCTGAACCAACCTAATAGGAGGGGTGTTATGCCAAGAAACACTGGAGCTAGACTGGAGTGGGTGTGTAATTACTTACGCAAAGTGCTATACTTCTTCAAGGAGCAACTGAGAAATCAGTAGTACCTCTACCCGGAAAATGTACAACTAGAAAGTGAGACCACTCTTCTGAGATATCAAAATTATGGATTTTAGTGGCTGCAAGAATAGGTGAGAACTGAACCTACATTTCTCACGTTCTCTGATGCTCCCCAGCTGTTGCCTTCCTTCTGGGGCCATTTTTTGTGTGAAGCCTTGCTGGTCCTCTTCTCAGAAGCATTTACAGATTGATTCCTTGAGAAGTAGGGTGTGAGCATTTTGCTTCTGATGGCAGTAGGCATATGTCTGAGAGAAGGCTGTAGCATGTATCAGGATGAGATGCCTCTGGATACATGAAAAAGTGAAACTTCAGCACTTCTAGTGCCAAAAGTTTAGGATGGTTGAAACGCTGTGTGTAAACTGGAGGTCCCAAACATCAGCTTGTATTGCCGTGTCCCTGGGGGCACTAGAGAGATGGAACTTGACCTCCGTGGCAGAAACACCTCCCCTTCCTCCTGCTGGCCCCAGGGTTGGGGCTGCTCGCCTGCCCCATGCCAGGGCTGGTACAGCAACTCAGTGCCTTCCAGCACGAGTAACCAAGCTGTTACAGCTCCTGGCAAGGAGTTCTCATGGAATATCCTAAGACTTGCTAAGGTGTCTGTGCTGGAACAGCCTTAGCTTGACTGTGTGCTAGGGCTCAGAGACATTTAAAAAAGTTACAATATAATATAGCAGAATATATTATTCTTTTGAGTATACCAACTAATTCACATTTATAATGTGCTGTGGAGTCCAGTAAGTTTTGTGATTCATAGATTCATCTAAAAATGTCTTCTGACTTCATCTGAAGAAATGAAGAGCTTGAGAATCATCATTCACTGGTAATTCATTATGGTGATTATGCACCCCCCCAAATTAATTTGTTTGTTTGTTTTTTTCATTTCAAGTCAAGTCAGGTGCTGTTGTAGTTTTGGGAGGGAGGTGGGTTTTGGCGAGTTGATTTTTTTGCTTTGACTTTAACAAATTAAAGGGTTTTTTAGTTGTTATTATTCTCCTTTAGGATAACAAAGATAACTCTTCAATACCTGTTTTCCTTTTTGATAACTGAGACAGCTTGAGCACTGTTTTTCCAGACACTGAATCATCTCTTACACTTTTCTGAACCTTCTTCAGTTTTTCAGTACCTTTGTTTCGAGGATAATAAAACTATGAATACTAAAAAAAAGTAAGACTCCTTAACAATCAGAATAATTAAACATAGGAAAAATATTTTACTGAAGGTGTTACCAAAGTGATACAAAGAGTTAGCAGTCACTGCCCTGTTCCTCCCTATTTTTACCTGGTTGATACAAGAGTTGCACTGTTTTTTAGCTATAGTGTTCTCAGGATCCATCATAGGGTGCAGACCCTGGCTTTTACTGTGCTCGTTTATGCTTTGAAAATAAATGCTATAGAAGTAATTTTAAATTGGAGTTCCTTCTTCCTAGGTAACCCAAAAGGACTTATTCTTCTACCTTGTTCAGTTGGGGGTTTTACCGAGCTGTTGATTATAGTAACTTCCTCGGAAGATGAAAGTTTGATCTGGATCCTTGCAATTGTCTCACACAGCTTTCACATGGCTTATCTTGGTGCATTTTCAAAATGTGAAGGCAGTCATATTAACAGAGAAAAGATTACATTGATGTATCGTATTCCCCTTGTGTTGCAGATTTAAACTATATCATTGTAATAAACATTGTAACCAACAGATCATAGTTATAGTAATATAAAATCTGGATGTGGACAAATCCTTAAATGGAGTTCATAGAAGAAAACACTGAAAAACAAATACCCCCTACAAACTCTAGTGTGTACTTCCACTGTTTGCTGTACATAAATAAAAACTTTAAAACCCATTAGGCATGAAGGGGAGAAGAAAGAGCCAAAAGTAAGAAGAAATTTTAACATCTTGTAGTTTGAGATTGAGGAAAGAAAAGCAAATCAAATTGCTTGTTACCCTAATGAGCATATGAAGTCTGCAAGCAGAGGCAGAGCTCCAATAAGCTACTTTATAAACACCGGTTTAGATATAAGTGTACCCCATTAAGGGCAATTCATAAGCACTGTGTTTTTCTCATTTATTGAAGAAAACATAGTAGATTTTTGAAGAACAGTATTAAAAACCAGTCAAAAATCACTTGTGATTCAAAAGATAATTTCAGTCTCCCATGTGTATCAGCTGAGTTTGTACCCTGTTATCTTCCTTCTTTTTTATGTGTGCAATATTTATCCATTGCACTGTTATTGGATTTACTTTCCTGCTTGCTTTGTTGGGCAGTCTAGCCTTGATGCAGCAGCTTTAAAAGGCATGTGGGGGGTTATGGAGAGTAGTCAGCTGCACACAAATTCCTTGTGCAGCTCACTAGTAATAGGACTAATGCAGTACATCGGTAAATTAACAGGAAAATGCCATATTTGCATTCAAAGGCTTTGCTATCTCTAGTTTTGGCACAAATGCAGCTGCTGCTGGGATACTGCGTTTGTTTTGATTTCTATAGGGAAAGACATTGATAGGTTTTGGTGGAGAAAGAGGGGTTGGAAAGGCTATGAGAGCTGTGAAAGGACTGAAAACAGTCCTGGGCAAAGTAAAAGTTACCTAGTGACTGAACTGGACTCTAAGCACTGGCCCAGGAACACAGATTTGGTAACTAAGGGTTGCTTTGTCTGAAGGGACCAAAGTGGGGCGTGAGCAAGCAGCTGCGTGGTCGTGATTGCTGGGGAGGTTAAACCACAACAATGGTTGTTTAGATAACTTATTAAGCTTGTGCTAGATCTTTTGTTATAGCCAATTACTAAATCAAGATTGGTTAGTTTTTCTAAATCATATGCATATGTAATTCAAACAATAAGCAATGAAGCAAATTTCTGTGCTATGTACTAAGGAAACAGAGATGATGACAGTGGTTCAGTCTAACATTTTAATCCATTTCTTTAAATCACATTTTCCCAGTAGTGTTGAGAGCAGCACCCCCTTTTCTTAAGGCAAGTTCACTAGCAGTCAAAGAAAAATAAGGCAGTCAGCTTTCAAATAAGATATCTTTTGTAAAGTTATGACAGCAGCTATGTGAATCAGCCTACTGACAGCAATTTTGTCTTTCAGGCTTACGGTCTCTTGGGATGACTATCGCACAGTGCTACGAGGAGGTTGGCCTTTTGCTGCTTTTCCTCTCTGTAGGAATCTCTATATTTTCCACCGTGGAGTACTTTGTGGAGCAAGGCGTGCCAGGCACAACTTTCACAAGTGTACCTGGTGCATGGTGGTGGGCAACAACCTCCATGACAACTGTTGGTTATGGTGACATTAGACCAGACACTACCATTGGTAAGGTAGTGGCCTTTATTTGTATACTATCAGGAATCCTGGTTTTGGCCTTGCCAATAGCTATAATAAATGACCGTTTTTCAGCCTGTTACTTTACACTGAAGATAAAAGAAGCTGCCCTTCGGCAGCGTGAAGCTTTAAAGAAACTCACGAAGAACTCGTCCAGCGATTCAAATATCAATGTTAATTTGCGAGACATATATGCACGCAGTGTCATGGACATGTTACGGTTAAAAAGCAGAGAGAGAGCAAGTACAAGGAGCAGTGGAGCAGATGACTTTTGGTTTTGACTTTTAAGTTATTTAGCCTTGTATAGCAAATAGACTACTTCAAAAATGTAGTATTAAGCATCTCTTTTTTTATTATTTGCCACATTGTGTATTTGCTTTTCCAGCTGGAGTTTTACTTACTTGAACAGACTGAGATAATTATTGTATACAAAAGTCAGAATTCATAATGTGGAGTCTCTCAAGGATCTCTGAAACCTGCTTCCAGACCTGGATAGTGGTGGGTGAGATGGGAAATAATGAGTCCATCAAAGTTAAACAGTGATGCAAACATTGTCTATGAATCTTATGTCCTTGCTAATGTATAATAATAAAGTTTTAGTGAAAACTGTCATGTTGTTTTGAATATAAGATTTGGTTTTGCATTGGAAGAACAAAAGTCAAAGACATTAAGAAAAAACTGAAAAGGCTAAGGAAGTGAAATATTGAACAAATTTAGGATGACATTCCTATAACAACCTTCATCTTGACCCCTTTTCTTATTCCCATCCTCTACTCCATTTGCGTGAAAAAGAGGTTACTAGACTCTGGAGGGGGGAGAATTTCCTTGTTTGAGGTGAAGCAAAGGGATACAGTACACGTGGTGGATATCAGGAGTCAGGTGAAAGTATTAAGCAGATCCAGGATCTGCAACAAAGTGTAAAATACTCATGAAATAGATGCCATAATGAGAGCAACCTCTGCAGTCTCTCTAGAAGTTGCAGGAGCTAATACAGCCTTTGCAGCACAGAAGTCATCTACAAGCTTAGTTTTGTTGTCCCTTAATTGAGGTTTAGGTTCATGCCCGGTCCACAGGAGCCAATGAGCACACAGAGCCAAGATCTACCTTCTAAACTTTAATGCAGTTCTGTACAGAAAGGGGCACCAGGTGATAGTTGGCAAAGCTAGCACACCTTTTCCAAGGGGTTGTAGGTTTTTATGCAGTTTACAACAAAGTTGCACAAAACTTGTTCATTGGTCACCTTCAGATCATATAACTAATGCCCTTCTGCGTATGCTCCAATCAGTGGCTAGTTCATTATACAAAGGTGGCCTGACATCAGCATGTCACGCTTATTTGTGTAGCTAAGCAGTTTTTGTGCTCATCACATCACTGGTGGATATCAGAAGAAACAGGAATGGTAAAAGATAACAAGCTATTAATTTCTCTGTCTCGCATTAAAATCAGTAGATATTCCAAGTGGGACAGACTTTTAAAAAATTAATAATCTTCACTGAGCCGTTATTAGAAAAATCTTTCATCAAAATCTTTTCTTCCAAAGGAAAAATGGACACTCGTTGGACTGGATGCTTAGTCTAATGCAATAATCAAAGCACGAAATTAAAATAATCAAAGATATTTTTAGTGAATTTTCCCACCACTTACCTCTGCAGTGGCCTAATATCACACAGGAGACCAAAAGAGTATGTCTTGCTCTACCAGAAGTTGTCTAGGTGTGAAAACTTGTAGGTCAGCTTCATGGTCTGTGTTACACCACTGTGTTACCACAGTGTTCTCCTCTGCCCAACTACTCTATGAATCCATCACAAAACTCTTGTAGATGTCCAGGAGACAAAACTAATTCTGCAGGGAAGGGTCTGATGCAGCCCACTCTGGGTTATTATTTCATAGCTCCTTGGAGCAGGAAGTCTCTCAGGCTGCACAAATTGTACAGGCTGTTTCTCATTCAAAAGTCATTCTAATTATAGAGAATTAGGAAGAAGCTTTCATTGTGGGAAGGCTGTTTTGTAATGTCTTTTGTGCTTTCTTGTACAGCATCTGATCTCTGTTTGAGAAAGGAAATGCAGTTAGATAGCTGATTGATTCTCTTTAGGGAAAGGCTGCTTTTATTGCCGCCTGTGCTTTTTATGAAGGACTTAAAAGAACAAGAGAAATGTTCTGGGATGTATCAGTTGATTCAATCCTTTCACCTGCTCTGGAGATAAAGTTTCCTAGAAATGCCCATGGGGAAACATGGTTGAGACTTTATCCAGTAGCTGCGTTGACTTCTATTTTCAGAACTCTTGATTTTAAATTCACAATCTCCCAAGAAGTGTTTACCAATCATGTTGTTTATGCAGCAAAGTTCTCTATCACATGTTGGGCTGAGACTAGCAAACCATTTTGTAGATGAAGGCCAGTTCTGCTTCCAGCTTCCAGAGAAGGAAGGACCAGAGCATTGGTAGTGAGCAACAAACAGCGCAGGACATTACAACTCTAAAACACAAAGTTATGCCATGTACCACAGATTTGGAAAATAGCTCAGTCATCACTAAGGCACCAAATCGAGGACGTTACCATGCTATCTTTAGAATATCACATTAAATATAAGAAACTACCTCTTGTCCTCCTCACATCTGTTCTGCCATTTCCATCCCACTGCAGACTTGGCAGAAAGGATCATGTGTTAGAACATCAGTAACATTGGCTGAAAATTCAGGATTTTAGCTTAAAACACCAAACATCAGTTTCAAAAACTGACATCAAAGAGTGCAGTTGCAGCACTTAGAGCAAGTCTGCATTAACCTTAGTTGCCTAGTACAGAAAGCATTAATAGTGAAAATGCAGCAGTGTAGACGGCAGTGCAGATTAATAGTGTGAAAAATCTTGTATATTTTTTTGTAGATGCTTAGGGGCAGCTTGTAGTTGGGGACAGTGTGGTAAAAACCCACCAGACGTTTTTAAACAACATCACTAAAATTGTTCTTTGTCATTCTTACTTTGAAGAAAGCCAATAGCTTCCTGGGGCAAATCAGGCAGACCATTGCCAGCAGGTCAAGGGAGGTAGTCCTGCTCCTCTGCCCAGCCCTCACGAGACACATCTGGGTGATGTGTTCAGTGCTGGGCTCCTCAGGAGAAGAAAGACAGGAACATACAAGAGATAGAAAGTCCAGCAAAATATTGGAGTACCAGGTTGCAGAGACCAGCACATCAGGGAACCCCCATGTCAAGGAGAGGTGGATCTGCTGGTAGTTGTGGGGGAATTTATCACTTCTGGGGGCAAGTTATAGACAGGTATTTATAAATTCATGCTTACTAATATTTTACAAGTGTCTAACATTGTGATTTACAATGTTAGAGTATGTGAGTCACATACAATGTGAGTATCTTGAGTATCTTGATCCTGAGTGCATAATTCACTGATCACTGGTTAATTATGTGGTGTCAGTAAGTCAATAAACCACTTAAATCTTGATTTGATATAAACTATGGAAATTGAGCGATTTCCCCCCATGACGGGAGTTTTGCTACCAACTCTGAGTTTGTGGGATTGCTGTGTGACATATCTGGCAAATCAGGTTAAGCACAAAAAAATACCGAAAAGGAAAGAAGAAAGTTAAGATGTCTTTTACAAGGTAATGCCCTTTTTTGTCGTTTTCTGACATAACAAAGTATTATTTTGATAAAGAGTGACATGGTTTTCTCATTTTCTATGCAGTATTATCCTCTCAACCTCCATTGAGAAATACAGGCAGACACACAGCTCTACCAGAACATACTCTGTTGAGATGCCCACCATGTAGACTGCACTAGACCACCCATTGCTGACGCCTCTAGTACTTAGTTTCCTGTTCTTGTATCACATAGTCTGCCTGCAGAATGGGTAGAGCAGCGCAGGCTGTACTCACACCTCTGATTGTAGACAAGGGGTCTCCAGGGCTCTGGGCTCTTGAGAGTATCATTCACTAAAGAATAGGGCTGGAGTCAATAATCTCTCTAGGACTGAGATGCATTTTTCAGTGATAACCTCTTGTCGATTAGGGTGTTTGAGGAGTTTTAATGAGTCCTGTAATTATTATAGCTTTGCCTCTTATTTAAACATGAATACTAAAAAGCACATGCCTCTCCAAACAAAAGCGGAGCTGCCACACACTCACTGTTCCTACAAGTTTGATGAGACATTTAAGTTTGGTGTAAACAGTGAGCTTGACCTGATGAGCAATCAGTACCTAAAGCCATTCTTTCAGAAACACAAAAGACTAAGCTGAAGAATTCAATTATAATTAACTTTTTGTTAGTTTTGATATATGAAATAGAACCTTTTCTGCCAAAGCCTTGACCCCGCTGGATAAGACTGGTGCTTCTGCTAGAGGATGGCACTACCAGCAGGAGGGAGAGCAGAGCCCATTGTGCGTGTGCCTCTCGTGGGTGTGCTTGAAAAGCGTGAGTATACATACACACACCTTCTCACAGAAAGACAGGAGGGAAATTTGGTGCAGGTGGGTATTGCAGACTGTCCTGTTACAGGATTTCTATGTGAAACAAGAAAACATCTAGACTAACGACAAAGCCCATTTAAAGGTATTTGGAGCACTATTATCTATTTTACTTATGCTAAGTTTCTGCTCTGCAGACATCAGCAACCCCTTTAGCTGGATGGAGAAAAGGAAGGGATCACATTGTGACATTATGGTCACAACCCTGAGTCCAACACAAGCCCGTTCAACCACCAGTTGCTCCCAGTCTGTCTCAGGCCCCTAAGAAGTTGCCTGTGAGATGGATTTATAACATCCCAAAGAGTGAGAAACCCACTGAAGTTATATTGGATCTTCTAAAAAGTCCAGTTGTGTTCGTCTAATTAAGATTTACAAATGCCTATTATGATGTGAGAAAGCCATGACTTTGTAACAGCTTCTGAAAATGAAATCATCTTCCTTATCAAGCAAAGCAGGACTCTTGCAGATTTAAGATTTTCTCTAATTATACCTGATGTTTTACAGCTTTTAATGAAACTAAAAATGCTTGTAAGTCATGTAGTGACTATGCAGCCCTGTAAGCTGATACGCACATTTTGTTTCCAATAGCTTGACTCAGAAAGGCAGTTCTGTTTCCAACTCTGTGCAGCAGAAGTAGGTCCTGGGGAATGGCTGAAGTGTGCATGACTCTTCACAACCTAATGCTTGAACCAATTTCTCAGGACAATTTGGAAGAGAATTCATAACAGGCTCTTGCAATTGCCATTAAAAAAATGAGCACAGTGAATTGCTTTTTCCTAAACACATTTTTTCAACACAACCAAAAATCCAGTTAGCTTGAAAATAGTTAAAAGATAATTGAAGGTGTCACTCTTTACATCTGGCCCTACGTTACAGGTTTCTGAATTGTAGCTTTCACCCTGAGGTATGAAATACATTATGCAATCCAACCATATTGAATTATGGAAAAATATTCCAAGAAAAATAAGTCTCTGCTTCAGACCCGCTGTCCAGTGAAACAACATTCACAAACTCATAGCTCTTTTGTCCTAAACTAGAAACATCATGACAACCTTTAGAGCATGATGTCAGAAAACGCCAGAGTTACAGGCTCCATGGGATCCCTCCATAGCTTTTGTGATGTATATTAGATGCTGCAGTGACAAAAGCTATTACTACTGAAGCTCTAAACAGACAAATTAAGCCATTATTAATGCTGAATATATGAAAAATAAAGGAACCAAGGTAGAACAGGAAATAGAAAATTAATTTAAATTTAAATTCATTTTAATTTAAAATGGGAAGTTGACAGTCTTCACCTGAGATTTACAAGTGACTTTTTTGACCAACCTTGTGTGTTTTACTTCTCATATCTTCCCATAAGAAATGAAGAACACATAGTTCAGTGCAGAGGAAGAAATTCTTTTCATCTCATTAATTGACAGGCATCATAGGTCCATGCCACAAATTAGATCACATACTAATAATTCATACCTCATCCTAGCCATTCAGCCCTCTATATCAGACACTCTTTTGCCCTGAACCATGCATAAGCATGTGGCTTCATATTTGTATTGTTCTTCTGTAGATTAACATCAATTTTTTTTTTGTAAGAAGCAAACTTCCAGTTAAAGGAATAAGATCAGGTTTCATCTATTTCCAGTTCCTGCTATTTGTAATTTCTGCTGTCAGTCCTCATTTAACCCTCCCATCTTCTCTTCCTGGCAGGAATTGCTGAATAACAGATGGAAGAATTGCCAATCACAGTCTTTCAGTGTCAAAATGTAGACAAACCTACCCCACAAACCTGTGTTCTGTTTTCCTATATTAGAAACAAAACCCAAGTCAAAAGAAACAAGTGTGGCGTTTCTCTCACAGCTACAAGGACAGCATTGATTAGGAACCAACAGAACCACAATTTTCCAAATTACTGGAAGGTATATGTTTACAGTTAGTCAAAACCAACCTGTCATGTAACACATCTATTTATATCACTGGAGACCAGACTTCAACAACAAATAAAGAAGGAATACATTCTGACAAAATATCTGTCTTCTGAGTTTGGAGAGTTAATATAATTTGTAGCGTAAACATGCCCGAGAGGCAAGATCCCGTTGTGCAAGTGTTGCACTAAATCAAAATGCAATCCTTTCCTAAAGACCCTTCCTTCCAAATGTGTAGGAAAAAACAAACCCTGTATTCAATTGTACAGTGTAAAGGAGCAAAGCTTGCCCTAAAAGCCTTCAAGTGGGTCTGTTGTAGGAAAAATGCAGCATGTTCCCAATGGTAAATCTACTGATGTCATGGAATTACACCAGTATGAATATGGTCCACTTTCCAGCAAATGCTCCTTAAAAGAGGTTTTGTTGTGTGAAAGCTGGATATCCGGTTGGGCCACAATAGGGACCAAAACCAACATCCAAATTATGGCTTCTGTTATGCAAACTGCCTCCTTCCATATGCATATGAATCCAGTTTGCTTCTGCCAAGCATCACAATGGAAATACTGGCAGACTGAGCTAACAAAATGCCACTGGCCATCATTATAATACGAGGCTGCATTATGCTGCAAATGCTCCCATCAGCTGTCCAGCAGGGGACTTCATTGAAACAGATGTGGCAATACACAAGCCAGAAAAAAAAAAAAAAAAAAGAGATCAAAAGGGAAAGCTCTTGCCCTCACCCATCACCAGGATTGCAGTCTGGTTCAGAGCTACTGCATTTCACTATCAATCATTTAATGTTCTTATAGTTCAACACTAGAGGAAGCAAAATATGCAGTGCAAAAATGATGAGTGCTATTTATGCCGTATCTTCTGTATCAAGAATGTCACTTCCTGATGACAATTCAGTACTTCAGTAATCGTTGCTTACATTCCCTATCACATACCTCATCACAAACTGCAGACCTGTCTCCAGCTGGTGGATCAAGACAATTCAGTTTATTCATGGCATGCTTCCTTTCACATTATTTTTTCAGTTTCTTAAGATTCTCACCTGCATTTTTTTCATGAGTTTCAAATCAGAGCTACATTTGCCAGAGAGACATGGTCATTTAGATGATTCATGATGTTGAATCAATGGTGATCGATTCATTGATGTTGTGTCTGTGGTGCAGGCACTAGCAATACTAGTAATAAGCAGGAAACCACAGTACAGGTGCAATAACATAACAAAAAGTCACACAAGTGCCTGTTTCACACATAGAAGATGGGACGCAGTAGGCCACAGCTTTTCACGTGGCATCCTGAAACCCATGTCCAGCCTGTGAGGCAAAACTAAGTGGTCATTAAATGAGCCCAGTGAAATGCAGACCCGCCAGGTGTACAGGCAGGGGTGGCTCTACACATCCTCAGCTCACTCTCCAGCTTGTCGATTTCTCCTATTTTTCCCAGCCAGCCCCCCAGAACTGTGGAAGAGGCCCCAGTAGGCAGCTGCACCTGGGAGTATGTATTCAATGCCACTGAACTCGCTCAGGGAACAAATATTCTAGAATTTGGATGCGCTAGGTGATAAAGCATTATTTGCATATTCGATTCTAGCCAGTGCAATATGCTGTTTTTCCAGACAGCTTCATTTCCTCACCTAACTTTCCTATGTAGAGGTGTTCAATTAGCAAGGTAAAATATAATCTGCTAATTAAAGGGAATATTTTAGCAAAGACAATTAGGAATCTAAGTAAGGCAGGCAAGCAAAAAATACATGACAGTTCCCTAACAGTAAAAAGCATTAAAAGAAAAAGAAAATCTTGAAAGACTTATTTACATTTTAAACCTGGGCAAAGAAAGGCAGAAAAGGCAGAAACTTGTAGAATAGATAAATCCAGACTATGAGAACCAAATACAAAACATTTCCAACCACCTAGCATATGGCAACTCCCATGCAAACTACTGTTTTGAAATGAACCTCATCCTGTACTCTGGGCAAGGATTAGAAAATTTGTTGTGTAGAACTCTGGCTTACCAGGTTAGGTTTGTAAGCTCAAACACAAAATTTTCAATAGATCTGGACAAGATCTGTCACAGAGTAAGGGAAAAAGCGCTGTAGCTGGATGTATACCTTCTGTTTGGAAACTGAATAGTTAGTAATCCTTCACATTTTAAAAAAACTTTTTTTTTTTTTCCCATTTTGGAATAAAAATATCTGAAGCATTTGTTTAAAACGCAAAACAGCTGAGCACTCATAGCATTGCAGAAGCAGGTTAATGCTCTGCCAGATTCACCTCCCCCATCCCGCCCCAGCGTACACAGAACAAGCAGGCTATTTTCCAGGAAAAGTTTCCTGAAAACCCTTGGAGACGTTGTAGAAATAATATTTTAAATGTCTTGTTGCACGCTTGAGATACATTTCACATCAGGGCAAAGGCTACATGGTACATTTTCTTCAGATATTTGAGAAGTGTTCGTATCTGCAGCACAGTCCAAGCATCATGATTAGGGGATGAGTGAAAAAGAAAACAAATAATCATATTACTGACCTGAGCATAACATAGCGCAATTCTGATAGAAAGGGCAGGGAAACCATAAAAGAGCGGCAATTAGTTTGCTCCATTAGTTTCACTCCTCATGTCCAGCAACCAAACTAAGGGAGAGGTTATAGCATGTGAAATAAATCTCTCATGCTTATTCAAGCTATACAGAAGTCGACGGGCATAGTCCTGTCCTTCCAAGGAGGAGGCTAACAACAGTCAGACTGTCTCAGAAGCAGCAGCACTTAACTGCTGCAAGTGGCCAAAATCAGTGGGTTGCACTGACAAGTAGGATGCCTGGCAGGAAATTTCATATCCCTTCTGGCAGCTGCAGAGAGGTTTCAGAGCTGACACCCAGACCTGAGACAGTGAGTCAGTGTTGCGATGCTAGGGAAGGCATCATTGCTGATGGACCTCAGTTTCTGACTCAGCAAAGTCTGTTGATCCTTACTGTATGGGGTTTCTGGAGTGACACCAAACCCTGGATCAAGAAGAGGAGCTATGGGTCTGTGACTTGTAGAGGACCCTCTACACATGTCTTATGGGTGCTCTGGGGCTTGGCAAGGAGAGGCAACTCTCTAGGTCCTGCCTGTGCAGCCATGCAGGAGCGGCCATGCCAGTGACTATCCGATTGAGCTATTCTGGGTTTTTTATTTTATTTTATTTTTTATTCTATAACTTGGAATCTGTTTCTCTCTATACAGAAAGGCAATGCTGGAGACTTTCTATGGGTCTGTTCCTATTTTGTTGGGATGTGTGCTCAGAAAACTATAGAGGATTTTGTAAACAAGCAATTAAAAGCTGTTTGAAAACCGATTCTGCTGCTGGAAGGATTCAGTCTCAATTGCAGTATTCATATGATGCTATCACTACAGCAACGAAGCCTGTAAACAATACTGGTGGTCACAGAGAACACATCAGTACTTGTTTTAGCGATTAGAAACAAAACCCTTGTCAGACTGTATTTCTTTCCTGCCATTGCAGGCTTCCTGATGGAAATGCTATTTCAAGGGCTTTGCTCTGAAGTGTAAGTACATTAGTCTTTGTCTGACATAAGATCTGAGAAGAAGGTTAAGCTGCAGTGCTCTGTCAGGTCATCTGGGCTGCTTCTCCTTTACATTTTGTTGTTATGATCTGACAAGGTACCCATGTATTACCAATGCATACCTGCCAGCACGATGACAACACGTTTATTAATGCATGTAGATCCTGTTCCTTCTGAGGTAAGACAAAACTACCATCTAATTCTGGAACCTGTAGAATGGGATCAGTCTTCTGAGTTCCTCATGAAAGGCATCTAGTGGATTCTGCAAAACCCTTGTTTCATAATGCCATACAGAAATATTTAACTCACCTGCACCCTAAAAATTAGTTCAATCTAAAGAGGTAATCTTTGTAGAGCAAGATTATGAAATCCAGAATAATATGCCCAATCTGTGTTTAATAACTTAGAACAAAGAGTTATTTTGACATTGTCTCCTGCAGGACATTGATATGACTGAGGCAGCTACATAGTACTGATGAAAAAGCCTCAAAAAATTGAGGGTCTAATCTGCTGCCTTAAAACTCACAGCAGAAGTCTCAGTATAGATGAGATATATTACAACCAGGAGCAAGAGTCATCTAACCTAACCCTAGATAAACACAGTGTAGAAAACCTTACAGTGAAACAGGTCATTTTAATGGCTCTTTGCGGTCATTTCATCTAAAAGAGTACATCTAAAATAGAATCATCTATTATTCTCCCCTGGCTGAAATGACCTTTAGAGCAACTAGCTCTAGTTTAGACACTTACATCTTAGCACTCAAAATCATGGAGAGATGAATCATTCCTCTTGAACCCTTTTTGGTGCTAGCAAGTTTATCGGGTAAGCATTCAACACACAGATTGCAGGAAAGTTCTTCACTCTGGATCCAGATAGGACTACTTCAAATCAATCTAATCAGATTGCAGCTGGAGAGCTATGCACGACTTGGGTGATGGTCCTTTCTGGGAAGATTTATTGCATTGGAAATAATAATCAAAATTATTTTCTCTTTCTATTGCTTGGTGAATCAGTCAAAATACTTCAGGTCTGTTGTGCTCCCCTTCCCTAGCACAAGTAAATCCGAGAATGAAATGCCTAAACTTTGGTGGAATGAATCTGGGATAACTATTTTGTATGTCTTACAGGACATCATGTTAACTCCAGTTCCATGTGGCTTATGTCCTCCAGATGGAGCCATTTGTGGGCTAAACCAGATGAAAATCTGAAAAGCTTAAATAATGAAAAAATTAAACAGTGCAAACTTTGAGACCACCCAGAGCAAAATGTGTCACCTCTGGATTGTTTGGAGACTAATGATTAAATATTTATGATATTATTTCTTCAGTCTTGCTTGTTTTCTGTGACTATATAAACATACATCAGATAGCCTTAAAAAGTTGGTGAAACTTCATGCTTCTGTAAATTTCAGTTCTTTTTCTTCCATCCATTCAAAAAGTGAGTTATACAGCAGGCATTTTACGTCTTCCTCTCATAGAAGGGGAACCATACCATGTGCCCTTTGTGATCAGCTACAAGACTTGAATCACAATCACTGAATCACTGAAGTGAGCATTTAACAAACAGCCTTGAGGCTGATATTTATTTATGCAAAACTATTCCACAATTCCTTGTGAATAACAAATAGTTGAGAAAGATAAAAACTCAGATTTTTAATTGCAAATCAAATGCAAGGCTGCTTTAAAACTGAACATTAATTGTAATAATGAATTTGATGAACTACATGAATCTACCGTGGGCTCCATTCCAGCAGTAAAAAATAAATTTTCATATTTTAACTCTTTTTTTTTCATTATTACATGTTAAGCATGTTATTTTAAATACCTGTAAAAGACTGATCATATATACCTGATGTTCATTTTACTTGTAAGAATATATAATCTAGCAAGTTTAGGCAGCATCTGTTACAGCTATATCTTACTAAAGGCCATCAACTCAATAACAGAGAGACTCCTTTTAAATTATCTTTCATGTTTCATGTACCTATTCCACAAGCATTATTACTCTTTCTGATCTGAACAGTAAGCAAGTGTGACATTCACACAATGACTTTAAAGTTGTCATTCTTAGCTGAACAGCGGAAAAAAAAAAAAGGATCACACTATAGAAATGCATGAAATAGTTAATTTGTATTTTTTTAGCGACTCCTAACATAATTCCATTCCAGATGGTAGTGAGAGTGCAAATCTGTTCTGTTCTGCAAGGATATGGGTGTAATAATAGGCTCCAATGGATCAGATTTATTTTTTAATGTTTTTTTCACAGAACAGTTTAACCATTTCAGTCAACTGCTGCTTGATTTTATATGCTCAGTATGAAGCATTCATATAAGATACTGTGTGCCACTACTCTCCACAAAATGACATAACATGGAGATGGTTCTAAACAAATGATCGTTTGCAGGGGCATTTCCTCTTAGAAGGTGACAAGTTGGTTAGTCTACTTCAAGAAGGATCTTATCTTAAAACCAATCAGTTTAGGAAACAGACTCTCTCAATTACATAGCCTTTTCCCTTGTTTGACTCAGCTGATGTTCCACATAAAAGGTGGGGGTTTTTCTATATCAGGACTCCAGCGTTTTTGCACTTATCAAACCAAGAAATTTTATGGATTACTTCTTCACTCTATGTTGCTGCTTAGTCCCCTTGGCTGGTAGGATCTCTGCAGCTTTACAACCAGGACATTGCAGTCTGCACTGCAACTCTCGGTACCAAAGTCTTAGGAAAATCATAGTTGGGTGTAGACGAGTGTCTCTCATTGGTTTTCAGCCAGTTCTTTCACATTTCAATGCAGAACAAAACTAAAAGTTGTGAAACCTTGAAGTTTAAAATTTAAGGGGGATACTGATTTTGACACGCAAGGCCCAGCACCCTGCTCTGGGAGTCTACACAGCCCCCAAACCAATCCCTCAGCACCCGGCACTATACGAAGAGGAGTGCTGCTTTCAGAGGTTCTAACAGTCAGCAGTTTCCTACCAAACCTTCCTATGTATCTCCTGTCCTAATTGATAGCACTTTTTCTTTTAAGAAAGCCCCTTTCAACATAGGACATGGTTTAGCTTGCCTCAGGAGCTTAATAAACATCATGCAGTGGAATACATTTGATACAGCCTCCGGACTACGTATTTCATTGTAGAGCCAAGAATCTGACAAATACCTTATATATGTGTTGAAAGGGACAAAGAATAAATGGGAACTGTCTCTACTCCTTCCAGTTAGCAGCACCTCACCACTCAAAAACAATTTTTGAGCTTTCAAAATATCTATATTTTTCCATCCTGCTTTTCTTTTTTATTAAGGTTTTGTAGTTATGTTGTAAGCTAGTTGTCCAAAACATACTTTATATTTGCCCTCAAAAGGGATTTCTCTCATATAGGAAAGAACTTTTCATAAGAATTTGTTCCACTTTCAAATGGCACATCAGAGACATAATTTCATTCTCCACTGTAAGGTAACCTGAAGAGTCTTCAAGAATACTAATTGGCTGTTTCATTTCAGCCTATTAATGTTTGATATTGAAGACACTGAATTAACAGAATACCTATTCAAGCTACAAAAAAAACCCAAAAAACCCAACCAAACCAAAACAAAACAAAACAAAAAAACCCACAAAAAACCTTATTTTTCTTTAAGATAACATCTTTCTCTGATACAAGGTGAATAATGATACTAAGAGATGAATAAATGGGTCTGTAAGCACTGGAACTTGCAGTCGTGGTTTATGTAAAAACAGAAAAGCTGGGATTAGAAGACACAGGTCCCATGCTCTGGACCTGCTTAGTAATAACTCAGAGCTATTACTTTCCAGCCACTGCGATACAGTGATATTTTGTAATTTCTTCATAATTTTCTCAAATTTGCAACATTGCTTAAACAAGTATGGATTTTTGTTTAGAAATTAAGCTTCCCATAATGACCAGGACACTAAAGAATTAAAGGATAATGTTCTCGCTATACTGAAGCTTGAACAAGGAGATGGACTGTCAAAACAGTGAGAAATCTTCTGTCTCCTCTTAAATAAATTGAAAGAAGGAAAGCATGAACTCCCCACCACCCAACTCCCTACTTCGGAACTGTATAAGTGTGCTGATTTTCATTCCAAAATAGCGAGCAACTTTAATAAGTCTCTTCTTATTTAGAAAAAAAAAAAAAAAAGACTATGGAAAGTGGGTGGCTGGTACTGAAAATGTACCTATCCTACACAGTTTATGCCATAATATTAAGGATCTTTCATCTCCCTTTAATGAAGTCTTTCAATTAACTTAAAGTGAATTAAATCTTATAAATAATATTCAGGACATGTCTATGGCATAACAGTTGTTTACACACTGAAAATTCTCATGTGCATGTGGCTGTACCTATAATTCTGGTCCTGAGTCAGACATTGATTTGAGTGTTACATATTCCTTTATAAAGCTGAATTCATTTCATAAATCTGACTGTCTGTAGCTGATGAGATAATTGACATTGATTTCTAAATAAGAATATACAAAGCAAGTGGAAAGAAAAGCAGAGACATTTCTCTCAAGTACCAGTTGGAATTTCTGAAATATTTCATTGAAAGGACACCTGAGATGTGTATTTAATACATAAGAAAAACTACAGCATGTAGTTAGTTTGGATGTAATATATGCTTTAAAACAAGGTCAAAATGTTTTTGATAATGGAATTGTAGGGCAATGTATTGTAATTAACCAACCAATTATTCTGCTTCTCTGCAACTTGTCATTTTGTTACACTTCAGAAAACATATTTGCACTTTAGTATCTGTTCATCCATTTCATTGCTAGGATGCTCAGATGCCTTCTAAAACACCCGTCATTGTTTACAGAAATAAAAATGATGATTTTTCATGGCTGCCAAAAGGCTAATTAACTACACAAGTATACCCCCCTTTTTTTTTTTTTTTTTGTCAAGGCTTTGTTTGTTTATTTTAGTATAATTACTTCTTAAATACTAATTTGAAAAGAACAAATGCTCACTGTGGAGAAAAGCATTTTCAGTATACCTTCAGAAGTCTAAATGTAGTGTCCTTCCTCTGGGTTTATAACACTGCAGAAATGTGTCTAAGAGATGAATGTACTTATGTTGTGATCAGATAGGACTCTGGAAAATGGTAATTATGGAGAGGAAAAAAATTATTTCAGAACTAAATATATCTGTAAAAAGAAATCAGGGGTGTCATAGAAGACTGGTTAGAAGACCTGCTGCTGCATGAAGGGAACCATTTGCCTCTCCGGGGACACTAAGCAGTGCCACACTGAGTAATACACCAGGGAATAGTAATCAATATGGGTGAAACACCAGTGCTTGCCGGACACGATGTTGTGGAGACAGCATTGATTAACTCATATGACAGAGACACTAGCTGGATTTCACTTTCTGCCGTACAATAGAATGTTATTTTAAGCATGCAAACAATGTGAATTGGACTGTCTTGGTAATAGCTTCAAATTATGTTTAAAGTTGTTTAAAATGGAGAAGAGGATATATCTAATTAATTGAACATGTTTCTCAGCAAGGCATTCTGAAAAATTAGAACAGTTTTTTGGAAAAAGAAAAATCCTCTTTTACTTGCATACTTTGCTGAGCTCTTACCTTCTTTTCTTTAACTCAGGATGCATCTCTCATTCTCACCTCACATCACAAGCAGGCAAGTGCAATCAGTGGCAAACGTGGAAAACAGTGAAGATTAGAGAACAAATATACTTAGATGCTATGGAAAAATCTTGCTATTCTGTTTTTTGCAAATGGATAGTGAGAAAGGGGAAAGCAGTGGGAAATAGCACTGAATAACTAGTAATGATTCAGCAGCAGTGAGGAGCTATTCTCATAAATTAGAAATCAGAAAAATGGGACTTAAACATAATGTATAAAGTTGTCCATCTTCTCTATGTAATATTGCACATATTCAGTACATGAAGAATTCAGGGGCTCTAAAGATCTATGAACTCATTGGCTGTTGGGTTTTGGGAGTGTCTGTGGACTAGGTGAATTATTCAGGAATGGCAATCTCACATTTCTATCTGGGCAAAAGAATTGATTTGCAGGGCTTATTGCACTGGAGGTCGGTAGGCTGGAGTTGCAGATGTATATAGGTGCTTTCAGATGGGATGGGACAGTGACATATGTATTATTGCCATTTGCTCTCTTTTGACTTCAGTCTCTTTGCTATACTAGAGCAGGTAATTTTCACTCCAGTACCAAAGACTATGATTTTGATTTATGGCACAATAAATAAGTTTAATCCAAACTGGGGCTTCTGGGCATTACTGTAATGCAAGTAAATATTTCTCCACACACTTCCAAAAATCTCCTAAAAAAAAAAGATATTAAGGTTGTATATTCAAGCACACAAAAGTTAGGAACAGCTATATTTACAGTTTCTCATGTACTTCTAATTCTACCACATTGTATTCCCACCTGGTATAATGGTATAATGAATGAGTTCTTCAGAGGAAAAAAAAATCAGCTCTGTAAACATGCTGAATTTTATTATCTATCACAACCTTGACATTACTTAATATTTGTGAGTTTGTTTTTCTCAAGTAAACTATATCTTTTCAGAGCATTTTAATATCTTGTTGGCCAGAAAAGGAAAAAAAAAAAACAAAACCAGGGGACAGAATTTATTTTTCAAAAGTTATATTCCTTCCCTTTCAGAAATCAGCAGTTTGTCTCTTGGCCCTTAATCACCCCAAGACTTCCATGTCCTCTGCAGGTTTTACTACTTTTTAACACCTCCACTGCAAAAGATCCGCTATATGGAAAAAAGAGGAAAACCAGATAGATCCAGAGCTGAGTGTGACCCAATTTTGATGCTGCTATATAACGTCAACTGGTGTGGACTGGATTGAGCTGGTGGCAATACTTCAGCATGAGGCGGGGTTACTGACCTGTGGGTGGTCATGCATATGCCTTTGGAGGACAAGGAAGACATGGCCAGCCAGAGAACACAGGATGGATGCCCATACCAGCCCTGATTTCTTCCTGCCCAGGGCCCAGCACAGCTGCACCACTGCCCATCTGTGGGAAGAAGCCATCAGGACCAGCAGAAGGTACTGCCTGTGAAATGCAGGAGCGTGTGTTCTGTATAATAAACTGTTGTTCTCTCTCACTTTCCTTCATTGCCTGTAACTGTGATCCCAGCTCTGGAGAGACAGGGGGTGACTTAATACCTGAGAGCACGAGGTTCAGGTATTCAGGTATTGCAACCCTGAAGGGTTGCATTCTGTGCAGCATAAGGTATAGAGGTCTGCTGAGCTCAGGGCCCAGCTCTTCCAAGTCTCTGGCAAGGTTTGGTCTTAGCCCTAGGGTTTTCCTGTGTTCACTTATTTTGCTGATCTGCTAAATCTTTCTAGGGAAATCCTGAAAGAGAGGAGCTTGTGTGGCATATCCCAACAAAAACTGAGCTAAATCTTCACGTTCCATGAAAAAGCACTTTCTGGAGTCTGTATTCCCACTTCTGGGTATCAACAGTGGGATTCTTCTCCAAATAAACAGCTATCTTCTCCAAACAAAGCGATGAAGGAATCCATTGCGGAGGGAAGCAGGTGATACTTAGATGGAAGGTGAGTACTGGCTGCCTTCTGATTAAACAGTCCTTATATTCATGGACTGTTATCATGCCCTCCACAAGAAAGAAATTTATTGAAGTCTGTGGTCTATTAATTTCATACAAGTAATACCACAAATGAGAATACTAAAATATTTGTGACTGTTGCTCCCAGTTCACCAGAGTCTCAGCACTGCCCAGAGCAGTCCAAGTTTGAGTTGCAGGGGCTGGTATACCCTGGACATATCCACTCCATCCCCAGAGATGTCTCTACACTGGGGCCCTCATGAAGTCATGGCTAAAGGCCAGCAGATGCCACACAGTCATCGCTTGGAAGAGGACAGAACAACATTTCACACCAGATTCAGGGCAAAGCCTTCCCACAGCCACCCAGGCCAGCCCTCTGTGATCCACCACCCACTAACTGCCTGTCCCCAAGAAGTAAGGCCAAGAAGTCCCATCCTCTGCACCCAATTCTTGCTTAACTCTACTATTTGCAGAGCCTGGAAGTTATCAGGCTAAGAAGTAGGTGGGAGATGACTTGCAGAATCAGATCTGTAAGCATATTGTCCCCAAAAAAAGGTGAAACATCCAGAACTGCAGAGGTGAAAAATCCAGGTTGAACTAAACTGTACCATTGCTGGGCACTGACGCACCAAGTCCTTCAACACCTGATGTGGGAGAAAAGCAGTGTGGGTTGCATGAAGTCATGATCCATGTTGTCCTCGTACTGTTCACCCACACAACAACCCAAGTCCAGAAAGAGTACCAGCAAAGCGATGAACAAATGAGGGCATCAAGGCTCATATAACATGAGATGTTCTGTATCCAGATAAAGACTATTTCTATTTGGTAATTCTATATCAAATTCTGTGATCATTCTATATTCATCAGTTCTCAATGTTCTTACACATTGACTGTGGATACTATTGTGAACAGGTTAAAAATAGTGCAGCTAGACTGAGTTGTCCTTTTAGAGGAAGGGAGGGTGAATCGGTCCTGCCACACACCAAATGGGGACATACAACTTCATAACAATTGCCCTGTTATGTAACAGATTCTTCCCACTTGGTCTGTTTCAGAAACAAGACCTTAGGTCTAGCCCAGAATGGTCACTCTAACACAGTGTGGGAGGTTGTTACGTAAAATTTGGTCTTCTGACGATGTTGATCTTGTCATTTGCCTAGCAGTGGTAGAGCAGAAGCCCTTGACAGGGTACACTGTCTCTATAAATCAAAGGTCTTGAAAAGTGTGAGTGTTGTAGCTATGCTGCCTATCATCCAAGTGGCCCCCAATTAGCCATTTAAGAGGAAAGCAATTTCTGGCTGAAGCTATAGTTGTGCATGTGGTCCTCCCTTATTAGTCTTTCAGTGGGATTCCTTTTAGATTCTGGAGAGCAATCCTTCTGGCAGACAACTCACTGGTAAAACACTCTAGTCCTTTGATGAACTAAGAAGGCTAGATGTTCACCAGAGGGTACCTGGTGAAGATACATGTTAGCCCATGCACTCAGCTCCACAGGCAACGAGGACCCTTTCATGCCTGGCCTTTTGCTTTACATATTTCAAGGGTGTGCAGTAAGGAGCAGTGGCTTTCTGTGCAGCTTTCTCAGGGGTTCCAGCTCTTCTAGACCACACATAAGAGATCATCAGCATTTCATAGGATCGAAAGAGTCTGGATAGTTGAAGAATTCATCTTCAAGGGACTTTATCTTCAGCATTCCTCTAAGTGCTAAATGGGCCTGAACTTCAACCTGCTGAAAAAAGTTGCCTTAGGTTCCTTCCTTCAAATACATTCTCTTTAATTTATTGCAAATTAATTGAAATTCTGCATTAGGAAGAGTTCTTCTAAACATAATATTAGAACTAATAGCTTTGAAAATTCCAAAATGAAACAGAGCTGGCTCAAAGAGAAAGCTTTTGTAAAGATCAGTGGCTTTCATTGCATGTTTATTTGTTTTTTCCCCCATTCATAAAACAGTGGATTATTAAAAGCTGTTAAAATGTGCCACAAAATCATTTGATTATATAATACAAAGCAACAGTTAGCCAAAGAAATATCTCCTTCTGAGAGCCAAAGATGTTTGAGTAATATGAGGAACATAACCTAACCAGAAATTGGGGGTTTTTTGTATGTCAATACATATTTGTGATGTTGGCTGTTTTTAATAGGATTTCAGAGATTACAGCATTAAATTAAACACAATAGATAGAAATGTTAATGAGGGCTACAGGGAAATGATGAAAAGTTATTTCAGAATGTACCACACAAAGCAGAAATATAAAATATAATACAGTTTTCTGGCTGTAAAATACATCAAGCATAATAGCATTTCACAGAGAAACTGCTTACAATTACTCATCCAAATGAGTGAGATAGCCTTGTCTCAGAAGTAAATAACTTATGTGCTGAAGCTTTCATCAGTGCTGAATTTGTTGATAACACCCTTTTGTCCAATATATATTCAACTTCATATCTCCAGAGTGATGAACGTCTTATGTCCATGTATATTCTCAGCTTTATGTGTTCTGATGCTCAGATCTCATTATAAAAAAAATTAAACTTTCAAGGATTAAATTCTCCTGTATGCATTCAAGACTGTATCCATTAATATATTGCCACTGGGGGGTAACAGTAATTGCCTTTGGCTTAGTTGCTTACTTGGAGGAGGGCTGAATTTTTGGAAAGGAGCTATTTCAACAAACTGTCAGTGGAGGAATTGTCAGCTCAGTCAATGTATACTGACATTAGTATACCCATTCTGAGATACAAAGGAAAAATGATATTACTAAGAGGTAAGCAGATTTCTCATGAATGTGTTTTTTCATGAAGTATGGGTCTCAAATCACAGTACAAAGTTGCAGTTGAGGCAATCATAGAGTAGAAATAAGTTGACTATACTCTGAATGAGACTTTAGAGCATTAGCAAAATAAACTATTCCCTCTGGTTTTATTCACACTTGTAGATTTTACAGGCAAAGCTTATCCCTAACATAAAAATCTGTTGGTTTTCTAGCTCCTCTCAAAAAACTTACCCAGTTATGTGGTGGTGATGGACCATATACAAGAAGTAAGATTGCCATCCAAGCCAGGACAAGGTGATACACGAAATTCAGTGACACATTTACAGGGGGAAGACCTGAGCAGCTCCTCATTGAGTTTGATGAGAATTAGAAACAGAAAATAGGATTGTCTTAAAATTAGATCTGGCATATGTTGGGAAAGATCATGGAAACAGCGACAGCTACAGTGAAGAGGGATGAGGGAAATACAGGGGGAGCGTAAAGAAGACTAAAGCAGTGGAAATAATGAGCTACCACAATGGAAAGAACAAAAGAAGTATGGGAAGTTAGAATGGGAGAAAGGAAAACAGACAATAAAATAAGGAAAAAAAAAAACATAAAGAGAAAGGAAGCAGAAATAGAGTGAAGAGAATAGGATGATATCTCACATCTGTAAGAAAGACAATGTTGACTTGAGAAAAATGTAAAGGCACGCTTTGGAAGGCAGCTCAGAAAAATTAACATTTAGTTAAGGCCTAGTCTTTTTCCAGGGGAAATTCTACTTTTTTATGCCATCTATCCAGCAGCTACCACACAATCACTTTACAGGAGTCTTCACCTGGCAATACTAACCTTAGTGATTTACTAATGGGAAGGTCTCGTTTAATTCAAGATATTAAACTAGCAGCTGGAAACCAGAGTGAGATGAAGTGAGAAACTGCTCATGAAACCGTAGGAATAGGACTGGATAAAACCACTGAGAAAATTCATCACTACTGTCATGGTGACCTTTTCTGTCATGGGCTCTCTAGGTCCTGGCTCTAACTATGAGATCTCACAGCTGGATTTAAGAGCAGTCAGTTATTTGACTTTGAAAGCTTTTTTTGCTTTTAAAAAGAATGTAGGGCATTTCCAGTGCCTTTCAATCCACTTAGCAGACCTTGTTATTTCTCCTTCCTAGACAATCAGAGCAACAAGTCTGAAATAACAAGTTGCAAGAGCATTTTGACAAACAAAAAAAAAAAAGGCAAGCAGTGCAGAACCATTAGTCTTGACAGTTTTAAAGCCATAGACATAAACAGTAATAAAGTTTTAAGAACATTGTAGTTGCATGCAGGCTTGTTTTCAGAAATTACTTTTAATTATAATTACCTTAATGAATGCACTAAGGCAAAGGCACAGCATTATATAAGAAATGCCAGATGGGAACCATAATGAAATTTGCAGATGAAATCATTTAAGAGAGAAAACAATAATCCCAAAGGTGAGTGCACTGAAATAATTACTTCTGTTCATGGAAAAGAAGTACGAATTCTCATATCTTAAATTATAAAAAAAAGGATTTATGACTTTTTATCTGAATGTATCACTGATATGTACTTCAATTTTTCGGGAATGAGTTGTGTTTTTTTTAAGAACATAGTGTTTTTTCTTATAGTGTTCATTTTTTCTAGTATCTTATGATATATGCTGTGGTTTTTTTCTCTCAGCTTAGCCTAAGTGGGTGTAAAAGAAAAAAATTACAATCAGTGAATATTAAGCAAATATTCAAAGATATTTTGAAAATGAGATTTTTAATTCACTTACAGTTGCACCTTTATCCTTCCATTTACAGTTTAATTTCAGTGAGTAAGAGGAAAATTAATCAAATCACAAGCTGATTGTGAACTAATTAAAGATCAAGAACAATAAAAAAATATTCCATAAATAGATCAAAAGCATTTAAGGAAATCAGAATTAGGTGTTGAGTTGTTCACATAAGAATACAATGTACTCTATCTTTCTGCTATGAATTATGTACACCTTTTTACATTAATATGTCAGAGATACACTTCAAACAGCTAGAGCTTTAGGCTTCTTTAATGCAGGCAACCCATTGCCTCATAAATCTTACCTTAAAATGCATCTTAGTATTATTTTGCTATGCAAAGAAGGTAAAAGACAGAGAAATCAAGAAAAAAAAAGAAAAAAGGCAGTTCTGGAGCCTTTAACTTTTTCACTTTTACAAGTTTTTGTACGTTAAGGATCATAGTTTGGAATCTGAAAGAATCTGATTTAACAGGTGCAATTTTCAGTTCCTCTTTTAACTGCAACATCCAATTTACCTCATCAAGACTTGAATGGTTATTACTTGTAGGGCACTCCTTTTGCATAAAAACCAAGACAAAGTATGAAGCAAGAAGGAGTCCTCTGCAGTCATCAGATATGTTTCAGATTTTCAGTGTCCTAAAACCCCTCAGAAAATTTTCAGCATACCAAATGCACTCGAGCACACACTAGTGTTAGCAAGGCTGAGGACAGAAATACAGACCTTGAGAAGTGCAAAGAAAAGCAGGCAGAAAATAGATATGAAATGCTCTGGAGCTCTAAACAGAATAGTAAGGTTGTCACGCATGAAAACTCTGTCCAAACAGACAAAAAAGATGAGGTTCAGTTACAGATCATGCTTTCCCCACCAAGGCCGCCCAGGTCAGACATTGGAGGTGCTGGTCCCAGTCTGATACCCCAGGCACTCCATGAGGTCAGCCTGCAAGCTTGCCCACAGGAAAGGACAGGAGCAGGACACAGATCCTAGCTAAAGAAAGTTCTCTCCAGAAGGACTTTTACTTTCTGAGGAGCAAACCACACCTCTGCACGGGGTCTTCCATAGTCTTTGATTCCTGCCACTCCCCACCACCACACCAGGTGAGAGAAGCCAGTGGGATCCTGGGGAACCTGGAACTACTGGCTGTGGACCTGATGAGAAGGCAGCTGACTGATAGGGAATCAGAAGAGGGGAGACCTGAGATGTCTGACAGTATCGACAAAAGGAGAATATGCAGACGCAAATCACTGACTTCTTGACGGATGACCTGAGGAGCAGTGCTGAGAGCATCTAAGCAGCATAGTGATTCAGCATGTGCCATGGCAGGATTTCCTCCTTCAAGGGGAGACCTGAATCATAGCTTTCTTGGAAGCACACTCAAGAAATACAGTGGCCCAAACACCACCTGCTCTACCCAGGAATTGCTTTGATCAGTGTCAACTGTTATGTCACCCATATTCTAAATTTTTTTAAACTCCAATTCAATGTCTTAACCTGGGCCAGAACAACAGAGAAAATGCTATCAAGGGAGAAGGCTTTCTTCACAAAGCCCCCCTCTGACCACCAGCAGCCCAGCTGCCCTGCCAGTGACTCTCGTCCCCAGCTCCCTGCCGTGAGTGAATCTCTGAAACTCTTCCATCTTCAAGACAGAGAAAATAAATGCAGCCACAGCACTTACTCCTGTTTTGTATGCTCATGACTCTGTTACACTCAAAGTCTTCCTATGGGCAGGAGGGAATACACCACACAGCTCACTGGATGGTCTGGTTTAATACGCGCTGCCGATGACATGCTGACACACATATCCACACGCTACGCACAGACTCTGGTCTCTCCAGTCGCTGACGCCGTAGACACACAAATGCCTCTAACCCATGGTCTGACTCCAGTGTGCTGACTCAGACCCCAAACACGAACAGGAATGGAGGATCCAGAGCCCACACCAAGCAAAGAGTTACAAATAGATTTTAATGACAGGACAGGACAGACCACACTGACCAGGCACAGGGCATGGCCAGACAAACACATCGACCAGCAAATTCTTTACAGGCAGATGGCCCCTTTTATCCCCTTATCCCTCTATTTTCCCATGCTTGTTCTTCCACAGTCCACTTCAATCCCTTTCCCACCTTTGGTTCTTCCCTTAAGCGTCCCGTAATAAGTCTTACACAACCCCAGAATGCTCTTCTCATCATCCCATAATGAGGCCCATTTCTCAGGGCAGGGACACCCCAGTCTGTGCAGTGTGCCAGAGAACTGCCCCCAGGGACTCATGGTGCTGGGTGTCATACAGTCCATGGGACTGATGGTCTCTGGGACAGCCCTGGGGGGCTGGGGCAGGGGCTCATCTCTCCAGCTGGGGCACTGGGGCTCCCCTGCTGCCCTCTGCCACACTCAGCCGTGTGTGTGGGGATGAGCCTTTAGCACATACCCTGACAAACACCAGCACCACCAGTGAGAAATATTTTGGTCGCTACTGAATCAAAACAGGTAAATGCCTTCTGGTCTTATACAGCTGAAAGAAAAAGAAAGGAAAATAAAAAAAAAGAAAAAAAGGAGGTAAAAAGGCTGACAGCATTTTCTCTGCTACAGAAAATAATGTTTGAAAGTGGAAAAAGGAGGAGGGAGTGGAAGGACCTGACAGTGGTCTAGATGCATCCCTACAAACTGGAATCCCTTGGCAGTTCTGGTGAGGCAGCTGGGCACAGCTAAATGCTAGCACTGCAAGAATGTCCTTGGGTGAAAGGGTCTCATATGGCCTCAGGCTACTGGTCCAGCCATGGAGGAATGACTCGGATTCAATCCATGACGATGAACATCTGCAAGGGTGTCCATGAAAAACTCTTATCCCTGTTCTGTTCCCCTTGCCCAGTCAATCTGGCTCCCCAGCCCATGCTCCTTTACAAAACAGGGTATATCCCCAAGCACCACCTTGCTGAGATGGGAAAATGGATCTAAGCCAAACTGTATGGACATGTAGAAAGGAGCAGGTACCCCCTCGATTCTTTTCCAGGAGGTATCAGAAGGAACTGCTCAGGGATTGTGTCCCAATGCTAAAAGAGCACACAGTGGGCCACTGAATCCCAGAAAAAGGGCAAGGAGACTCAGCAGAAAGTTTAAGCCCACTCATAGGAACAGAAGTAGCAGTATTTGGTGAAGACTTAGCTACAGCCTAGCTTCTGAGCCTCCAGGCTTGTTCCTCTACAACCTTCCTGGTTGTGAAAGGGCACCCAATGGAAGTCATGCTGCCAGCTCTACTAGAAAGATGCTTCAAATACACATTGGACAGGGAACAAATGGAGAGAATAGCAGCCAGATGATTCAATGTTGGCTGCACATCTTTTCTCAGCTGCCAATAGCACAGGGTCTGAGTCAACAGGCTGCAACAGCCTGTCTTGTAAATAATCCTCCATCCTTCTTCTCTGCCACAGAACTACTTAAAGAAAAAAAAGAGATGGCATAAGGCAGTGCTTAGTCCTTTCTCCCTTGTAATAAAGAAGACCATTCCTACTGCCTCCTATGTTGTGTCTTTGTATTGCAGTGGTGTATCTGGGTGTGAGTGTCCTCTTGAGTTATTTTTGACAATGATTTCAGGTATCATGTGATGGATTTCCTTTAGAAGCATTTTAATTGAATCATCCACATCTCAGTACTGCCTCCTGAGAAGAGACAGATCAGGATGTTTTTGAAACTAAGGTCTGGATAAGATGCTACCGGTACGGTTCCTTAGTGTTTCAGAGATGGCGACATACAGCCTATGCTTCAATAACACAACACAGATTTCTTCTTCTTCACGGAATTGGGTCTGAAAGTCTATATATAGGTAATAGAGCTGCACTGGCTCTAGGGTGCCCTTGAGCACAGGCAGCCAAACCTCCCAGAGGTGAGGAGGATGCACTCTTACAGCAACTGTCATGGCAATGTTGTCCTTGTAGTCTTATTTTTGCTTCCTCTGAGGAAGCATTTTAGGTCATTTGTCTTCTACTGCTAAAACAAGCTAACGTAATTGCAGAAAGCATTCATAGCATCCAGTTCAGCTCTCTAGAGTGGGATTCAGCTGCAGGATACATCAGAGTATCACTCCTTGTTAGGGAGCAGCAAGAGCAGGGCTGCTTCCTAAGGGAAGGTGAGTCAAGAGCCACATGGAGACCAGGACCAGCATGGCAACGGCCAGTCCCACAATATCCAAGAAGAATAGACCCAGAGATGGTGGCCAGGTGTAACCAAGAGCTCAGATCATAAAACAACGTCACAGTGATGAGGCAGAGCCAAGGTCAAGGACAAGTCAGTCCATGGGTTGAGGTCCTCAGAGTTAGCCCTCAGATGCACATCTGCTCTACATTTGTGTTTTACAGTACAATGTCTTGGCTCTCTGGGATTGCAGCCCAGATAGGCTTTGCGTTGGCATAGCTGAAGAGAGAAGTAAAATTGCTCCCAGAACTAATTTTTAAATGTTTCCACATCGAGAAACCACATAAACAAAAAATTCTTATGGGACATTAACACTGTGAGGAGATACAACTGATTTTGCATGTCTCAGTTCAGAGATGCACCACCTTGTAATGATACAGTGTTCAGAACTCACTAAAACCTTCTGAAAACACCCTCCTTTGAGGCACTGCAAGCCAGAACAATAAAAATGCTGTGCAAATGAAGCATTAGGTCAACATTGCCTTAAATAACCTGGTTTAAGTCATCCAAGCACATCTTCAGTTTCAAGAATACTTGGATGTTATATTTCAACTACAGAAACACTTTGCAGGAACTTAACATATTTTACAGCAATTATGACATGGTGGATGCTGTGTTGATTCTCTTCTTCCTCAGAAGACTCTAATTAGCTTTGGTTTTTATTTAAAGATACATTATCACTCATATCCCAGGACATACTTTTGATTTACTTTTTATCAATTAAATTTTGTCTTTTTAATTTATCCAAAACTGTATGTGAGCATTTCATAATTGTTTTTAATTTCATTTTCAATTCTGCCAGTTCAAATTGTCTCCAAGCACTTAATTAAATTTCATTCTCAGGAGACAGTTATTCCATCTAGATCTTGTAATAGTTTATCATATAGTTTATAATAGATTTGATAATAGTTATTTAAATGCATGGAGCTGTAAAATTTCCCCTAGAAATATGAGTCATGTACTTTTATCTCCCATAGTTCTCAAAATACGTTGTTTCTAGCTGTCACAAAAATAGAATGACAATATTTTAAACACATGGGGGAGGTAAAGTTAAATGGGGAGTACCAAAACCAGACTTAAGCTCAATTTTTGTTCAAAACCCATCAAGAACCTTGCTTGGAAGAGGCAGACAATGGCAAGCTACATTATTCTGATGTTCCATGCTCATGCAGGATGCTTTGTTGGAGGGTTTCTCTCATCCCAGGGTGGAGATAAGCTAAGTACCATGCTACAGCCCGGTTAGGGTTGGGCTCTCTCCTCTCCTCATGAATGGGAGCTTCCGCTGCCAGGGCAGCCACCTAGCAGGTCAGAGGGCTGCATGTCCTACTTGGTTCCCAAAGGAACAGGTAAGTGTGTTTACAGCACTGAAGTACTTTGATGGTGGTGATTATAAAGACCTGTTCTTTTGTATCCTGTGACTTACAGATTGGGGTACATTTCCCTGGTATGTGTCCCATTTTTTTCAGGGAGGGGATGGGGTTCTACTCAAGTGTCTAGAAAACCTGCTGGACACTCATCATCAGTCTACTGGATAAAGGACACTTTTCTTTCAGGTTAAGTTCTGTGAAGAGGAAACATGGAAGAGGTGATGTGACCAGGTTGGGTGTAGGGATCAGGCAGCGCCAGGTTGGCTATTTGCTAGGTGTGAGCCATTTGGTATTCATAAATAACAGTGAGAACTAAATTCCTCCCATGGATTTGAAAACTGAACCGAATGGAAATGCAGCTGGATATAATTTCAAGTTGAAATTGGGCAGATAATCCCATCTAGGCTCACAACACAAAAGGTTGCACCAGATTATCTTTGGAGGTGCCTTGTGACCTGGTCTGTTCTATGATTCTACCAAGCTTTAACTTAGCCTTTTTTGTAAGAATAACATACAATCTTTGAACTCAGGAGACTAATTAAACATACTTAATTACAGAGATATATATCCCCTCTTACAATATGATTTGTTTGATTAAAAAAACCAAACTTAATCATATGCTAGAAATAGAAGTCAAAATAATGAATCAAAGAAAAATATATTTTAGGTCATCTCTGATGTTATGAAAAATAGAAAATTTCTTTCTATAGCAATGATTTTTATAATGTAGAAAGAAAAGGGCATTCTGTTATGGTTTTTCAGTTGTAGTATAAACTTTTAATTGTTTTAAATAACAACTTTTTTTCAGCTCTGCTTAGGTCATTTATGCTCTCCCAGAAACTGATTCTCCACACAAATTCAGTTTATGAAAAAAAACCAAAACCAAACAACTATAAGAAAGAAGAAAATCAGTAACAGTTTGAAGAATTTTTAAGAACTGAAGAGGTATATTTCTCTAAACTCCCCAGTTTTGTTTCGGACAGCATGGAGGAAACAGCAATAAATTAGGTAAGATGTTATGAAAAAGATTCTCTCATTTCATTAAATGAAAAAAAGTTAGGGATAATTTCCAGAAGGTATTTCATTTCAGCTATGTAATTTTCCAACTGTATTAGCCTTAGGCAATAAGTAGTTAAATCACTACTTTAGTAAGAAATATTAACCATTTTCCTTTCTACTATTTGCCTTTATTTCAGTTTTGCTTTTAACTACTCAGCCCCAAACAGCGTTTATTAATAGCGTTTGCAGTGGAGGTACATGTAACAGGTAAAGTACAGTTTTTCTCTTCTTTTTCCTCTGAGTGTTTTAGCAAAAAGCAGTATTTGATGCACGTGAGTCATAGCATCCTGGAAGTCAGAAGACAGCTTCTGCTAATAGTGATTTACTCTTAGGTGTACATAAGAAAATTTTCACAACCAAAAGCATGTTTTAACAACTTACATTTGAATATTGCAAGATCCTCTATAAGTTACTGACAAAAAAACCCACAAGTATGGCCTACCTTGGAGTGGCACTTTGCTATGTATCTCCTCCTTTCTTTCCTTCTTTCCTCTGGAGAGCAACCGCTACAAAATCCAACTATTTTATTTTGTACTTTAAATAGGTGAAATCAAAAACAAATGGGTTAGCTAATTAGTAAAATCATCTTTAAAAATCCTCTCCAATTACTGCAGGTTTCTAGGATTTCTTGTTCAGAAAAAAATAACTTATTTTTGGTGAGAAAGTTCAGACAACATCAATAGCACTCACCACGGACAATGAGAATCAATACAACCACAATGATACTAGAAAAGAGGTTATTCCAATTTTTTCTTAAGGAAACTCTGTTTGTCTCACTGATTGATTGTTAACTGATATATGAGATACTTGTCTATCTAGTATACACATTTCTGGGAGAGAGCAGCACTGGATAAAATCACACCAAGTAGGTTCCCCTCCATTTCTGCAAAACCACTGTGTTCTGCAAGTATTTCAGTGACTGCACAGTGAGGTCTGGATCCATAGAAGTAGTTAATAAAAGATGACACTTCTGCTGCCTTCTGTTACGTTGGTGCATGTGGCTTGGTGGAAATTCAAGAGTCTTGTACTCAGTTTCACAACACTCCAACTAGCCAGAGAGAGTCTTTCACCTCTGGGACAGACTTTCAATCTCTGGCCATCCAGAAAATTTGAAGACACATTTGAGGAAACATATGGGGCTGCAGGACACCGGCAGGATGTGTCTATGGTTGTCCATGGTCTTTTAGAGGTATGGCTACTTTCAAGATTGCATTCTGAGAAGCACTTAGTCCAAGTTTGAAGCTGCAAGCACCATCTAGTGCAGTGAAGGGTGGTGGTGTGTTTTTTTCCTTCAGGAGTGATGAAGATTAAGGACAAAGTCTGGAGAATTATTTCTCTCTTCATGTCATTTGAGAAGAGACAATATGAAGTAGTTATGTGGCATCACTGTGTAAATCATGGATATATAGGCATCTGCACTGATTAAATAAGAGCAGTGGTGTTTATATCTTCACTGACTTTCAGTCCATTTGTTATAGCCAGCCTCATTGAAACAGCAATGACAGATCACAAGAGTAAACCTGGGCCATAAGCAGTAGTTTATTCAAATAGTACTCTAATCCATGACCATACTCCATATGTTCTGTAAAACCTTCTTCACTGTAATTTATTGTATTTGAATTGTATTATTTTCTTAAGTATATCATAAAATTAAGTTGGATTTGTAGGGGCTTTCCATTTAGGTAAAATTACACTCATTGAATGAAATCAAGACTGAAAGCATAATTTTAAATGAAAAATTAGTAAATGAAATTTTACCACAAATTAACAACACAATTTCTGCATGCTTATGTTATTTGAATTGTAAATGCTGGCTAGTGCAATTCAAATATGCAGAGGTGTATAATACAGTATTTTCTTTGCAACGTGTTAATAGTCATGTTCTTCTGCTCAGGTACAGCTAGTAGCTGTTCAGCAGTCTCAGGAGCATTAAAGAGGAAAAAATAATCCCTAACACAAGCTTCTTAATTTATTTAAACACAGAAGGCCCTTCACATGTAAAACACAAAACTTATTAATTTCTTTATAATTAATATGGGCATATAATCAGTGATAAATTTGCTATTATCATAGAATGCCATGGAGTTGTCAAGATTGGAATAGACCTTTCAGATGATCGAGTCCAAACATCAACCTAACACTAACAAAAACCACCACTGAACTCTGTGGCTAAGCACCACATCTACGTATCTTTTAAATACCTCCAGGGATGTCGACTCAACCACTTCCCTGGGCAGCCTGTTCCAATTCTTCATAACCCTGTCAGTGAAGAAATTTTTCCTAATGTCCAATCTAAACCTCCCCTGGTGTAACTTGAGCTCTCTTGTCGTATCACTTGTTACCTGGGAGAAGAGACGGATCCCGACCTCACTACAACCTCCTTTCAGGTAGTTGTAGACAACAATAAGGTTTTCCCTCAGCCTCCTTTCCTCCAGGCTAAACAACCCCAGTTCCCTCAGCTGGTCCTTATGAGACTTGTGTTCTATACCCCTCATCAACATCATTGCCCTTCCCAGCTTCTGCTTGTTGGAGTTCTCTGCTGTAACTGGAGCATCTCTGTCTTAGGATGGTCTGAGCTAGTAACGAGCCAGTAACAAACTGGCAACAAGCTCTGATTGCCAGGTGCACTTTTCTGTTCTCCTAAGCTTTAGCTTGCACATGGCTTCAGCAGCTTTGTTTAGACACAAGGCAGGTATTGGATAAAATATATTTTACTGAATATAGGAAACCTGCCCATCTTATGATTAGGACACTGATAACCATCCTTTGCCCACTACCCCGGGAACATGAGCAGGACATGGGGTTAGGGCCATCCAAAATAGGGAGCACACAGCAGGATGGTGGAATCTGTGGGGGCAATTTCTCACAATACCTTTAATGAATTGTAACTTTTTAAAATTTTTAACTTTGATTAAACATTCATATGCTTATTTGGTCTCTGAAGATTGTTATTCTTTTGTAGGAGTCTGCAAAAGAAAAATCACTTTTGCCATCATCCTAAAACTTTTCACTGCTATATTCTTTCTATTTATCACCAAACCATTGAAGTATCACAAATACATATACAGACAGATTTTGAATTAGAGCAAAACTCAGCATGTATATCTTTCTCAGTGCAGCACCTGGCTTTTATTTTCAGATATTTATTCCCAAAATGGAAACGTTTCCATTCTTTCTTTTTTTTAAAGTGAAATAGTATTTCTTATAAAAATATTTAGCTGCTGAAAGCCTTTAACCATTCTTTCTTTGTCATATGTTCTTTTTTGTGCTAAGATCAGTATACACACATGAAAGGCTTCCCAGGCTGTAAAACACAGGGAGCAAAATGCTTTCCTGAAACACTTATTAGTGCTCAACTTCTGGAGAGCAACAGGGTTTCAGATGTCCCCCTATAGTCAGCATTTCCGACCAGCTGCTCCCTGCTCAGCACAGGGGCTGCTGAAACGCCCATCTGTCCCCAGGCAGTGGGGTCCCCACCAGGGACACAAATCACCGTGTTTCAGCCAGATCCTTCTGCCAAACACGGCAGCTGTGCTGACAGAAAGCAGGGAGCAGCGTGGGAACCGGGAGGGAGATGTTAGAGTGAGAGTTACCAAAAAATCTCTTGAAATCCCAGAAGATTTTATGTATGTGTATCTATACTTTTATACAGGTATCTGTATTTTACAAATCTGAAATTTTCATTGCCCGATAGGATCTTTACACCACTCTGCCACAAAAAAAAAAGTGCTGTAAAGCACGTACAAATAATCGCCTCTTTTTTTTTTCTTTCTTTATTTTTTAATACTATAAGGACTTTGCTTATGAAAGAACTTCATTAACATTACCATAATAAAAAATATGCCAAGGTTGGCTGGAGCAGGTCTTGCTTCAGCTCTTCTTCCATAGGAATACCTTAAGCTATAAGACATTTCAGAGCAGCGAGAGGGGTTTGGGTTCACTGAAAGGCAGGGGACAATAAAGCAATAAGAAATGCTAAGCAAAAGGATAGAAAGTATAGTGGGAAATCACAGAAATCTCTCCTTAATAAAATACATGAAAATCTGATCTACCTAAAGGACAAATGTAGTGTTTCAGCCAGTCCTTAGATGAGAGTTATTAGAAATACTCAAATCAAAAGTAAACCTCAGAGTACCCAACCTGGGCAGACCAAGAGGAAGACATGCAGTCCCTTGGGGGAGAAACAACTGACCCATGCTCAAAATCTGTGTGCAAACTCAAGCTATTTTTTCTTAGTCATCAGGTTTTTATCTCAAGACTAGGCTGCCTGTGTGAAATGGTATGAGGTGCAGGTTTATAGCTATAAAGCTTAGGTCAAGCTGTATTAATATTTCAGAAGGTCACCTGGCAACTTTCAGTAGGCTGCTCTTTATGCCTCATTTTAATTTAATTCTGGACCTTATGGTGGACCAATTTTATAACATGGCTGAGGAGCTGGAATAGCTGAACTATAATTTCTGCCAGCTAAAAGCAATACCAAAACCATTCCATTTTTAATAACTGTGGTATATTTAATAAATCATCAACCAGTATAGGAAAAAGGATATTATAAAAAGTAGAGCTACACTTATTTTCTACCCACGTAGACACTGGTTTGCTTAATATATTATATTTAGGATTTCCTTGTATGTTTTAAAAGAACAGAATGATGGTTTTTATCAAAGTACAATAATGTTTTATTGGAGGTACCAAACAACCCTGACTCTGCCCTGTAGTGCCTTCTAGATGAAATAAAGATGAACAAAATATAATTTCTCCTTAAACACCAGTGTCAGACGGGAAACCTTCTTTTAGATCCTTGTCCCAAGGACAGCTAATGCATATTGCATGAAACAATCAGAGAATAAAAGAGAAAAAACATAGCAAAAATGAAATTCTAGACAGCACCATTCCTCTGTCTCTTGGCTGGGACACAGTGCAGCCAAGAGACAGTCACATGCCTACTCCCAACTAATGACTTTGCTCTCCCCACACACACTCCTCAGCACAGAGAGTGGCCTTGGGCCATGAGTTCCTCTGTCTTCATCCACAGCCACAAGAACTGCAGAAGATGCCTGTGTCCTCTCCGTCACAGACTCCAGGGGCTGTGAACCTCATTTTAGTTTTCTAATGCTCTGCATTGATTGTATGGAAGTGCCTAAACTGGGTTTCTGAATCGCAGTCCCCATGGCAGCTTACCAAAGAAGGAAAGCTCAGTGTTTCAGAGTGTGAAAGAAGACTGAAGTTTGGGGAGGGATTGATTCCTCTAAAGAGGTGGCCAAAAGTCTGGGTTTTCCACTCCTTAGAAAATTCAGGGAAAAAAGTTCTTCTGGTTTAGAATGAAAAAAATACCCTGTATTTTATAAGCACCCATGAAGGACAAAAAATCCCTTCTACTCAGACTCAGATTTGCATATGTCATCCTGAGGAGCATGTAAAACAAGATATAAATTCTGCATCTGTTAACTGCAGTCGTGCTTTTTTTTTTTTTTTAATTTTTTCAAAAGTAATATATCACTGGACTAGAGATGGATGCAAGACACAGGAGTTGTAACCCAGTGATTACGGCTCTTATTGGTGATAGTGAAGCAATTAAAAGCTGCAGACTGTGNCCCGCCCTGTACTCTATTTGGCTGCCTTCCATTTCGCTTGAAATCTTGGCTGAAGAAAGAGGTGTAGCAAGGCTGGCTCAGTATCTTGTTCATAGTATCTTGTTGGGACCTCTTCTCTTCTCTTCTCTTCTCTTCTCTTCTCTTCTCTTCTCTTCTCTTCTCTTCTCTTCTCTTCTCTTCTCTTCTCTTCTCTTCTCTTCTCTTCTCTCTTCTCTTTCTGTCATTCAATCTTCAGCCTTTTCACTAAGTCAGCTCAGTTACTAACAGACCAAGTGCATTTTTTTCCTCTCTCCAGGGAATTCCTTCTTAAAGAAAAAGAAAGAAACAAATATTTCGATACAAGGGACTGAAGCACCAGGATTGGCTGAGACTTGTGAATCCTTTGTTTCTATATCCCATCAAAAGAACCATGTGTAAGCATTTAACCTTAAATTCCCCTACGGAATCATAGATTTGAAGAGAACTTCTTATGAAATCTTTTTCTTTTTGCACTAGAACTGTAAGCTTTTTAAAGACTTTTTTATGTTCTTCTGTACATGCTGGGTCACGTGTTGCTTTATGTAGTTGCCTTAAAGGAAAAACAGCTGCTCTTTCCATTTGGATTACTCTGCTGAAGCTTAAAGCCAACTTTGACTATTCAGAAGACCAATCATCCCTTTTTTCTCCCACATTTCACTTCTCTGCTGTTAAAAATATATATTGTGTATTAGTGTACAATGTCATATTTCATAATTGAAAAGCAATCAAGTAGTATTAAAAGCAAAAAAATTCTTTTCAGGCTGTGGTATGTATGTTATCTCTAACAGCACTATTCTGAAACCTCCTGTGCTTCGCATTTCTGAAAATGGAAACTTAGGTCAGAGAAGTGCTGATTTATGAGATGTTAGATTTGACTCCAAAAGGACAGTATTGAGAAGGTGCTTCCTTCAGAAATGGCGTTTCAGGGCTCTGCAACCTCATACCATAGCAGGTGACATCTAGCAATTTTATTATTAATGCATACATACTTTTTAAAAAATGCTCTATGTTTTATGCTGACCTTTGGTGTTTTGCTAAAAACATAACAGAAATGGTATCAGCAGGCAAATTTTCTTCAGCATGACTGGCCTATTCACATCAAAGAAAGGTTTGGAGTTCTGACTAAAGGATTTGTTAACTGATGACAGCTCTGAAGGGCTTTCCTCATGAAGTCTTGTACTGGCTATAATGAATAAGCAATGGATGTCCTTAAATTAGATTTGAATAGTAAAAGGTGTTGGTCAACATAGGAATAATATATTTTGATAGAGCAAAAAATATCTTGTTTGTTTCCCATTTCCTTCTGAGGCAAGAGGGAGAACTTGTACGCAATGATATCTAATTTGCTGTTAAAGAACCAGGCTTAATTTTGTGATTGAGTGGTCCAAAGCAGCACACTGGAACCACATGTGATTAGTCCTGTAATAGGACTATATCCATCTATTTAATTGCACAGCAGTAAGGGAAGGGTCAATTTTTAAATCCCCAGATTTTCTTGGCTGAATAGGTACACCCGTGGAAACCTCCAAAATTTATACTAGAGATTACAAGCTGCGATGAAGGTTAGAGCTGCTGTAGCTCTAGCTACTTCATCACAGACAGACCTCATCTTAAAATCTGAACACAAGAGCAGTTCATGCTACTAAACTTGATAGATAACTGAGAGGTAATTTGATTAAACTCGAACCATGCTTTCATGGAGAGAAACCAGCAGGCTCTCTAAGCATGGCAAGGCAATGAATGAGCCAGGGGATCAATGGTAAAGTGATGGAAGTTCAGATGAAACATGAATGTGTAGGTGACCATTGGAACACATTGGCAAGGAAAGCAGCAAGCCTCTGATCTAGCACTAGAAGCCCTCCTACAGGCTACAGTTAAGTAAAAGGCAGTCTACAGTTTTGTGTCCTGAGATAGTAGTCAGGCTATGAAATCAAGTCTTTTCTTTCTTAGAAGCCGCCACCCCACAATAGCTGCAGGATGGAACCAGCACCATTGAGAGGATGCGTGCTGAAGGAACCAATGTACTGAGATGGCCCCTGGGCACCTCCTTTGGGCAGCATGCCGGTGACCTTCATGCCATTTCCTGGGGAGTCATTCTTTGCTAAACCAGATTAAAAAGCCTGGCATTTCTAGGCCATGCCATTTTGCAGCTGAGTTTAGTCAGAGATGAGGGGTCAACTCATCTCAAGGTTTCATCTCTTTCAAATGTCTCTTCTGATATGAATCAAAGCTCCTACATCTCTCTATTTCACCAGCATGAAAGTTCTGTTGCAATTCAAATGTGCACATTCCACTAACTTTCACGTCTTTACCTTGTAATCTCTGGTCTTAAAATAGACTTAAAATTAAAAGTTAACTTCAATCATAAACATAAGTCCTTCCACAATTACAGCTATTTCAATTATTTGTTGCATTAATATTTCATACTTAGTATATAATCCTTTGAATATTCACTTGGTTGCTTCATTTAGCAAGTTTATTTAAAAAAATCATATTTACAAACATTATTCAGAAGGAAAGAAAATATTTCTGTGCCTCCAGAATGTAAATTAGTGCATTTTACTTGCCAATTAAATGATGAGAATTATTAGCTATTACCAATAAAATCATCTTTCAGTAACTTGCATCTCAAATTAATTTCTGCAGAAGCTCATCATTTAATAAGTTTATGTGTCCTGCTGCTGACAAGAATACACTATTCATTTATCAAGTGTTTATCAACATAGGGTTCTTCAGAAGTAATTCATTGTTCTGAAGAGATTGCCAAAGGATTTCTTGTTAACAACAAAAACTTGTATCTGAAAAAATCAAATCTGAAATTTCTTCTTGTATTCATACATATTATCTGCTTTGTTGTGTGTATACATGTGTATGTGTGTGTTTGTATATATACTAATGTATATTACCTTCTCCATCATTTTACCATTATGCTATTGGATATTTATATCTGAAGATATTTTAGGAGCATAACTATGCGAAGCACATAGAGCCTTCATATCCATCTGTCTTCCTAACCAAAAACAGGACAAAAAATCTGATTTATACCCATGAAATTATTAAAAATGCAGAAGAAACCACCCTATGTGATTCAACTCTTTATCAACAACTGTCTGGATATTTTTTTCAAAGACCTAAGAGCAAAACTGTCACCATTCAAAACTATTTCCCTCAATCTTTGTATAACCTTTGAAAGGGCTTAAGATGAACTTTAGTATACTGAGCTTCCTGTCTTTCTTCTAAGTGAGTAATGCTATTTAACATATATTTGTTTTAGGGGCTAGTATGGCCAGCGCGTCAGCTCTTGGATGATGCACTCCTAGACTTGAGCAGAGCTGCTCTCATGTACGTGTGAGACTCTGGTCCCAGACCTTTAAGCTCAAAGCCTGGAGTGGAGGTACTAGCACTTCACAAATGGCCAGATGTCAGATAAGCTGAGGACCCATCACTCTGTGTCACTTGTTCATTGGGCCTGGCTTTGAAACCAGACACGTTATGGTCCAATTGTTGCCAAATATAGTTTCAGGTTGCAAACTTTCAGCCCCAAATCCCCTCCTTAAAAACCTTCTGTCAGTTGTGTGGAAAATTGGCAAGAAAGATAAAACTGAAATCCACCCCCAATTAGGCTGCTTGAAAAGGGCTGCAGCTTTTATTGAATCCAAAACTCAAGGGCCTCAGAGGTCTGGGCACTTGCACTGTGACTACAGGGAAAGTATGGTTCTCAGATACGCAGATAAAGTTCTCTACAACAAGCCCAGAAGACCTAACAGGATGTATGCGGTTTTGGGTGGCATCTATAAAGCAGTGTAACATTTATAGAACTGTACCATATTAGCTCAGCATAAAAATTGTTCTGCTATGGACAGTGAGACACCAGCCTCTCTAGTGCTTGTGCCATGTTTGAGGGCTTGACTGAAATACATGAAATCTTGTGGTGATCCTACACTTGCAGCAAGAACTAAAGTTTGTCATTGTTGTGAATACTCTTTAATACAGCCCTGTTTGGTCAGGCTCTGCAGGCATTTGTTTCATCGCCTTGTGTCAGGACACTTGTCACAGATAGAAAAGGCTGAAAGGGGAACTGATCTATTAACAAAAAAGGGAAAAAAAAGATATTGAAGTAAAGAAATGGATGAATCTGTCAATTGCAGCATGTATCCCTCTAGTTATTGATGTCTCCACTGGGGGGAAAGGATATGCAAGATGACAAGCTACAAATGGAGAATGCACACATTTGCACCGAACAGCTCACGTCTCTAGCATGTACCAAGCCATGTCTACTTCTTGTTTATTCTTTCATCGCGTATGCACATCTGTATTAACCTCTTTATTTTCTTCTGATTTGAAGAAGAATTATGACCCTTTGTGAGCACTTCAGATTTTATACTCCAGCTGATTTTCCATGTCCTAGTTGTAGTTTTCCTATAACCAGATGTCAGTGGTTCAGCTGATTAATCTCACTGGCGTCCAGTCACGGGCACAGCTGCTGCCACTTTTCTATGCTGGCAAGTTACAACACCCTTCCACTGCTCTAAAATTTTGTCTGCACAGTTCATTATTTAGCAAGATGAAGAGCACTATTGCAAAAATACAGTAAAGTTCTTATTATTGTACCAAAGAATTTTATGTCCTATTGTACTGAATTTTATGTCCTATGCTGAGCCACTAATCCTCGTTTGGGAATAGTCTCACATTTGATTTTCTCTGAAGACTTCAGCAGGCAGAACTGTCAAATTTTATCACCTGGAGCTCAGACACAAATTAGAGATACCACCCTCCTTCTTTTGCCAGATAGTAGCTGTCATCTCAAAAATAGCTGGCTGGATATTTTCCAGTGGAAATGTTTTCTGATAGGCAATTGTTGATTTATCTAAAGCATAACATCCTGTGGAAGTATATTGATTTCAAAGAACCTATGTTGGATACATTCCTTCCTGCCCTGACACTGGAGAGTCAGATAGCCTGAGCAGCCAGCTGGCCCAGAAACAAGACAACTCCAGCTAAGCCAGGGATGAGTATCTTCCAGGTCTTTAGACCCAACTGGGAGAACTTTTGAGTCAAAGCTAATTTATTCAAAGCCTTTCAAAAGAGATTTCACTTGTTTCCTCTTATATAATTTGGTTTATTATAAATGTAAGGGGTTTACTACAAACTGGAAAAAATAACACCTTAAAATCTTAGGCTATTCTGTGAGGCTGAGTTACTCAAAAGTGAGCTCTACAGCCATTCTACTCCAGTGACACTGGAAAACATCTTACTGACTTAAATTATCCAGCATAAGGTTCTTAGTTTGCAGTAAGTCACCATTACTGACTTCAGCCAGGAGAATGCGTATTTTTTACTGTGAAATCATTGCACATTTCCCTGAGAAATATGAACTATATCATTCAGGTTCAGATAAAATTAACTACTTACTCCTCATAGGCCTTGTGAGATGTCTTTCCATTACTGAGATGATCAAGAAAAGCATTTAGAGCTCCCTTTGGAGTCATTGGCTAAAAAGTCAAGTGCTGGGCCTTCCTTCCACTGCACTACAGGTACGAGCAACCGAGATAAATTGACTTCAGGCACATATGTAGTTAATCAAGCAGAGGGAGCTTAGAAGACCTGATAGAAAATGGGAGCTGAGGATTCAGAGAATCAAAAGATCAATCAGAGAGCTGAAAAGAAATCAAACAGTTGAGAAAAGGCAATAAGTCTCGCTTGGCCATGCAGAGGTAGGTGTGAAGGGTGTAAGTGTCCTAGTCTGGGACAGATGTGTGGTGTTTAGGTTGCACTCCATGTGATGTGTGTGACTGTGGAAGGGATTGTCAGTCAAACACTGGTGTATTTTCATATGAGTTTTTTAAGAACTTTTCAAACTCAATCACATCTACAGGCAGCTGGATTTTATTTTCCTTTTAAAATTAATGCACTTTGTTTAACCATCCATGTGTATTGTGACTTTTTAGCCATGCTGCACAAAATGTGGGATTTGTATCACAGAATGGTCATGCCTAAAATTTTTATGACAGGATGACTAGGGAGTTTTTGACAGACAAGATATATCTCTCCAATTGTCTAATCCTGGAGTTTTATTTTCTAAAAATCAATTCAATTCCCTGCTAGGTACCCAGGTATTGGAATAGATTAGTGAATTGCAGCTGAACACTATTGATTATTTGTTTCTATTATTAGGTGATCCCCATGATAATTTTATAGCAAACTAAAAAGCATTAGGACCTATGGCTCTTCCAGTTACATTTCAGAGTCATATACGACCATTCAAGGCAAGAAAAAGAGTTCTTTCTTTAATTGTTGGTATATGGTCTATGAGAAAAACAGAACACTTAAATAACTAATGCCTGTGAATAAGTTTTACGGAATTAATCAATATTTGGAGAAATACCAGGAACTTTAAGCTTCAAAATTAATAACTTTCATTAGAATAATAGTGAAAGGAGCATAACATTTCTGGGACCACACCTTATCAGCTCAGCATAAAAATCGTTCTCCTACAGGCAGTGAAACACCAGCCTATCCACTGCTTGTGCCATGATTGAGGGCTTGACTGGAATACATGAAATGCACATATCTTGTGGTGATCCTACACTTGCAGCAAGAACTAAAGTTTGTCATTGTTGTGAATACTCTTTAATACAGCCCTGTTTGGTCAGGCTCTGCAGGCATTTGTTTCATCGCCTTGTGTCAGGACACTTGTCACAGACAGAAGAGGCTGAAAGGGGAACCGATCTATTAATGAAAAAGAAAAAAAATGATATTATGAAACTTATTCTTAAGTTTTGCAGAATTACTCTAATATTTGCAGAAATATCAGGAACTTTAAACTTCAAAAGTAATCACTTTCATTAGAATGGTTCTTCAGAAAATTAATTACGGAAGTAATTTTTTCCTCTGTTTTGCTATGGGCGTATAATATTTTAATACCTTTAATAGAAAAACACACTGTGAGTCTGATTTTTGGTACTTTAAGTCTCTTTAACTGTCATTTGGCATAAATTGTGCTCAAAGTGATTGTGATAATCTACTGATTATTTTCAAGATTGGATACTAAACAATAAAAACAAATTGCAGCCAGCTTGAGCAGTATCTTAAAATAGTTTTTTGTATTAGATTTTTATCAGCTTTTACTGTGTCATACAATCTGTTAAAGTGGTAATTTTGATAATACCACTTCAACGCTTGCTTTGGAGAGAAGGAAACGTGATTGGTCTCCTAATCTTTGTAGAGTTGAATCTGCTCTTGTTGGATAAGTAACTGCTGGGTTACTTGTCTGTGTTGCATACAAATACTGATTCTTTCTTGTAGTGCTCAAAACAAGTAGCAATTAAAAGAGAACTAATTTAGGAGATAGTTTGCAGCCTTTGGATAATTTCCTCTAAATGTATTTCTTTCATCACTGCACCTCTTACTTCAGAAAAAAAAATAAATCGCAAATTCTATTTATATAGCAAATAAAAGAATTTTACCATACTACTGCAAAATCCTGTTTTAAAGTTTAGTGTTGACTGCCTTAAATTGGAGCCTTCAGTCTGTAAAAGCATAGATTTCCTATGTAAAATATGTAATTTATTTATGTCCCTTTTCTTATTTCTATATAGACTGACTGTCACGAAGTGGCAGTCTATACTCTGTTATTACATACATGCCATTCTTTAGACTATCCATTTTAAGATATTTTGAGTTAGCACCAATTATGTCAGAAGCACAGAAAATACACATGAGAGCTGTTGATTGTTTCTGGAAAACAGAGTTGAGCCATGTTGTTCTTCCTACTGTCAAAGTCTCAATAATCCCTTGTTTTATCTGATTTTTATCTTGTCAATGACCTATTCCATGCCGAAAAGGCAACTTTTTCCAATTACTCTCTCATGCTGTAGGTCAGTTTTAATTCAGAGATTCAAGGAACTGACACATCCCTTGCTACTTTCCAGAATGGTTTTGATATCAACCATTGAATTTTGCACTAAAACATCGAAATTTGGTTGGGGAGGAAAAGAGTAGCTCTGAACTCATTGAATGGCAATGAATGGCTCTACTGAATGTATTGGCTAAGGGTGCTGTTAATTTGTCCAGATACATGCATCTAATATCATCTGCCATAATAGTTGAATGGCAAGTGCTCCAGATGTTGACTACATACCACCATTTACCTACATCAACTGAAAGTGGACACTCCGATGGCAAAGAGTAAGACTCTGCAAATTCAGTGGAATGATTAGCCATTTTGCTGTGAGACACTAAGCTTATTCATATCCTTGTAGATAGAAAGGAAAACATGACCATATGCACTCAGCTGGTGTGAATAGTGGTTTACTTCTCACAGAAGCAGCTAATTCCATGTACCTAAACATTAAAGCCCGTGAGGTTATTCAGCAGTGGAACCGGACACTAGCAATGCAATCTGAGACAGGGATTGAGGCCGGACTGTGAGAACCGTAAGTACAAATATGAGGTAAGAAAAGAACAGTTACACTTATGAAGTCAAATATAGATATGCCAATAGCCTGTCAATATAGTCTAAACACTAACAGTCAAATGTAGGTACACCAGCCCAGCCAAGCGGTCAATACTAAGTGTCAGTAAGACAGATTTTTAGATCACTAGAAGGGCTTCATAATATATTTAGAAACACTATGGTCACAAGATGCCACTGGAATCAATGGAAATTTGTTACTGGAAATTCTCTGCAGGTGCCTTTCTGTGGCTTTGGGCATCTCTAAACCACAGATATCTTTAGTGATAATGTTCAGACACTTAAAGACAGAATAGGGAAAAATATACCAGTTTAGGAAACTGCTAGTGAAATACCAGAGATCCACAAGGAAAGATATTTAGGAACAGCCCTGATGCTTCACAATCAAAAAGTTATTGCTCTCTAATGTTTTATTGAAAAGAAAATGATCAAAAAACAGCTGAAAGAAAGGAAATATATACAGACTAAAAGAAAAAAATCATGAGGAAGAGGAAAAAGAAAGAACTTCAATTCCCAAGCTTTCCAGCAACCACAGAAGTCAAAGACAGGGTGCAGCTGATGGAATTGCCATGTGCCTCTTGGTATTGCTCCAAAGGATTTTAGTAACCAAACAGGGCAGCGTTTGGAAGCATACAGGATGTTTACTCTGTAACTATACAGTGTCTCAGGCTATCAGAGCAGAATTATATATTTTTATTTAAGCCGTAAGAAGTAAATGCTGATTTCTCATGGCAAAACTGTCGCTTAATGCAATCATGGTTGGCAAAATGAGTAATATTTTATCTCTGAAGCAGTAGGAAGAGCAGGTGCATATGTCCCTATTTTCTTGCTTCCATCAGCAGTGTTGCTTGTTATTTTGTTGCCATCTGGCAAAGACAGCAGGATCTACTAAAAAATATAGTTATTAGTTTTTCTTTAATAAAACATCGTTACCCAGTTACCATTGGCCCACAACCTAACATGAAATGCATGAAATGTGATTTTTGGATAGGATTTTCTAACTTACTAATTTTGCATCCTGTCACTTTTCTCCTCTGATAAATCTTTTCTCCAAGGAAAGTTGTTGACTTACTCTCCTGCTGTTGTCTGTCTTACAAGTGATAGAATCATAAAATCACTGGGGTTGGAAGTGACCTTTGAGATCACTGAGGCCAACCATAAACCAAATACTTTCAAGTCTACCACAAGCCAAACTGGTTTGGCTTTTTCTTCCTAAAACTCAGAAGAAAACACTATCCTGCTACAGGAATTTTCTAAATTACAATCACTTTCTCTGAAGGACAGCAAACTCTGTTAGCAGACTTTACAGAGTGGAAATTGCCAGGATAGACACCTCTAAGTAGTATCACTATTCATGGCAGGACTAATAACGCCTGTAAGAGGATGTAACAGTAAAAGAGTTTGCCTTGCCTCAGGTCTAGATCCTCCCTTGTAAGGAAAGACAATGCCCAGTGTTTGATGTTGCTCCACATGAATGCTTCTTTGTTGTCCTGTCCCTGGCCAAAGTGACCACAGGTGTCACACTGTCCCATCAATTATCCCATGAGCGCTTGCCGTCTTCCTCCTCTCACCATGGTATTCCAGCTCCTGGTGTCAGTGTCATTCGGTGTGTTCGCCTTTCCCTGAAAGCCCCTTTTCCTCTCCCAGTAGCCAGAGGTCCTCCTTTTTCCATGGCCACACCAGAATGGAAATTTCCTTACAGGCTTTAAGCCTGGAAATCTGACCTTATTTTTGCTTTTTGGTGTGTTTGATCTCCATTACTGCCACTTACAGTGTGAGAAATAAAAAACAGGCATCAAAACAGGTGGAAAAACAGAGTCCACATCAGACTGGGAGAAAGAGGATGTCCTCCCCTGAGCATGCAAAGAACCCCTCCACAGCAATGTCCTTCTCATTTAGGCATCTGGGCTCAGGTAGCTGCCCAGAGAACATCTAATACCCAACAAAAAAGATGAACATCTCTGGGTCATATTCGGGACGATGTATGCCACCCTTTTTAAAGAGAAGGACAAAAGCACTTTGATTAAATTTACACTGCCAAGAGGTTAGATGATAATTTATTATTGCACAGTATATATTTGCTTGAGAGCTGAGAACTGACATTAAACTATCATATAAAACAGTAAAGAGCCACTTATAGTTTCTTGAAATACACAAAGTATTATGAGCTCTAAAAATTCTTTTTGAGAGTAACTCTTAATACCATTTTTTAAAAAAAGCACTCAAATCAGGATGTCATTTCTTTGATACATATACATTGATTGCCCCAAAACAAATGAAGACACAGAACACTAAATAATATATTATGGCTTAAATAATTGAAATAGGGCAGGAATTCACATGGCTTTTTAAAATACATTTGATTCGGCTGACTCAATAAAATAGGATCTTATACAGACCATCTTGAAGTTAAGTCTAGGAAGAAAAAGAAAATGAGTTTGAGCAGCAGAGCACAACAGACTTGCACGTGGGAGTACAATAGATGATGTCCTTGGCACCAGCCCTTGTCTTACTGTACCATTGCCTCCCCTTCTGTTTCCTACTAGTCTTATTTCTAGTTTCCCCCAGTTTTGCCCTTCTCCTTTACTGTTGCCTGGTGTTTTTCATATCACCAGTAGATCTCCTACCTTCCTAAGATTAAATTATTCTGTTACAGAGGGGAATCTAGAATTTAATTTTCCCAAGGAGTCATATTTATCTTTTATTTCCAGACATACATCTTCTTTCACAGATGGCAAAAGCCGTATGAACTGAGCTCATGACTGGCAGTGTTTCTGGATACGGAGTTTTTACCGCACACTAATTCAGATGAGACATACCGGACAAGCTTTCGTAATAAGTGATAAATGCAAATGTTTAAGCAAGATAATTATTTTATCTTGCAGTGAGTGGGAGTGTAAATAGTGTTTAGGGAAACATTAGAAGCTAAGAAATGAACTTGTTGGTTGTTATTTTATCCAGACTGTCTTGACCTACAGGGTCTGAAAAAGGGTTGCTTAGAAATATAATACTTCAGTTTTCCTAAGAGCTTTTGGATAAAAGATTATGTTTCTGACTAGTATATCAACATCTTTGTGTCTGCACCAACCAAAACCAGTAAGAAAGTATCTAAGTACACAATAAACTATTCTGGATGAAAGTTTTTCCCAGTGAAAAGTGGATTTATTTTGGAAAAGATAGCCTGTGGCATAATTTTCTGCTGAAGAATCTTTTTTTGTCCCATAAAAATTTGGATTTAAATAGAACATGGACATGGAAAAGACCATGCAGGTCACTGGATCCAGTCCCCATAGTTTGCAGTTGCCACACCACCACACAGGTTTTCTCTCACCTCCCTTATTGTAATTCCAGCAATCTGCTTTGGTCCCACATATATATTTCAGTAGTGTCTTGTCACTGACTGTTTCTGCACTGCTGCTTTTATTAGTGCAAGGAGCAGTTCTAGGTGCCCAAACTCAATTCTCTACATTGTTAAATTGATAAAAAGATCCTTGGCACACATTTAGTGCAGCATAGCTAGTGCTCTCCCGTAAAGTTCCTTCATGTGCCTAGGGATTAATGACAATCGTCAGTTTTTTAGCATTTTGCATCATTTTAGACTGAAAATAAATTCAATTGTAAGAATACCAGGCACTTTATACCAGCTGACCTCAGTGCCAGAGAACGTTCCTGGTACTTTTAATGTACCGGTACTAAGAAATCCTTGTGCTAGACTGAAATTTCAGTTGGTGCCAGTGGCTGACTAGTACTGAACTACTTACTTAGGGTCCCACTGTAGCCAAACAAGAGAGGAAGGCATCTGTAAAGGCTAACCTACCCCATCTTTCCTACATACTCACTTTAGGAAATGAAGAATTTAACTTTAGAAGTATGTGATCTCTTTCCATTGACAACTGAATAGATGACTAATTGAATATATCTAATGAACAAATCCTGCCCTTCAGTAGTAGACAGAATATCTACTCTATATGCCTTGGAAAATTGACTTGTAGGCTTGATTTTCAAAATCCCTGACTTCCAGAGACATTTAAAGTTTACTTTTTAATTTGTTCTTGAATGCATGCCTGATCTATATATTAAAGAAGGCAAATGCTTAGTTACGAAACTGAATCACCTAGCTACTTTGGCATATGTCTAGCTTTGGGCGCAGAAATACTTCCTTAGATTTTCTCATGAAGGTTAACTCATCAAAACACATGTGAAAATGACTAAACTTAAACTTGTAGAAGTTTAAAATAAGATATAAGCCATAAGAGTTATTCAAATATTTGAAGTTAAATGCCAGAAGGTAGAACTACAGAAATCTGATTTAACCCCTCCCGAAGTACCAAACTTTTTGCGCCGTGCCTGAAAATGTTCTTCCAGACAAATAGTGTGCAAGAGAACGTGATTGGAGAATTAGGTCACTGGGTGATGGTAGAAGGACTATTCTGTGCTCCAGTGAATGGTCACATGCAAAGTAATTATTGGATAACACAGAAATATGATGGGTTTAAAACCATAAATTTAGTAGTTCATTAATCATTCTGAGGGGTCAATGAGATCTTTAGAGTTAATCTGTTCATATTTTTAGGCTTTTTCACTGGAATTGCAGCAGCTAGATTCAATGAAAATAGAGATTTTCAGGTACTCACCTCTCCCTAGAAGCAGGTGTGCAGAAGAAAAACACACCGTGGTGGATTTTTGATCAAGTTATTTGAAACACCAATACTGATCTCCAGAAAGGGGATAATTTACCATAGGAAATGGTAAAATTTATAGGTATTGCGTTATTCCAGAGGTTGCTATTGTAGTTGCAGTATCCTAAAGTAGTACAAGCTAGACATATAAAACCAGGCTTAGGTAAATTAGTTGATCCATCAAGTGGAGCTCACACTCACGCCATGTATCACATGTGCTGTTGTGTTACTCTGCTTTATTTAGTCTGGCAATAAATCTTTGCATCCCATATGGCTGGAATAGTCTGAAGTCTTACATATTAATATTATCTTTCCACTTGCAATTGTTGGTGTAACAATATGAATTTGAAACAGTTCTAATTGCTAAGAATAAGTGATTGACCTCTTTTCATTTCTAGAGATTAAATCTTGCGTCCCCTGTTTTCCAGGANCAAAAGGCATCAACATGGGTACCTGAGCATAAATAGGCTATTTCTGCACAGTTTTATTCAAAAAAAAAAAAAAAAAAAAAAAAAAAACCCAACAAAAAACAGAAAACAAAAAAACCAAAACAAAACCAAGTAGGACATACCTTGAGATCCTAAAATCAGTTAAACTCTGTTTTGAAAACATATTGGACTGAAGGTAAGGGCGAAGATATTCTGCTTTTTGTTAAGCAAATTCTGCATTTTATTTGGCATTGTGAGAGAGCTGCAAAAAGGAAAAGATTCAAGGCATAAAAATTTAATTCTGATTTTCAAATCAAGTTTGATAGAACTCAGTTAATGTAGTTTCTAAGTTTCCAAGAAAAAAAAAAAAAGTTACACATGCATCTAAAACATTAAAAATGCTCAGAGAATCACATCTACACCAGTTTGTCCGGTGTTCCCATCCACTGAATTCCAAGAAACTCAAATTTGTTCATTTTCACCATTTATGAGAATTTCTTCTCTCAAAAAGTTAAAAACTTTACATTACATAAAAGGTTTTATCAATTTTATTTTCAGAACACAAAAATTGCTGTATCAAAGAGAACATTTGGTGGCATGAATGTTTGATTAGAAGCCTTTGGATGTTACCCTTGGAGATGGAGACCTTCAAAAACAGTCATAAAATATACATCAAGACACCTAAAAGGCTTGAAAGATATAAAATGTACTTTTAGTACTCCAGACCAAATTAATTTTGGCTTTACATTCTACCCAGCCACCAATAAGCAGCACAGGGAGATAGCCATGTATGGGTGAATGGGAAAGGGATTGGGAAAAGTATAAGAAGAGGAAGAGGAAAAGCAGAGAAGGGGATGAGGATGAGAAGTGGTAGAATCTTCCTCAGGGAAGATTTTCTTAAATCCTAGTATTTTTCTTTCTATCCTTACAGAAAAAGGACAGAGCCCACTACTTCTCCTGAACCTGCATTACTGTCCTTTTTGTAAAAATCATTGTAGTCAGGTACTATTTATCTGGAGTCGTCTTTGCTAGCCAGAAGCAATTATTTTACACTGCTTGAGAAAGCATGTGTGAAAATGCAGTGCACATTTCCACAGTGCTCAGGTCAGAGTGCTGCCCTGAGCAGCATTCTTTTTAGCTGGGAAATGTGCTTGTGTAAACAGTTAGTGCTTTACCTATGCCAAAAGTAAATGGAAAGAGTTTTAAATTTTCAGAGACTCCATTCTGTATTGCTCATAAATTATCATACTTATTCCAGTGAATCAAAATGAACTCTTCAGGCATGCTAATGGTGAAATTCTTAAGTGGTACAATCAGCAGCCTCCTTGCCTGTGGACTTAGAATAAGTTCCAGCATGAAGGACACAGGAAAATTATTAATGCCACTTGACCAAATATTCCAAGTTGTCCCTGTAACATTTGCTTTCTGAAGAGCGGTGACGCTCTTTTCTATGGAGCCCTATTTATAATTTAATTGTTGTTGGTTTATCTCTTCTTTCATTTATTTTCATTACTTCTGATGCACTTAAAAAGCAAAAAGTACTCTTATAGAAAACGGTGAAGAGAGTGATGCTACATGTTTGTCTGTAAATGCTCTTCTGTCAGTCCTGTAAATGTTAAGGATCATGTCTGAGAAAAGGAACACAATTTGCCCTTTTCAAAACCAAAGAGCGTGTGTGAGCTCTCAGAATCTTCAGGTGCAATGGACGGGATTCATCTGCTTCCAGCTGTCTGAGCATTAGAAATAGTCTCAGTTAATTGTTTACATTCTTTCAATAACCAAAGAAAGGAGAGAAAATCCTAGATCAGGATGAAATTTCGTAGTCTTTCAACTTTGAAAGTAGTGCCTCTCAAAAAATTACATAGAAGACCTAGGTGATGAAAACTGATAGCTAGCTCTATTAATTTCAGTAGGCATTTTTAAAATATCCAGTTGCCAAAAATCAGTCTTGCAGAACCCTTGTCACAATTTAAATACCTGAGTTCAGAATAAGTACCTCGAAGTTTGATTATAGTTGTCTGTAGATAGTGGAAATATAAACAATACTCAGTTTAGGATTTTCTGTACATGTGTGTGTGTGCTCTTCATTCTGGATCACCAGATAAAGACTGAACTAATACACTCTGAAATATATGACAGTTTTTCCTACTGACTGAAGGCTCAAACTCATGGGACATTATTTGCATACTTGAGAAGAGCTGAAATATTAAATAATACTTCTTAAAATATTTGTCTCAGTTTGGGAAAAAAGCATCAAGTGCTACTCGAAGACACCTAGGTAAACTCATTTTGTTTCATGAAAACTGATTCTTATTTATTTTTATGCTCTAGATTTGATCTGAAACAGAAATAACTAGTTTCCTTGAAAACAGAGGAACAACATTTTCATAATCCAGATTCCCACCTTAATCCCATCCTGGCATGTAAATAAAAAGAATCAAATTCTGAAAATAGATAATTGGCTCCCAAATGCAGTATCTGCTCTTCAGATGTCTTTGGTAGAGGAATTACTCAGCTGGATCTCAGAGAACACCCTTGGAAAAATGTTCAGTGTGATGGGACAAGCCACTAACTACCTGATTGGTGTCAGTTATTTTTAGACAGCATCTGACAGTTACCAAGGCTTTTAGAGGGCATTCATGTTCCTTAGTGTGGAGCTGCAGCAGCAGGGGTCAGGGATGCCATCTCTCTCATGTCTAGCACAGCCTTCTTTCTCAAACTCCTTGGCATCCTCATGTTCACTGTCCACCCTACCAAATTAGGGATGACTTCACACTTCTACCGATGACTATTAGATTCTTCCCAGCCTGGATGTCCCCTACCAGCAGGCACCTCAATCCCAAACTGCGAGCATAGTAAGCAGTTTCCCCAGGAACCTAGATATTATATGAAGCAGGATGCTGTTCGCTGGGGGAACACAGGATTTCCTGGCAATTTGAACAGTTCAGCCTGTGCTAAACTCACCTCCACCTCTGCAATCTGCCATGGTCTGTGGTCCTCGAGGAGCAGGAGAGTGAGTTGTGCCACGAGTCTGGGTACAGCTGTGACATTACAGCACAGTCCTAGCAGATGTGGATCCAGGCTGCTGATGCTGGACTTGGCTTGGGTGGGAGACGAAAAGGACACATCACTCCGTCTGTGCTGAAATGCAGAAGGCAGCCTGCCTTTGTCTGACATTAAATATTTAATGTGTCTGGTGCCTGGGTGGTGGCTGGTTTGGGAAGCAGATTGTCCACCCCTACACACCACTTCTACCTTCAGGGAGCTGCCCAAAACCTCCCATACTACAAACCAGTTGTTGTTCCTCAGTCCCTAGACCAGAAAGGAACCGGGTAGACATATGCAGTCTGCCATACATGGCAGCATGATTGAGGCGCTACTGAGGCATCTTGCTTGTCCTGTAATGCACATTTGAAATGTGATTGTGTAACCATGTGTAGATTGGCTCATATTTGTCCTGTCAATTGATTTGGCAGTGCACAGATCTGGGGTTAATGGTGGTCAAATGATGTCAAACTACAAGACTTGCAATAAAGCATCACTGAAAGAGAACAATATATGTTCACAGCTGAACTTCATATGACCTTTCTCTTTTGCTATTATTCCCTTGGTTCTGTCACAGCAATCACTTGACAGAAATGTTGCCAGAGAACGAAAAAAAGAAGAAAAAAAGTCTTGCAATCAACACCAGAGAAAACAACCTTCATAAATAATAGTATAATAATCAACGGATTACTCTGCATGCAAAGCTGAATAAAAAATTAAGGTTTAGAAAGAATTCAGTCTGCAGTTGGTAACTTTCATTTTCTCACACTTTGGTTTTTTATACATAATTTTGAGTGACTGACAATAACTTGTTCATGTCTACAAATCGTATCCTGTGTTCTTTTCTATAATTGCAATAGGCAACAGTCTGCTATTTTTCATGTTAAGCTCAGAGGGAGCTAACTTACTGTATGGGTTAGTTAATCAGGTTGGAAACATTACTCATCTAGCTTTAGCAAATGTGATGCAGATTTTGGATGTGAAAAATATAACAATAGTATTTTGTTTTTGTATAGTTCTGCACACCTGTAGTTCTCAAAAGAAGTATAACTTTCATTCAATAATATTCCATTTTCTTAATCATGTGCCTTGGAGCTCACAGTTTCTGTGAAAGAGCACTGGGATTCCTTATTCCAGTAGGGCTTTTGTTCTATGCTTACAAAAAGCAAAACCAAGGAGAAAGACTCAGTGTAACACTACCAGCCCTTGCACGAACCATCCACCACAAATTTCAGATAATGTCTCTTAACCTGAAACATTAACTGCAGGACTCTTGTTATTCTGTTATTAAATCACCTCCTAGGGAAACAAGATAAATTAAGGGAACATTGTATCATCATACAGGAACTAAGATTGTATCAAAGCTCAAAATATGGAGGAAATTTACACTGCAAATTCATACTCTCACGTTCTTGGATTTTTTTTCTTTTTTTTTTTTTGTTTGTTTGTTTGTTTTTGTTTTTTGTTTTTTGTTTTAAATCATTCTTTTATAAACTAATATACCTGTTTTGCCTAACTTCCTTTATAGTTTAGGTCTAGTAAGACCTCTGGTTCAGGTGCATGCAGAGGAAACCCCTAAAATATTGCTGTTGCTGGATTGGATCTCTGTCATCTTGCTTGTTTGACTCAGATTTTCTCAGTAGTTACCTCCTTTTTTGCATATGGTCTGTGTGGATACTTGGACTTTCCAATCATTAAACCTACATTTTTAATGGTCTACCAAAAGGGCCAGGGCATAAGTTCTCACATAAGCACAGAGGCATCCACACCAATGGCACCATCCCTGGCATGCTTTTTATCTGTCCACTTAGCACTCTCCCAGACAGCACCTAGGGTAGCTTAGGAGTTTGTAAAAGCCAGAAACCATTCACAGGAGGCACCAAGGACTAGTCATCCTATTCTGGAGGGAGAGAGAATCTGGCTGTATAGACACAAACTATGTGATCCCACTTGTCACGAGAAGGAGAAAGTTACACTGTCCCTCTGGTTTCATTAGCATACACCCTGCCTAAGTGCCAGAGTCCTTGCTCATTGCCTGACACTGAATTTGAGCTTCTACCAGTTCCTCTATGTTCATTTTTTATCTCTGAGGTCTGTTAGTTAACTCATGCTTGTTAATTAATGCACACTTTCATTTTGCTATTGTCTCTTGTGTCAAAGGAGAGCTTTTGTTAAAATCTCCGATTAGAGGTATACAGATAGATGAGACATCCAGGCCCTGAAGTACATTAAACAGTATGAACATTGTCATCCAAGTCATTAATCACTGAACTAACAAATGAACTTCTATAAGAAAAGGTACATGCCATTAGTTGCCATAACAAAGTCAATTTATCTTCACTCAAAATGTCTATAGGTGCATCTTAGAACGTTTGCAGTGTTACTTTTAATGAATAAGAATAGTGTCCCAATTTTTGCTCTACTCTCAGATTAATTAATTTCAGCCTTGATCTCTCCAGCTATCTATTATTTTCCACAGCATCCATCTGGGCAAGTAATTTTCAATCATCATTGCAACATTTCCCAATACTGTATTAAAAGCAATGCACTTAATATTTTATGTGTATTATCAGGTTTTTTTGATGAGGAGAAGTATAATTTTCACTCCTGAATAGACAAATATTTCTTTCAAAATTAATGACTTTTTTGTCATTGTTTTAAATTACACTGACCAAATTAAACCCTGATATTCCTGCCTTTTATGAGAAAGTTTTTTAACAGTTGCTATTTGCACTGGCGTGAAGAATGGTATTTCATTATATCTGAGTTAGTGAAAGGACAGTACTGCTCATAACTTTGACTGCAATGTGTCACTATCTAATGGGTTTTCCACTGTTACTCTAAATTGTTAAAGGAGTCTTTCATTTCTGGTACAGTTCTTGCAAGGGGAATCCTAGTCTGATTTCTTGCTCATAGCCTTCTTCTTGATTAATCAGAGCATTTCAGTAAAACTAACACAGCTACGCATAATACATCAAAATCATTCTATTGAATTTTAAGACAGTCCTTTCTTGCTGAACAGTGAGGTAGAAAATGGCTATTAATGCTGTATGTTGTATCATGGCAATTTTAAATGTTCATCTTCACATCTACATGTGCGCTTAGAAGTTAAGTTTACTGCTTAATGAGGCTTTCTTTGTTTTTCTAGTTTATCATCTTTACACATTCAGTTCTGACCATTATCCATCTGCTCTTTAAAGTAAGCCCTCGTTTGCTTGGTTATTTCTGTATCCTGCTAAGTACAAAGCAGCAACAGAAGTACTCTCTCTGGAATTTGAGCCTTTTCTTTTTCTGCATGAAAGATTTTCTTCTTTTACATTTCCCCTGGAAATGAACTGCATAAACTCTTTTTGCCTCTACCATGCCACAGTTATATCAATTTTATTTCATGCACAGGGAACACATTATTTTTTCTTTATTTCAGGTGAAGACCTTTTGTGGGGACCCGGATTCATGAGTATCTGGTTCTGTACTGTGAATAAAAATATTTTTGCTCCTGGTTTTTTGTTTCTTATTATTTCTTCTGACATGTAGTCAGCTTCTAACTTACTTTTAAGATGATGAAAACATCAGCTTAAAAAATTTAAGAAAGGTCTATGAAAGGCCCCAACACCTGCCCCTGTCGGTAATCCACCATCTTGAGTTAGATGAGGTCTCAGGCTAGGTACGATCTCTACATCATGTTTGGGGAACAAACCCCTCAGTGTACAGTTTTCGGTAGTCAGCATAATCAATGAACAAAATCAGACAGTAGGATAGCTAAGGACTAATCTTATTCCCTACACCTCTTCAAAATTTGAGCATGTCTACCCCAGACTATGACTCAAGGCCCACATACCTCTCTAGAATAGGAGATGTACATTTTGGGTGCAAATAATGGCTTGACAGTAGTGGAGCTGTGGCCTACGCTTCAAATAACAACCACATATCAGAGTTCTTCACTAGAAAATAAGAGCAAAGAATTCAGTTTATACCCCGCCTACAAACTGTCCTCTTAAACCACTCAGCAATGCTTAAATTTATTTTCCATTTGCATTGGTAAGAAGACTGTACCTGGTAACAGCTCCTTTTTCACTACAGAGCTGGAAAGAAATCATGTCTCCTTTTTATAGTTACTGAAGACTTCAGAGAGTGCATTAAAAACCATCATACCAGCCTCTGAACAAAAAGATGCCAGAACAGCTTAGAAACGTTTAAAATAAACATTTCTGTTTCATGTAACTATTCAAAAATCAGATTCAGAAACTGAAGGAAATCAAAGATCCATATGAAAGTATCCTTGCCACAGGAAAACAGAATAGGACATTAACCTGCAGGAGCTCGTACCTTACAATACAGTATTTATTTTCCCTTTAGATGGAAGTTAATAAAATAGTATTAACAAAATACACCATGTGAGCTGCTAAAATCTAGTGGTTTCAATGACTCTTCATAACCAATTTTCTTATTGATTTAAATGTATTTCCTCTTAATATTTTCTCATAACAAAGGATTCAAAATCAGAAAAACATCAGCTTTCTTAATCTCATTTTTATTTCAGTGAAAGTGTAAGAATCCCTTATGAACTTAATCTGTGTTCAAATTAAGTACTTTGCATTGCTTTGTACAGACAACTTTTATAATTGCTTTTACAAGCTAGGCTAAATGTAAGCATATTGCCCATGATTTTTTTTCTTTTAGGTCATACAGAACAGGATTTTGGAGTCGAAAGTTCCAAGATGAGCACAAGATGAGTTCCAAGTATGAAGATGAGCACAATACGGGCAGTGTGTGATTTCTAATTTATGCTCTGAGCTCTGCGTTGTCCAGGCAGACGTAAAAAAATATCTGGTAAAAAAAAAGAACTTGCACACTGAAATTTGGCCTTCGGTGGCCAAAATTCTAATTTTAAACACAACTGTCTGTTAAACTCCTAGATACCATATTTGCCAAGTCTATGCCACTGTGGAGAAATGTGGACAAGAGTCATTGGGTTGAAAGAATTGCAAAAGACTTGCTATTGCTCCACGTTGGAGAACACACTTGTGATAAGGGAGTTCTCAATATTATTTCCATATTTCAGTTAATTACTGATGACATGTGTAGGTCTAAATATGCATAATGCACATAAATGGCCTAAAACTAGTCTTCAGAATTGTCATCCTTTCCACATAATTCCTCTGAGCCCAGTGCATCTGATGTTTCTGTTTCTGTCCTGGCTCCTCTAGAGAAGGGGAAAAGGAGCTCTATCCACAATAGGTTTCTGATTAGGAAATCAGTAGGAAATCATCTTCCATTTCCTAAATCTAAGCCTTAATCACTAGCCTATATTATTGTTTATGAGATGGATACCTGCTTCCTGCTTTTAAAGCTCTAGCAGAGCTGTCCATCTGAACTTGAAGGACAGAAGGCACCTCTTCCACTAAACCAGATGTATCAGAGGAGAGTGGGACTTCAGGCAGACTTGGGCTATACTGCACTTTATCTATAGACTGACTGATTTCAGGCAGCTCCTTCATCAACACAGTTGTTCTTTTAGACTCACTAACAGACCATTATTTCTCCCCATTTGCTGTAAGCAGACTATGAGGAGCAGACACACGCACTATATGACAGAAACCCACAACTGCAAAATCAGATGTTTAGGTCCCAATGTTCTCTGCATTTCTAGCCCTCAAACAGTACGGCCCACCTTGGACCAAGAGCTGTACGCACGTGCTCCTTTATCCTAAGGATGACAGCCAAGCAGCTCAGAGAGAAAAGAATTAAAAGCTGTCGAATGCATTTCACTATTATTTAGTAAGCTGGCCATGAAGACAGTTTCCTTCTGACAAAGGTTTTTTTGTTGTTCCAGACTTCCAGTGTCATTTGCAGTTGCCTGGCTGGGCAACTTTTAAAGGAAAAGACAAAACTATTCACCCCATATTGGTTTCAGCAAGTCGGAATATGAAATGAGCCTGTTGATTTCAGCTTTCAATTAAATGGCTAATTAGACAAAAATTCTTTGTCAACAGGGAATATCCCAAAGTCATACAAGCAGCAGCTGCAGTACTTACTCACATGAATAATATTCCTCAAACTGACAACCATGAAAAAAAAACTTTGGAGAAACACTCTATCCCTGGAGACGTTGAAAAGGACATCATCTGACAAGGCATCAGAAACAAGCTGAGCACACGCAATTTCAACAGCTTCACCCTTATAAGCAAAGAAATGGTTTCATGCTGCATGCTTTTCTCTTGATTATACCTTTCTTTTTTTTTTTTTTT
>VXAK01013773.1:101567-156311 GCA_013399435.1 Arenaria interpres | reverse complement strand
TTTTTTTTTTTTCCCTGAGAGAATTAAATGCTAGGATTTTCAGAGCTGTGACAATAAGCTAATACACAGCTTTGACCTTTAGACTACTTACTGCTGTAATTGGCTGATTATGTCTTTGGCAGTAGGGAGAATAATACTATAGCCATTTCAGGCAGAAGAAAATCTAGTTGTTTGCAGTAACTTTTCACACATTTATAGAAAAATAAATCAAAGACAATTATTTACCAAAGGTGATAATATGAGTAACTGTGATACAAGGACAGAGCTGGAAAACTTTTTTCTAATGAAAAACAAAAAGTCTGTTCAGATAACCTGGAATTCTTTCTGAATTTAACATATTTTTTTCTACTAGAATACTGAAAAACTGTGATAATACAACTGTTCCACTTTTGTTTCTTAATGACATTTGATTAAAAAAAAAAAAGAAAGCTAAACTTATTATCTAAATAAGAAAAAAGGAGGCTCAAAAACCAGGAAAAATATTTCGATTTTGGTTAAGCAAAATGTGTCCAATTCAGAGTTCAGATTTGCTTATTTTATGAATGGAAAAAAAATACAGATATCTTATGTGAAAATATTTTCCTCCCGCTTAGACCTGTACAATTATTCACCCATTTCTGACTAGAATTCTTCAAGAACATTCTTAACGAGACAGTTCTTCTAACAAAACACTTGAAGATTTTATATGGCAGTGTTCAAAACACTTCATCAGTTGCATCAGGTCCAGCTCTCAGTACAGGAAAGACATGGACCTGTTGGAGCGTGTCCAGAGGATCACAAAAATGATCAGAGGGCTGCAACACCTCTCCTATGAGGAAGGCTGAGAAAGTTGGTGATGTTCAGCCTGGAGAAGAGAAGGCTCCAGGAGACCTTATTGCGACCTTCCAGTACCTAAAGGGGGCCTACAGGAAAGATGGGGACAAACTTTTTAGCAGGGCCTGTTGCAACAGGACAAAGGGTAATGGTTTTAAACTAAAAGAGGGTAGATTTAGACTAGATATAAAGAAGAATTTTTTTACAGCGAGGATGGTGAAACACTGGACCAGGTTGCTGAGAGGGGTGGTAGATACCCCATCCCCAGAAACATTCAAGGTCAGGTTGGATGGGGCTTTGAGCAACCTGATCGAGTTTAAAATGTCCCTGCTCATTGCAGGGGGCGTTGGACTAGATGACCTTTAAAGGTGCCTTCCAACCCAAACTATTCTATGATTCTATGATTGTATGTTTAGGGAAAAGACATGAAACTAGACTTGTTCGCTGAGTGGATAACGAGCATCCTTCTCAGTGCAATAACTTGATTATTTTGTTGTTTGCTGCTCTGATCCATTTTATAGCTGAATTAAATGGCACTAGCTGATTGGATTTGAGAAAACATGAGGCGATGCTATGTGCCCCTTTGAAGGTTAATAACACTGAGGGCTAGAACAAAAGTAGCTCATCTACTTCCACAGGTTTTTTTTGCATGCTGTTTAGCTCCTTAGAAACAGCCTACTCTCAGTAGCCCATTTCTGAAGCCAGTCAAATAGCACAGAATCATCTTTACTATCATCTGATCAATGATATTACATGTTTATGCTTCTTTTGTTTTTAGTTATTAACGTACAGTTTTTAAGATTCCTCTGCAGCCAGGTTCCTCATGTGACGAATTACAGTCCAGATCTGGAAAAGGAGTATACAGTGCATGTTCTTAAACTTCACCAAGATTCTCCTCAATTCTAGACTCTCAATTCTAGTGGGACACTCTGAATTTATTAGTGTTTTCCCTGTCCTTCAGGGAGCAGCTGCTGTATGCTGCTCAGTTTTCAATTCAGAGGGGATGTGCAGCATCTGGCTGGCCCAGAAGAAGAAAAGCTGGCATTCTGCTTCCTACTGAACAGACTTCAGCAACTCTACCCAGCAGATCTGGATAAAAATTAACCAAAAATTGCTCTGAGCTAGGGTTTATGGAAAGAGGCCCAGATAGTCCTGCTTAGACTGCAAAGATGTATGGCATTCTCTGCAGAATATCAAGGTTTATTATCTCCAAAGGAAACGTTAAAGGCTACTTAATCTCTTCAGAAGTTCACTTTAATCAGACATAACTTAATTCTTAAATTCTGAGGTAAAGATATTTCTTGATCTTGACCTCAGCAGAAATTATCTTATTCATAAAATTAATTTGTATAAGGGTCTCAGCATCAAAGCAATACAAAAAATAACACCATTAGTCGATAACAGGAATCTTGTGGAGAAAAATACTTAACAGATTCAGCACAAGACCGCGCAAATCTTAATTACATTGTTCCTTAGAAGGAGTGAAAGAAATACAACTAAAGTGGGCTGAGCAGTACATGAGTTTTCTTCCACAAAACTTTTGAGTTACTTTCTCCACTTTCATATTCTGGCAAGCCTTTTTTTCATAGAATCATAGAATTGTGGAACAGTTCGGGTTGGAAGGGACCTTTATATCATTGAGTTCCAAACCCCTGCCATGGGCAGGGAAACCTCCCACAAGATCAGGTTGCTCAATGCCCCATCCAGCCTGGCCTTGAACACCTCCAAGGATGGGGCATCCACAGCTTCTCTGGGATAGTTTCCCACTATCCAGAGCAGAGCAGAAATATTTTTAACTGCCACCATAAGCAATGTCTAGAGTTAATGTGTAGAAACACAGAACAGTACAAGAAGCCCGGTTATTTTCTTTGTTCCCCTGGTTCCAAGTCCAGAAGTTATTTGAACTTAGCTTCCTGTTGCTAACTATTCATGTGTACATCCCTCCAGTTGTCAGCCAAGTGTTTTTTGAGGATAAAGCCAATACAATGATTCTGCTGGAAATAAGAGACAATAACATGCTACCTCTGTGTCTCAGCTGGGGAAAACCACAAAATGCAAGGTAATTCAAAAAAAGCACTTATATTATTAATCAGACAGAATAATCTGTCTCTGGTTTAATATGAAGTTGTCATTATTGTGACTGTTAGGTGTGCAAAGGTTGTCATATTGTCCTAAACCACAACACATGCAAAGAAGCCCAACTACTATTCAAGGAAAATAGAAATATTCAGATATTCTTACCAGTTTTTGGTAGAAAAGTCCTGGTAAACCCTCCCCTTGTGATGCTTATGGTTTCCCTCTTCCTTACAGTAATAAAAATAGCAATAAAGATAGGAGAATGCATAGCCTCACTATAACAGGATTTTTTTCCCAAGTGTTTCATTGTTCAACATAAATCTTGCTAAAATTTCTCATGATAATACCTTTCTTATCCAGCTTTGTGTCTTTCCTGAATCCTGTATTTGTGGAACTCTTTCTCAATAATTAAGCTTTAAGACACTTCTAGGACCTGAAATATTTTTAGCATGCAAATTAATTACACATTTACAATAGAAATGTTCTGGGGTTCTGATGCATGTAATTAGAGATAGCTCTTGAGTAGTAAGATGTTAAGTACTTTTATACAGGATGTGGCTTCATCTCTGAGCTCCTGCAAGGCTGGTTACTAAAAAAATACTGTACATCTTATTAAGGAGTCTCATATTGGGCTAAACTGGAATTGGTAGTGAAAATGGCATTAATATTTTTAACTTTATCCTTCTGAATCCTTCATCCTTGAAAAATACCTGCTAGCAGTAAATATATTCCATGTAGAGAAACTAGACTTGACCTTGCAGTAACCCCCAAATATACCAGAGGTGCCTTCCTTGCTCAATTAAACAAGGCTCTGAGCACTTGCTGTCACCTCTGCATTTGTGTGTTACCAGTCAAAATGATCTTACTGCATGAAGATTCACATTTGTGATGGCAGCTGAGAAAATGTTTTATTTTTGTCTCCCTGTGCTCCTAACTCCTTCAATTAATACTATGAATTAAGCAGGCCACTCAAACTACCTTTCTCATTACAGTTGTTTTCCTCGCAGAGCACAGCTGCTGTGTGTCTTTCGGAGGGTATGTTTCCTTGCCTCCAGGGTCACACCAAACCTTTCACAGTCTTTAAATAAACTTATATTTTGTTCTCTGCATGAAACCTGGCAAATGGCATTCACAATGTATTAACTAGATTTTTCTCCTAATGAAATTGGGTCAAAATATGAAAGCCTGTCTATCTTGTTTCATTACCTCCTTACTTGTAATTACTGAAATACATAAAAGCTTTTTCTGAGATTAGTCTCTTTTTTTGTGTGTCAGGAATTATGCAGCAATAGGTACTCTCTCCTCTGTACAAAGTCCAAATTGCCAAGATAAAATGGTGGTAGGAATACTTCCCTTCAGTAAACTATACAGACATTTATGGAAGCACTTAAGGACTACATTTAATGGCACCTTCCTTGTCACACAATTTAACATATCCAACATAATGCCAGTCTATGACATAACAATGCATTTCAACCTGATGACATTATTAAAACATAATTCCATTTTGCAATCCTCTTTGCACGGAGCTGGCCTAGCCTCTCCTCATGACCAGCCTACAAGGACGTGAACAGAAGTGCACTTGACATGTCAGAAATGCACACTTCATCCTATGATCCAGCAGCTACACACGTGTTCGTTGTGTGACCAGATACACCTGTCACGCAACAAAGAAGCCATGGTTAAATGCGCTCTAGAAAGATGGTGGGTAATGGCCTATAGACTTTATTGCTCTAAGCTTCATGCTGAAGGTTTACCCCGGAATTTTAAGATTTTTTTAATAGTATCATTGCTCCTTTGATCCAACTGGTTAGCCAATGTTCAGAGTCTTTCCGGACAGGTCCTCTATTTATTTTTCCTTATAAACTGCAGCATTTAACTGTATGTTTGTCACCTAAAAGAACCTTCAGCCTTTCAAATGTTCGATTGGGTAGTTGATAGTGGTGAGCCTAGACAAAAAAGAGCTAGTATGTGTATACTACTAAACCTAGCAATGTCAAAGCCTCACTGAAACGCTGGAATGTGATTGCTTGTATTCTTTAACTGTTAGCATGTGCCCACCATGTTTTTGGCATATCCCAACTAGCACGTTACCAGAAAAGGAATGTCTAAGTATGTTTCAGGGGATAGGATGAAACGCAAACCCTCTCCATATAGACCAGGCTGTCCTGTTACCAGGGGAGATGATCATTTAGATGAACAAAGATGGGGTATAAAATGCTACTTTCCCTCACAACCAAAGGATAACATTTGGACTGGATGATTTACTAGCATAGAAGAAGTCTGTGATGCTAAACACTTGAATGTGAAACAGATGGTATCACACAAATCAGATTAATCATGACAAACTGTCTTTCTTATGTTACTAGGTACATACTGTAGCCTTTAATAGGAACAATTGTCCTGATAAATACTTAGAAGTTTTATTGTTACTGTAAATTACAGCTGGGCCAGTTGTGGCATGACTGCAACAACCTCTTTGAAGACAACTAGCAAGACCTCCACTGACTATGAACATTATAGACCATAGAACATTCCCAAATTATAGCCCTTTAGTAATATCATATGGAGTCTCTTTCTGCTAACATCCCTTGCTACATAAACTAATACTTGTTAGCTGTAAGCTTTTTAACTCCAAACAGTTATACCTATATCTGACCCCAGCCTTTCTGTATCAGCAAAAACTAGCCTCTTCTAGATAGTGCGAGAAAAAAGGTGCAAGGATACTACTCTAATTTATTAACTACAGTATCTAGATGTAATGGATCATGGAACATCAATTGAAGTGTTTTAGATTATGCTAACTGCTGTGAAAAGGTTGACCAAAAGTCAGGTGTTTTTCTGAAGGTGTTGCTGTACGACTTCAGAGCCCAGAAGCAGCTGGTAGAATCAAACCTGCAAGACAACGTGAAAGCAGCACAGCAGACACTGTGTGCTTACAGCAGCTAACTCTAGTAAGTAACATGACAGCCTGTCTCAGGTTGGGCCAAGCAGACTCCCTGAATACTCTCCATGGCTACAGCTGGAGCTCTGTCTGGTACTTCAGTTTAATGCTGCAAAGGGCACTGATGGTGACTGACTTCCCACATGAACATTATTAACCTGCAAACCACAGAAGAAGTATCAGTTGACTTCAGACTTAAGCAATGCTCCCTTGTGGCCAATAAGGCCAATGGTCTCCCGGGGAGCACTGAAAAGAGCATGGCCAACAGATTGAAAGAGGTTATCCTCCCCCTCTACTCTGCCATGGTGAGGCCCCATCTGGAGTACTGTGTCCAGTTCTGGGCTCCCCATTTCAAGAAGGACAGGGAACTACTGGAGAGAGTCCAGCAGAGGATTATGAAGATAATCAGGGGACTGGAGCACCTCTCTTATGAGGAAAGGCTCAGACACCAGGGTTTGTTTAGCCTGGAGAAGACTGAGAGGGGATCTTTAACGCTTATAAAAACCTAAAGTGCGGGCGTCAAGAGGATGGGGTCAGACTCTTTTCAGTGGTGCCCGGCAACAGGACAAGGGGCAGTGGGAAATAACAGGAATACAGGAAGTTCCATCTGAACATGAGGAAAAACTTCTTTACTTTGAGGGTGGCAGAGCACTGGAACAGGCTACCCAGAGAGGTTGTGGAGTCTTCTTCTCTGGAGATATTTAAAACTCACCTGAACATGATCCTATGCAACCTGCTTTAGGTGAACCTGCCTTGGCAGGAAGGTTGGACTAGATGATCTGCAGAAGTCCCTTCCAACCCCTACCATTCTGTGATTCTGTGATTCTGTGGCGCTAATTTTATCTCCCTCTTTTCCCTGCCAGCATTTCTCATAATAGTTTTGGGACTGGAATAACCCATTAAATATGATTAAAATTAAGCTTTAGATGCAAAACGTACTGCAAGGAGGGAAGTAACAGACAGAGAAGCCCCATAATCATCTTTCTTTAGGAAAACTACTTAGAATGTTCTTTTTCCCTGCATGCCCAGAAGGAATAAATTCCATTTGCTTTTCTTGAGAGGATGGGGTCAGACTCTTTTCAGTGGTTTAATGAAAAGCCATGAACATGATTCTCAATCAGCTCTTCTATGGTGTCATTTTAGCTATAGTTCTGGTACCTAAAAATTCAACAGGAAGGGGGGTTTTGGCACTAAGTAAGGTGGACATGACGATCTGAAATGGCAATGACTGGCCTTTTCAGGATTGATGTAATTGCACAACTTTTCCCAGAAGAAATCCCTCATTGTACATCATTGTGCATTGTCAAACCAGGACAATCATATTTGTTTAAGTCTGAGTAGGTTGTAACTACTATTAGCAGGAGTCTATAGAAATGTCATCAAAAGTCTTTTTTACAGTGCAGTGCATGGGATGACATCTGCTACTCACATTTCAGTATTCAGTATCTGGTATGCAAGTTACGTGGGGTCACAGAAATCAGGATCTCTGCCTCAGCACTGAGTCTCATAATCAGCTTGAAAGTAACTAAGAGTATTGTGCTTTCATTCTTGAGATCAGTCTCTAGGCAACAAAGAGCTGAATTATGGCTACTGAATAGCATATGATTATAAAGCACTGAAATGTTTGGAATCACATAAGTACTATGTGTACCTGTATACATCCATACCTACTATACATATGTGCATGTATACATGTAAGTATGCATGTATGTATAAAGTGTGTGTATATATAGATATGTACATAAAAATACAATTGTTAATGTGATTCTCACTTATAATACTATATGGACCCATATACATATAGGTACAATATGTGTATTATATGCATAATATATGTATACCGGAACAGATATTATTTCATGTGGCTCCCATCATATGTGTGTATATATAGAGAGATATACATGTGTGTATCCATATATACAAATATATCTATGTATATATATATGCATGCACAATATGTATAGATGATTGTTAAGTCCACCATGTTTGAAATACTTACATTCAGGCTCCAAAGAAGAAAGGTCATGTGGTCCTGGTTTTGGCCAAGCCATTGCAGACTCATGTCTAATCTTCTTCAGTTTCTTGCAATGTCTATATTAATTCATATTCCCTGTAAATCACCAGAGAGTGTTGTTTGAGTTATAATTCCCCTACTATACATGAGCATGGTTGTAAATAAGAGCAAAGAAGGCAATTCTAGCTCTGGGAAGTGATACCCAAAAGGCTTAGTGACTACCCTGACTTGAAGTCAAAGCATATCCAGTGTGGCCTAGACTTTGTTCTTTCTTTGGGGATGCAATAGAATCAATTAGTAGATGCCATTAGTCTCATTTAATTAATCTCTGAGGGTTCTTTGACTTCTCCTTCACTCAAAAAGGCAAACATTAATTTCTCCTCCATGACTATAATCACCCAATTCAGCTAAAATAAATTTTCCTTCACAGGAGGGTAAGTGGGAGAATTGGTGGTTTGCATGGACTGAGTCACTGCTCCTGTGGAGAAATCCTACATGAAATATGCAGGGGAATAGGAAACATGAAGGAGAATAGTCAGAAAAATGAGCTCTTCATGTACAACTGCACATGCAGGAAAGCAATACTTTGTGTTACTCCCCGGTACTTAGTGAGGCTATATCAATCTTTAACAAACTGTTTAAATTCCTAGCTGTCCAGAAACAGTTTTCATCTCCATTTCCACAAAAGTGTCTACTCCTCCATATTCTTACCCATTCACTACAGCACAGGAAGATAAAGGAGCAGAGCCCGTTTTGAGGACCAAGGAACTACAGCTGTTTCAACCCAAATATTAAGATGATTCCGAGGCAGGCTAACTGGTAGGAGAAATTATCTTGCTGGCACTCTCCAAGTCTTAATCTGAAGGGCATCATGTTAAAATATCCTTAAGATATTTTTAACTCATTTTTTTCCCCACAGAAAGGTGGACAGTTTTTCATTACTTCCATCTAAGCTTTAATGTTCTTGAGACTGTACCCAGCTTCATGAAAAATATCATTGCATGTGCTCCTTAGATGTGTTTGGATTACAACTGAGAGGCCAACCCAAAAACCAAGGCAGTGAAGAGGTAGAGCAGGGAACAGGAAAGTGCTACAGAGCCCAGAGGTCTAATGAATATTTTATTATTTGTAGAAAGCAGATCAGCTCAATTAGGCAACCTGAAGAGAGACTTACTTTCCAGCCTGGACTTCCAATAACTCAGCTGGGACATAAAAGACTGGTCTAACTTCTGCTGTCTTATGTTGGTGGTCATTTAAGAGTCTCTCTTATGGAGTCTCTTATATTGGTGGTTATTTAAGTTAGCTATCTGCTATCTTAAAGGGGTTGGGTTTGGTTCACAGCTCGCAAAATAAGTGTCAAGCCTTCAGACGTGAAGGTATTCTGCAAGGTGGGATCCGTTTTTCCAGCCAGCACTGGTAATCCCTCAAACAGGCATCACTCGACTACATAGGGCCTACTGGGTAAAATCAAAAGTTTAAAACACTGCCTGAAAGCCAAGAGTCAGCCAATCCCAGTAATGAAATAATAGGACTAAATTAGTTATATGTCTATCAGGTTTTGTAACGGCTGCAAGGGCAGGAGGTCTGGCTGCAGGGCTCGGGCCAGCTCAGAGCCAGAGTGGCCCTCGAACTGCTGGGGAGGATGAGCCGGGGCCTACCCCACCCCATGGGGCCTGTTTTTCAGCTGAGGCTTTAATGCCTGAGGTACAGCCTCCCCTGTGCCATAACCATGCCTGGCCCAGCCACAGGCCCTGCCGAGCCCGGCCCACCTGTGGGGCCATGTCCTGGCTCGGCCCCAGCCTGTCCCCAGGCAGGTGCTGCTGGGTCCAGCACCCTGGGGCTGCCCCAGGGCCCCCGGCTGCCCTGCTCTGGAGAGCAGAAACATCTTTTGGGGAAGGAATGATGGGCTGCAAGGACATGAGCGCCTACGAGCCACCATGTCCCTCTTAACCCACACCCCTCACTTCTGCACGCTGTGGTTGCCTGAGTGGGCATGCAGCCATGGCCCCTCTAACAAGGCTGCTTTGGATGGTGGGCAGAGGCTTAAAAGCTGCTGTATTTGATTTTCACTTGTAACTCAATAGGCCTGTGCCCTGGAGAGCTGCTGGACTGGTGCTGCTCAGCTTCTTGCTAAGGCACAGTGCATTATTTCATTTGTACACAGCTTACATTGCACAGTGACATTAAATCTACAGAGCCCTTACTGTCTCTCGAATAAAACACTGAAAGAAACATTTGATGTAACCAGACCCATCAGCTGGAAAACTGACTTGCCAGTGGCTGCCAAGATTTTTAGCAAATACGACGACCTTTTATTGGAGCATGGCCCTTGAACCTAGAAGTTCTGTGCGTGGCAGGGACCTCAGCTGCAGAGGACATGTTCTCAGGGTGCTCAGAGCAGCTCAGGGCTGAACAAACTAAAGCTTCAGCCTTGGTGGGGAGCCTATCTGCCCCAAACAGGTCAGTGTCCTGTAGCAGGGGAAGATTTTTCAGGCGTATAGCCACCTAAGAAGGAGAGATGGTTATTTAGATTAAAATGGGTGAAAGAGAATGGCCTATAATAAGCTGCATACTGCCTCAGGAAGGGATTGCATCCTGATGGCTACATTTAGATGAGATAATAATAAACAAAATTTAAAAATAATTAAAAAAAGGATAGTTTACTACAGTCATGCTCTTACTTGAGAGTCTAAAATTCATACCTACAAAATGTATTTCTTTTAAAGATCAGCATTATGAAAGCCAGAATGCTGCTTTGAATCTTGACGTCATTAGTCTCTGAGCTGTTTTTATGCTATTCTTTTAGTGCCAGCTGTCTCCCGAGCGTCATCTGCTTCCCCTCGACATCAATGAAAAAATTTTGTTTTTACCATGGAGATCCTATTGTGGCCCACAAGGTAAGTGAATCACTGTCCATAACTATTATTTGGCTCAAAGGTAAGGAAAAGGTACCAGTCTGTTAAATCCCCTCTCTGTAATCTTGTCTTGTTCCCATCTGCCATCTTGTGGCAGTAAAAATTCAATTCAGCTCTAGCTAAACCCGTCATTTCAGACTGAGATACAGTGAAACGTCAAGTCATTGCCCATCCCGAAGTTATGAGCTTGTTCCCTCCCGATGTTCACTAGCACCTCCTGTCATGTTAGGTACACAGATGGTAACAGGGACACCATCTTTTTCCAGAACTTGGTGACAAGTCTAAAATGAAATGTTCCCATCAACATGTTGGAAGATCTTCAGAGTGCAAAGGGGAGACTAGATTGTATTAGAAATATGTTATATGGACAAATCACTGAACCAGAAATTAAATCTTGCCCAGAATGAAGGCTTTGAAGGTGGTTTTGCTGGCTCTTATTATTTGTGGAGGGAAGGATGAAGCAATGTAAGGGGGATAACACTAGTGAAGGAGAACCTGGAGCAGCCACAGGCAGGCTTGAAAACACTGAATGAGGATCAACAGTGACAGGAAAGAGACCCATGGTGCAAGACAAGAACAGAGCCTGTCCAAGGCTTCACAGAAAGTAAGACAAAATCGGATTTGTTTTTTTCAAATATGAGGAACAGGCCACAGCTGCCGTGGGGAACAAAAAGACAGAAGGAAAGTTCTGGAGCTGCAACAGAGAGCTCTGTCCCAGTTTCTGAGAAGAGTCTTTAAAGTCATGCCAGATATTACTCTTGTGGCTGGAACTGTACAGTAGCATCCTCAGCCATGCAGAGAGGCTGCCTCTTCTCCAAACACACCACTGCTACCATGCCACAGGCTGGCTCCTGCTCAGCCACAATAAGTATTGGGTATCAGCAAAAAACATGGCTCTGCAGACAGTTTATTGCCTCCATCAGCATGCCATCCTACACACCAGTTTACTTTATCCCAGCTAGAGACATTTCAGATCCCTGGAGAGACTTTGGTATCAGGTCCACAGGTCTTGCTTGCTTGTTAGTGAAGAGAGCTTGCACTGTCCACACAGCCCAGTGTCAGCAAAAGTTATTGCAGAAATCCTTTTCCTTGGCAGAGCAGGCAGAGACTGAGCACAGCTCATGTCTGTAGGGGCTGGATTCATGCCAACAGAGCTCTGAGACCAGAAACATACAAGTTAAATACTCCTAAGATGAACATTCTGGTGAGAAAAGGCAGGGAAGAGGAAATCCCTTAAGGTCTTTGCAGTGAACTTACTAGCTCCAAAATTCACACTCACCCTACTTGATAGCATTTCTTGCAGAAAAAAATATTACTAATAGTATAAAATGAGGCACTTGGAAGCTAGGAAATGCCAATACTGAAGCATTATGGCATAGCCATTAATTACACAATTACACATTTACTTCTGAGTGATGTGCATGGCATCATCATTCAGGCCCTTTATGACAACAGGAATTAAAATCTGTTGCTTAGCTCAGTCTTCCTTTGCTTTTTGTGTAAGACAAGGATTGCTCAATATTTCAGGAAACTCTCCGTAGACCAAGAAGCCCACAGAGGCTTCAATTTTTAAACATTTAAACCCCAGGCAAAGAAATGCACGGTATTTATGTGTTATACTTTTAGCTTTGTTTCTGTGGACAAATTTATTTTTTTTAATGAAAACTCTTCATGGTCTAGGGTCCAATATTTTCTCATATTTTACAGCCTTCCAGGCAGAATGAATTTCAGGTAGAAAAGTAGTTGTCTAGATTATGGGTCAGGATTAAAGGGAAGGCAGGAACAGGTGACATTATAGTGGGTGTCTGCTACAGACCACCTGACCAAGAGGACTGAGCAGATGTGGTTCTCTATAGATATATAGGAGCAGCCTCACGTTCACAAGTCCTGGTCCTCGTGGGGCACTTCAACCACCCTGCTATCTGTTGGAGGGCCAACACAGCCTGGAGAAGAGAAGGCTCTGGGGAGACCTTATAATGGTCTTCCAGTACCTGAAGGGGGCCTACAGGAGAGATGGGGAGGGACTCTTTATCAGGGAGTGTAGTGATAGGATGAGGGGTAATGGTTTTAAACTGAAAGAGGGGAGATTTAGATTAGATACTAGGAAGAAATTCTTTACTGTGAGGGTGTTGAGATACTGGACCAGGTTGCCTAGAGAAGTTGTGGATGCTCCATCACTGGAAGTGTTAAAGGCCAGGCTGTATGGGGCTTTGAGCAACCTGGTCTAGCGGGAGGTGTCCCTGTCCATAGCAGGGGGGTCAGAACCAGATGATCTTTAAGGTCCCTTCCATTCTATCATTCTAAGATTTTATGATGTGATGATTTAAGTAGCTGAGTGTCGTCCTTTACCTCTGTCCCAGAGTGGTGCTGAGCTAATCAATTAAACAAAGCTTCCTGCAAGTTGTCCCTTGTCTCACACTCTTCAGAACTTGTAGTATTGTTGTGTGAATTCCCTGATTACTCAGAGAATCACAGAGCAATTCAGGCTGGAAGGGACCTCAGGAGGTCTCTAGTCTGACCTCCTGCTCAAAGCAGGCTCAACTCTGAGAGAGCCATCTTTGCTCAGGCCCATGTCCAGTCAAGTTTTGAATAAGCCCAAAGATAGAGACTGCACAGCTTTTTGGGGCAACCTGTCCCATTGCCTGACTGTCCTCATGGTGAAAATGATTTCTTTATACCCTAGAATCTGCCAATGCTTTGAACATATAAAGTGTTATATACTAGCTTCAGAACACTTTAAAAATTAATTTATGTGTGTCTGAAGCTGGGGACCAGAATTAAGAGATCCTCACTATTACCCTCAATCTGCCTTAGCCCACTGCCTGTAAAATAGGATTAATGCAACATATACCTGTCACGGTGCTTGGAAATTAAATTCACTAACTTTTAAGATGATTTTGTATCAAATGGATGAGGAATATATGTCACTGTTTTTAAAACCAGGATTTGAAGAGTAAGTAATAGTAATGTTTTGGGCCAGACACTAAGAAAGAAATGCAGTTCTGTGTGGACAAAAATATTATCTGTCATGGCCATGAACAAAATGTTTTGGATTAAAATATTTGTAAATTTATATTTCCTAACATTAAAAGCTTCTCTTTCCATCCTCAGTAAGGTAATTCCAGTAAAGTTTATTTGTATAATAGTCAATAATAAAACTACTCAAAATTTCTCTCTAATGAGCATCTGTAAAATAGCTGGGGTTTTGCTTCAGACATCACAGGTGCAGAAATCATGAGAAGGACTTTCACATACATGGTAGCCTTGGTGACCTTGATTTGAGGTGGAATAGGGAAATGCTCCATGTATAAGAAGGAGAATCAAAGCTACAGCTGTTGGCTGTTAACATTTGCTGCGTTCAAGAAATACAGACCTCTAAAGGATCCATGCCACCTCATTTAAAAATATATCTTTTGTTTTTTTGATTTTGCTTCTTTTGATCTTTTGTTGTTGTTGTTCTTTGATGCTAATATTTACTTGTACTACAGGTGTAAATATGTTAACAGGTTCCTTTAAAGCCATTCCTGAAGCTCCTTTTGTATTACATTATCCTGTCTCTGGGTGTCAGCATTTGCCCTCATTTGGACATATTTATAAATTGTCCTTTGGTTTGGTTAAAGAACCACGATCCCGGACAGATTTTAGCAGACTCCAGCTCTCATTCTGAAATAGTCTGAACAGCTTAGTCTGTCTTATGAGCATTTTCAAGTAAACCAGAATAACCATCCTGAGTCAGAAAATTATATTCTCCGTGTAACTAAGAAGGCATTTTTTCAGGTTTTCGCTTCTAAAATGTAGGGGGAAGGAGGATCAATCCTGAATTCACATTTTTCCCCAGCATTCAGACTGCAAGTCAGAAGCAAGAAACAAGAAATGAGAAGAAACAGAATGGGTTCTAGTACCTGCTATGCTAACCACTTACTGATATACTATCAGATGAGCAAAACCTATGCACAGCTATTTCTTTCAAATTAAAGCTTACCTCTGAGGCAAGAGCTGTATGAGGTTGCATTATTCCAGCTTGCATTAATGGCCAGCTGGTGGGGGCAAAGCTACAGAAAGGCAACCTTGCTCTTCATGAATGTGAGACTGATGGCCGTCATGCAGAGGGATAGTAAGCGTATAAAGAGAGAACAGTGATTATTTAAACTGAAGGACCATAATGCCTATCCAAATCTAGCCTACCTGCAGTCTCTCTCCCGGTGCACATTAGTAAGCTCTCAAACCTGTGGGTTCCCAGTGTGACTCCTGGAGGCTCAGTCACAGAGAGTTCTCTGTAACACCCAACTCTCAGCAACACCCAAGAGATTTTAAGGAACTCAGCACCTCACGGGACTGATCCTCTCCTTTTCTGTAGCTCCTAATATGTGAGCTCAGAGGCACTATTAGTAAAGTCTCTCTAGATCTCAGTAACTGGGCATCAATCATGTCCTGTGGAAATCTGTCTTCCTAGAAGATTTTGCTTCTTATTTTGACTCGGTTACACTCATATAATCATAGGGTATCTCAAGTGGGAAAGGACCCAGAAGCATCATCAAGTCCAACTACCTAAAATTAAATCATATGACTAAGAGCATCGCCCAGATGCTCCTTGAAATCTGACAGGCTTGGTGCTGTGACCACTTCCCTGGGGAGCCTGTTCAGAGACTGACCAACCTCTCAGTGAAGAACCTTTTCCTAATGTCCAGTCTGAACTTCCCCCAACACAGCTTCATTCTGTTTCCTCATATCCTATCTCCAGAGAGAGATCAGCATCTACTCATCTGCTGCTCCTTTTGAGGAAGCTGTAGACTGTGATGAGGTCATCCCTTAGCCTTCTCTTCTCCAAGCTGAACCAACTAAGTGACCTCAGATGATTCTCTTAAGTGTTTCCCTTGAGGTCTTTCACTGTCTTTGTTGCCCTCAGGACACACTTCAGTATTTTGATAACCTTATATTTAGGTACCCAAAACTGCACACAATACTTGAGGTGGGGCCACACCAGTGCAGTGCAGAGTGGGACAGCCACCTCCCTTGCCTGACGAGCCATGCTTTGCTTGAATCCAATTATATAATCCAATAATGTCCAATGTAAAAAACAAAAATCCCTACATATAATCACTGGAAAGAAACGATATAGTTAAGATTGAATTTCTTGAGAAAGCAGAAATAAGTGACAATTCGTGCATGCAAACCAGAATGTTATGTCCCATGTGGATTTATATTCATACCGTCATACATTAGCAAGTTCAGTCTGACAAACAGTGTGTTGTTAGAATTCTGCCCCCTGAAGCATGACCTACAGTTTTATGCTAGAATTTTCTTTTATTTTTATTCATTGCACCGGTATGTGAGCTGAGACAAGAAATGTTTTAGAAGGAAGGAACACTCAAGAGTCCCTGTCGTCTTCTGTATTGAAAGGCACTTGTTTTCTGATCAGATTTAATGCATGACAGTCACTGAATAACTCAAAGTGAGGCACAACTGTTTGTTAATTAAAGCTGCCAGAAGTAAGATTCAAATTAAAAAAAAATAAATTCTGAAATTTATTAGAAAGAAAATCCCTGCCGTATTAAATGTAGGCTGATTTAACTCAAAGATGGTGGAGCAATATTTTCATAGCCCAGTTTGTCCCCCTTTCAATCATTCATTAAACTGATTTTGATTTACAGATGCTTTTACAACCTCCAAGTGTAATGAAAACGGTGTAAATGCTCTCACATTAAGATACAAATGTGAAGATACTTTCATGCTACATGGCTGTCTCCAGCCTTATGAACCAAATTAGGGACCACTTAAAGAAAGTGGATGTAAACAACCTCATACGACTGGATGGGGTGTGTTTGTGGATGCTGCAAGAGCTGCCATGTGCTATTGTAAAGCCACTGAATCATCACTGTAAGGTCATGGAAATTAGGTGAAATCCCCACTGACTGAAAAAAAAAGGTAAATGTTCCACACATCTTCAAAGGGTGAGAAAAATCTTGGGCATCCAGTTCACTTAATATCTCTTCACAGGAAAATTAAGAGGCAAATCTTCCTGGAGGCCATTTCCAGGCACATGAAGTACAAGAATTTGTCTGGGACCACCCAAAACAGACATGTCAATTGTACACCACGCCTGACAAGCCTGATGGTGTTCTGTGATGAGATGACTGGGTCATTGAACAGCTGGAGACTTGTAGATGTGGCTTTAGCCAGACATAAGTAGCCCATAATATGCTCACAGCCAAACCAAGGCAATAGACTGGATAGTCAAGGTTGCTTTGAACAGCTCTCAGAATCTGCCCGTATTTATGAGTTTATTCTATTTTTGCTTCAGTAGCAAAGAAGCACAAGTGCTTATTTCTAACTAGCAAATCAAAGTGATTACTGTTATTACATGATCAGTTCTGACACTCCTTGATGCAGTAGAGTGCATGAAATACAGTCTCTGTGGAAAAACAGCCCCCATGACAAGCTCAAGAAAAGCCAGACACTCTGAGAAATGGAAAGTGATTTAGTGATTGTGATCTTTGCTTACTTCACTGTCAGTTGCTTCTTCGGTCTTCCATTAAGACTTTATAGATTATGGGGGTAGGCTTTATAGATATAGTTGTGGTCTAATAACTGCTACCCTACCTGTATCCTATTAACTTTGAATGTAAGAGCAGAAGTACTCAACACTGAATTTAGACAAACCCTATATCAAGGATGGCCAACACATTATACTTTAAAAGAATGGCTCGTTATTTTTTTTAAATATGATTTACTCTGACTGTAAAATATCTGGGAGGTATTATTCTGTAATCAATAAAATTGCAGACAATATACAGAAGTTATATGATACTTAAGATTAGAAGTAAAAGTGCTGCTGAAACAAGCTGTCTGTTGACAAAACCAGCTCAGAATAATCAGTAAGAGGACTATCTCGGTCAGGCTGGGATGTCCTCAGAACAACTCAGACAACAAAACCCACATCCGGAGCTATCAGCTCCAGAAGTCTCTGTGTTACACAGCACTTGAACAAAAGGGATCAATGCGGAGAAAGGAAGGGATGTTGTCCACATGTCTAAGTTCTTGTGATTATTCAGTAATGAATACAATGGAGGCTGCGTGAGGGTGGATCCAGAGTTTCTCAGCACAGAACATAGGTATTTTTTAGGATAATGAAAAGATTAAAAAAAAAAAAATTTTTGAAGGGCTCCTATTCTGTCAATGGAGGAGGGATGATGAAATCTTATGGAAACCCCAGAAAAGCGAGCAGGCAGTTCTATGGGCTTTGTTTTCTCTGTGGTGTTAGAAATGGCTTTGATTACTGAGCTGGACTACAGTCTCTGCACACAAAAACCACCTTTCTTCTAAAATGCAATCGCTTACAGGTAGAAAGTCTGATCAGTGTTCAGCTTCCTTAACCTTCTTTTCTCTCTTCATCTGATGTCTTTGAAGTTCAGTAAAATATTCCTAGCATGCTATCACCATCACTTCTTATAAAAAGCTCAGGAATCCAGACTAGTCATGACAAATTATATATAAACTAAGAAAGAGTTTCTTTCAAAGAAACTACAACTTGGTGTGAGATATATCCTTCCACCTGGCTTTAAAAAAGGTACAGTTCTTCTGCTTTGTATTTTTCTAACTTACTTATAAAATAGGAAGGAGAATTTCTTTCCTGACTATACTCATGGAGTCTCACTAGGACTTCACAGTAGCATTTGACATGAGAGGAAAAAGTACCACATCTCCCTTGATACTAAAGAGACTGGGAAAATATAAGGCTAAGTTAACACATTTCTTTGAGGAAAGGAGGACTTTTTTTCTGTCACCTTGCCTCTTAACTTTGCAGTAGTACCTGCCTTCTTTGTACACCTACATCTTCATTAAATTCACAGTGTCGTCACACGGTGGTTTTATAGTTTATGTTTTATGGTCATTTACGACCTTCTATCTTCTCTTTCATCTTATGAAAAATGTCCAGTTACAGAAGCAACAAAACACAGGTTGGCTGATTCATAGAAGTGCTCAACTTTTAAATTTGTTATCAAGAAGATTCCCAACTTTCTTAACAGGCAAGTGATTGAAGTCTCCAGAAAATCAGGTTTTCTTTTTTTCTTCAGTACACAAACAGCATAAGTGCACTCTAATGCTGAGACTGACAGCTGGAAATATCCTACCGCCAACGCCCAAGAAACAACTCCAGAGTCTCTCAAGTTCTCCAGATCATATCAAATGAAATGAGGTCCCAGAGCAGAAGATAACCTTTTAAAGGTCTTGCTCTATGGCAAGCACTTGAGCTGGGATCTGAGTCAAACTGGAACATGAGAGCTTTTCACGGCTAATACTATCAAGGAGATATCAGATGCAGCTCAGCAGACATGAGTGGATATGTAATACATATCAGGATGACAGCTCTGGGAAGCGAAATCCTTGATCTACAACTTAAATATAAGGTGAGCCATGACCAAGCAAACTTCTCACAAGCATGGTTTCACTTGTCACCACAAGCGCACAGCTTCAGTGACAAATAGCAGTTGTTTATATCACTTCCACTGAGATTATCATCAAGGATGTCTATGTTTTATCTTCTTTCCCTCTGCCATAATGCAAGTTCTTCTGGTACTGTATTAAGCATAGGTGATTAACTTGTAACATTTAGTGATTAACTTGCATCATTTGCCTGTTCCTTGTTCTTCAGCCATTGTGTTCAACCTAGAAGGTTAAATGACTTTTTAGACTCTTTGAACTCTGGTCTTTTAGTACTTTGAAAACAACAGACAAAGGTTTTGAACTTTATCTGATATGCTACGTGAAGCCAGCATTGAGCTGAAACTGGTTTGACATGTTTGTAGCAGCCATTGCCACTAATGCTGCAGTGGTACGTGCCAGTTGGGACTTCCCAAGCTCTGGGAGCTTCAGATCCATGAATGGCCATGTATCTACACCACAGCTGCAGAGCCAGCAGAAAAATGTGAAAAACAGAAGCCCACCTGAAATGGGTGAGACTTAATGTCAGTGGTGATCTTCATTAAGGGACTGAACTTGGCAATCACAGGTATACTGCTTCTAACAAAAAAGGTTGCACCAAGACTGTGCAGAATTGCTCAGTTTCTACCTGTTCTTCATCCACTGGCAGATTATATACAAGCATTTGTCATTTTCTAACAGTCCTGTTGCTATATGTTGTAAAGGTCAGGTAGCTCTTTGTCACCTGCCATTACATATTATCATAACCTATCTCCAAATAGATGTTAATTGGATTATAGAGAAACAGCTAACCCTTTTACTATTCTGTAAGTAAAACTAATCCCCAGGACTGAACTTTCAATCACTACCCATTTTATTTTTGCCTCCTGGAAGTACTTAAACAAATTTACCAAATTATCCTGAATTTCTACTACCTCTCGTAAACAAGGCTGTACTATCATATAGTGCATCACATAGAGGTGTTAAGGAGTAAGAGAATGGATGTCTTCCCTCTGTCCTTCAAAATAAAACCATCCACTCTTTGCACTGTTGATGCAGTTTGAATGCCATGTTCCGGTCTGAAGCCAGAGCATTATCTTCCAGTGAATGGGTTTGTATTTGCCTTTGGTTAGTTTTTCTGTGAGCTTTTTCCAGGAGGGAGGATCTCAGGCAACAGCTGAATGTGTCTATCCTGAGCTTCTCAGACAGGAATAAAATTTGTGAGACACAGCTTGAGAATCTGGACTCCTTTCCAAAAGGTTATGAAAGAGCCTTCAGATGATGAGAGCTAGACCAAAGGTATTCTAAAGAGTGGAAAGGCTCTCTATCCTATGAATACCTGGTGCTTTAAAAAACTTATTGTAAAAGGAACTTGCCAGTGTGAAATGTGTTTGTTCAAATTGAAGTATATTGTGGTGCATTGACCTTGGCTGGTCGCCAGGTGCCCTAAAATAGTTCTGTCACTCCCCCTCCTCAACAGGACAGGGGGAGAAGATACACTGAAAAGCTCATGGGTTGTGATAAGGAAAGGGAGATAATTCACCAATTACTGTCACGGGCAAAAAAGACATGAATTCAGGGAAACTGATTTAATTTATTGCCAATTAATAACAAGGTAGGATAGTGAGAAATAACAAAATTAAAACCACCTTCCTCTCCGCTGTCCCTTCTTCCCAGGTTCAGCTTTACACCCAACTCTTCTACCTTCTCTGCCCCAAGTAGCACATGGGATGGGGAATGGGGATTGGGGTCAGTTCATAACTGATAATTTAGTCTTTGCTGTTCCTTCCTCCTCACACCCTTCCACTGCTCCAACACGGGGCTGCCTCCCATGGGATGCAGTCCTTCCCAAACTTCTCTAGCATGGGTCCTTCCCATGGGGTACAGTCTTTCAGGAACCAGCAGCTCCTGTGTGAGTCCTTCACAGGTCCTGCCAGAAAACCTGATTCTGCGTGGGTAATCTCCACGGGCCACAGCTCCTGACAGGAGCCTGCTACCGCATGGGTTCTCCAGGGGCTGCAGCTTCTCTCGGGGCATATCAACCTGCTCTGGCATGGAATCCTCCATGGGCCGCAGCGGGACAATATGTGTTACCATGGTCTTCTCCATGGGCTGCAGGAGCATCTGGAGCCCTCCATGCTTCAGCACCTGGAGCACTTTCTCCACCTCCTTCTTCACTGACCTTGGTTTCTGCAGGGTTGTTTCTCTCACATTTTCTCACTCCTCTCTCACAGACGCTGTGAAGCATTTTTTGCCCTTTCTTAAATGTGCTATCACAGAGTCAACACCAAAAAAGCTTGAGGGACACAGTTTATGCCAGCAGTGTGTCTGTTTTGGAGCTATCTGGAACTGGTTCTGTCTGACATGGGGGCAGCTTCTGGTGTCCTCTCACAGAAGGAGCCACTGCAGCCCTCCTGCTACCAAAACCTTGCCATGTAAACCAATACACATACCCATCACAATAACATCTGGCTTTGGGATTTATTCTCAGGTGTCTCACTCATTGAATTCTCAGGAGAAACTGCTGCATATCTGTCCTGGTTGGACTCCAGCATAACCGTTTGAATAGCAGTAGTTTTTCTCTTACAAGCTAAAGAAAAATCAACCCCATCATTACTATTTTTTACTGTTCCTTTAAAATCATCATAAGATGTGTTTGCTTCAGTGAGCACCGTGATCTGTGTAGATTTTGTATTATATAAAAATAGCCTACCCTCTTTTCCCATTGCTGCATGGAGCCTGCTTGAAGATGAGACTGGCATAATAAGGTCAGTGCTGATGGGTAGTGTAACAAAGTTGTCAGTAAATGTTAATATCAAAGACAGCATCTTGAAAACATTTTCTTTATTCTTCTCACTTGCTTAAGACATGCGGTTTCACGTCTCACCGCTTGCTGTCTTCAGTAAAAAAAACATGCACAGATTAAAAACCAAATGTAATTAAAACATTTTCTTTAAAGCCAGGAAAAGATTCAGAATCTATTCATCAGAAGAAAAAAAAGTATATCCAGCTATACATACTTAATTTCCTGTACATACTAGCAATAATGTTTTTTTGGGGTGAATTTCTGACGTGTTTATCACCATCATATATAGGAACCATGGGTTAAATCCTTGACCATGTACAAATCCTGTTTTCAGTGCTTCAGTGGAAGATTCACCATTACAGACAAATGCTATGCAAATCAGATTACACTTTACTGCCTTAGCGATTCCAGTCCTTCTGCCCATGGACCATACCAACATTCTCTATATGGACAAAGTAGAAAATGCCAGAAAAAGAAGCAACAAAAATAATAAAACAATGAAAACCTTACAGCACAAGGTGAGAGACAAGAGATATGCTGGGAAAAGAAATGAGAAAGGTGACAACAAAAGGATAAAATCTGAAAAAATGTGGAGAAGAACTAGTCACGCTTTCATATTTTCCTAATGTATAAGCAAAGAAAAAGGCAATTATGGTTCAAGCTGCATGTCTTTGCATCATGTTCTGCCCTTGGTGTATGCAAACGTGAATCTCAAGCATGTGTTATGTGAAAAGTGGTTCCCTCACCCAATTTTACTGCACTAACCAAGGAACAGAATACGTGAAAGTCTTTGTGGTATGTCAGCATGGCCATCAGTGGCAGCGCTGAGCTCACGTTGCCTGCATCCCAGAAGCTGTGGTGTGCATGAGAGTTAAGTCTGTGCTAATAAGCATTGATAAGAGGTGCACTATGGTATATCTTTACACTAATACAGTAATCTGGGTACCAGATAGCTTGGAGAAAAGTGGAGAAATCTGCTACGTGGGGATAGCAGGCTCCAGTCTGCTGGCAAAGTTCCACACAGATGTACTCACCAATGACCAGGTTCCAAACTACTGAAGACTTTTTAGATCTTGTTTAGGAAACACCTTTTTCCCTTTGATATTTTCAGGTAATTTAATTTGAACCTATTTTTGCTTTCTTCTTTGGTGAAGAAAAACAACAGATTTGTCAGAGTGATTCACAGAGGTGTTTGTGGGTAACATACAGTCTAATCCACCTACTTTTACTAGGGAACTGCAGGATTTACAGCTGAGCTTCCTGAGAGGGGAGGGAACCATAATACACAGAGGGAATCTAAAAGCATGTAATATCACTTAACTATTTATTCAGTAAATGTAGAATTTGTTCCACAATCTCTTCTTTTATATCTGTGATGGCTTAGCTTTCTGACATAGAAATCTCCATTGTTTATTCAGACTTGCCCAGCAGCACAGGATTGCTTTGCAATCTCTATATTTTCAGACGGTTTAAGGCAAAAGGATGGTTCTATTTGGAGACTGCACTTAAAAAATCCTGAGGCAAGCGGTTGCATAGCAATGGAAAGAGTGCATGCTCGATACTGAATCATCATCCTTGCCTTTCTGTTACTATGGAGATGGCATGGCTGCTTCCCAGCTTATTCTGCCTTCTTCAAAGCTGCAACAGGAGCTTTGGTAGGGCGATGTCTCTGCTCCTCATACCTTCTCTGCTCTTCACAAACACAACAGTAATAATTGATTATTTTTCAGGTTGTGCTTAGATGCTGGCTTGTTGAAGTGCCTTATCACTGCTGAGTTTTAGAATACCAGTGTCAGTGCATCCCAGGACTGTGTGAAGCTCAAGGGATTAAGACTGATCTCTTAAACATATATACCTCTAAAAGTAATACTGTGAATTATCTCTTTTCTGTCTAGAGCCTACACAATACTTTATCCACCCATTTTTTGAGAACTTTATACATATGTTCAGTTTAATATTGGAATGTGAAAAGCATTATAATTAATGTAGGAGGACAAAGTACATTTATCAAGTATTTTGTATTCTAGGGCTATAGTGAGGGAGAAAGGGAGGGGAGTTAAGCAACTGATGTCTCTCTCTGTTGTTGTTGTGCCAAAAACACTTTAGCTAACACATTGAACAGAGAAGTAGGTCATATGATGATTTCTTTTTACGAACAGCACTTGACAGGCTGCACTAGTTCAGAAGTATGTCTGATTTTTTGAAAGGCATTTCTTCTTTCAGGATTGGAGAAGCAGCTACAATCCTATGTATGAAAGCCTATTTAATGTGTGTGTGAACAATTCCAATAATAATCTTAAATGCTACTTTAACCCTGTTGAGTTAACACCGTTTCTTCATAATCAGGACTACCATACATTCAGTTTTTTTACACTGAAAAAATCACTTATCTTCTCCCACTGAGCTATCTTGCCTGCCTGGGTTTTGAAGAATTCCCTTCTTGTTTGAACTTTTCCCTGTATAATACTTTGTTACAGATGAAAACGCTCAAACTACTCTGCAAATGCTCTAGGACAGCAATGACCATATGAGTTCAGATCTTTCGCCAGAGGCCAAAATCTAGCAAGTAGGGAAATCGTGAGATCTTCTTATGAATGTGCTCCACAGCCAGAGGTGCATATGCAATAAAAGCAAAGCTTTTGAGGAAATATTAGCTTTTCTACCCATCGACTAAACAACAGAGCAGCACCAGAATCATCCAAGAAGCTTCAGAAGGATTATCTGCTTGCATGTTATTTTATTAACTTTGTTGAATTGTGGTACTTACCATCACAACTATCACAACATAAGATGTAAATAATGTTTTGCTTATACCTTTTCATTTTTGCAATTCATACAGTCTACCTTTGAGCATAAGTTATGTGAAGATTACACGCTCTCTGACTCATCTAAGTGAAATATTCAGGTTATGCTGTAGATCACACTTAGCTAATGTAACACCGAGTGGACAAATACCTTGGGATATTATGCTGTTTCAAAGCCCTCTCGATGTTACATTTGGGGAGGTGCAAACCCCTCTCAGCTCGTCTATTTGGTATGTCTAAGGGCAAGTCCGTTTTCCATGATCATCCATCAAGCTCCTTCCGCAAGCACGATTCCCGTAAGACCGGCGTCTGGTTTGCATCCCATTAGGACTGACGGCTGTGTGCATGCATACATCATGCGCGCTTGGCAGACGAAATGGATGCGAGGAAGGCGAGATGGGCTCGCATTGCCCGGCCTGGGGCGAGCAGCCAGGCCTCCCCGGGCGCGGCGGCAGCGGGGCAGCCGGCGGGGGAGGCTGCGGGAACGGCCCGCGGCTCGACGGGCTCCGCCGCGGGGCGCTGTCCGCGGTGCTGGAGCGGGAGCGCCACCCGCACCGCCCCGCTCCCCCCGCGTATTCATCCTTATGCAAACATCTTTATACGATGCCATGTCCCATGGCAAGGGGGTGGACTAGGTGATCCTTCAAGGTCCCTTCCGTCCAAACCGCTCTATGATTCTATGAATGTTAAAACAGATTAAAACGGTGCTAATCCCTTTCCAAAACAGACGCATTTTGATACCAATGTCACTAGGACAAAACAGCTTTCTCCAACTGCGGGGGGAGTCACTCTTCCACCATGATCTTTCACAGTGATTGTTTCAGAATCTGCTGTAGGTTTACAGCAAATAACCATATTTAATTTATGACTCTGTTCTTGTGACCAAGCGTAGGTAGCAGTTAGCTAACAGTGCGCTTTAAGAGATTACACATTTTTTCTTGAAAACAGGAGAACACCTAGGCTGAACTTAAGAAAAAACCCTGGATTTTAGGTGATATTCTTTTGTCTCTGGAGTAAGTAAAGTAGTTCAAAGATATCAGAGAAAGACAAGATCAACCATCTGAGTCAAGGAAGCACAACAACAGCTAATTCCACAGGGATATAGTGAGTCCTTCATAAGAGGAGCCTAGGAGTGTTGAGAAGGAGGCTTATTAGGAAGATAAATGGAACACAAGAAGGTGTTCTCTCATTGGCAAGTGGCCAGAGAGGAAGGACATGGATGAGAGGCCCATAAACAAAGGTAACAAAGTGGTCACACTTGCAAGCAGTGCAGAAAAGCACTCCTGAGATAAAGAAAAAAGGATGAAAATCCCAGAGAGATACCAAAGAATGGCTATCTAGTTTGTAGGCCCAGGAAAACCCTGGGGGTCCTTTAGGAGTGTCTAATTAACTCCACTGGTATCCTATGATTTGATTAGCTGTTACTTTTCATTGTTTTGTTTTGTTCTTCCTTACTGGGAGTTTGTGAATATTTATTAAAGAGTGAAGAAAAGGTCAAAATTGATAGATTTGAATGTCCAGGTAACCAACTTTCTTTCAACTTACAATATTCAAAGCATGGGAGTAGCTTCATTAAAAAGATGGATTTTTGTCACAGTCCCAGCTGTGACACTTGCCATAGGACAGATGACACTGTCCAAAACAAATTCCACTGATTTATGCTACATAGAATTAAATTACTCAAATCTTATCCAGTGTTCTTAATTTTACACTATATTTTCTTTGGCTTCAGTTCATCTCCTTACTCCTGTTTATAGATCGTTTTCATCTTAAACGATATACATCCTTCAAAGAAGGCGTAGTGCTCCAGAACAGTACTGACATGTCTGATTCAGGCTGTCTTTGAGACAGCTTGCTGTAATTGATATGAGCATGTTAAGAAAGTGGTGGGATTACTCAGCATTCAAATTTTATTTTCATTGCTTGACTATGCTTTGCAGGAGAATTTCTTGGAAGGAAAGCAAACAGTATCATGGCCAAGGCTTTTGTATCCTTCAGCTTCATTTATTCATGCCCTTAACTGTTGCTGGTTTTTTGCCCCCTTTTGCTCTGAAAGGGTGCAGCACAGTAGGTCTTATTTTATTAAGAGGATATTTGGCTAGAAGCTCTTTGTCAGATCAAATCATTGCTCAACAAAGTAACAGGAGCAGTGCTGAAGTAGCAGGTTTTTCATTAGCATTCTGCCTAGAACAAAGGTGTAGTTCTGCAACTAAGGACTTAGTGCATGTCTCTATGCTTTCTGTTTTGGAAGGGGCACAACGACCACATGCTAAGTGCATTTAAATAGCTTCATTCTTTGGATCCAGGTCAAAAAGGAAGGTAACTTTTACCAGTGTGTCCAAGACAGGGTTCTTAAAGAAGAAAACAGCTGTTGCTGTGTTATCTCATCTCTTCTCAAAGGGCAAGTCTTTTCTTGTTTCAAGTGGGAAGGAGATTTATCGGTCCTATTGTACTAACATTGCTGGCCCAAGCTTTGCTTGCTTTCCTGAATCAAATCAACAGGATTTGTTCCAGGAATCAGCATTAAAAACGTTAACAAAATATGTTTGTGGGAGGGAAATAATTTTGGAAATCCTTCGTGTTTATAGCTTCAAAATAATAGAGCAATCAAGAAATCAGCATGTTTCATCTCAGACAGTAACACAGAAATCTTAATCTTTGACTGTTACAATAATCCTTAAAATATTATTTTGGTTAGAATTTGGCCTTTTAGGGAGCATTTCATACTTACTGATTTTAATATTATTTATCAGTGTAGGCAGTGTTTCGGTGTGAGTGAAAAACAGCCCAGATTTGCTGTAGAAACCAGCAGAACTAGAAAGACAAACAGTAGATATTAATTTGATTGCAATTCCCTTATTTATTTTTAAGGATTATTATTTAGCCTTATATTTTTTTGCCTTATAATTTTGCAGGAAGATATAAATTTATTGGAAAGATCTGACATATAATAATTTATCTTTTTTAAGTTGGCTGAGTTTTGAAGTATATAAAGGAAACATTTCTTTACTGAGAGGGTAGCCCAACACTGGAACAGGCTTCTTAGAGAGGTGTTTGATGCCTGTCAGTGTTTAAAAGGCACCCAGACAACACCCTTACTAACACGCTTTAACTTTTGGTCAGCCCTGAAGTGGTCAGGCAGTTGGACTAGCTGATTGTTGCAGATCCCTTCCAACTGGGGATTCTAGACTAGTCTAGTCCAGTCTAGATTTGATATAAAGTATTTTTACCCTTTCTTTATAAAATCTCGGTATTTAACATGGAAGTGTTGAAGTCAGGGTACCTTAAGAGGTCAAAATGTGTAAATGGGTGCATTTGGTGTGCTTAACTCATAACATTGCCTAACTTTGGTGATGTGGGCTCATAAGCAGTGGCAAATCATTTTGCTTTTGATTCTGAGGTCTTCATGGTGCTTAGTGTGCAGTTTAGAAGAGCAGTGTGTGATACGCTGTTCAGTTCTTTCTGACGTGATCTGTTGTGAGTATATATTGAAGTTCCTTGCTGTTACATTCTTCCTTGTTGTTAAGTGGTAAATATGCTACAGGGAGGAAAGGAAGAGCAGTGACTTTTTACAGGGAGAGCCTGTGATTTTGAATAAAGCGTAGGCAACACCATCACAGAGAGGTGCCCTAGTTTTTGCTGTCATAAGCTTGCATTCAGAAATAGCTGGGTTTCCCATTCTGTGCTATCTTCATAGGAAAATGAAAGCTGAAATTCTCATAAATATTTTAAGTGGCCCATGCCAAGCATGCCCACAGCCACGTGCTTCACTGAGCCACACTCAAATTGTCCTTACTTCACAGCCCTGCTGAAGTCAGCATAAATAAAGGAAGTACACGACCTTGAATGTCAGCTTTTACTCTTATTTAGATACGTACAGTCTCATTTGATGTTTACTGGAGTTATCTGGCTCATATAAAAAGTTTAAATGGAGTTTCTGTATGAACAATTTTTTAGTTCTGTATGCTATAAAGAATGGATACCTTAATGTATATAGCATCTGTGAAATCTATGTATCAAATATTCTCTCAATTCTTTATTGTTTTCAGTTTTGTTGCAAAACCACATATAATATCTTTGCTGTTCAAAAGACCTAAGAGATTCTCTTACCCACATTGAGATTATATGAAATGAGTTTATTGCATCGTTATTTGATGAAACTTGTGTTTCTTAGAATCAGTTAAGAAAAAATACTTTTATCATAATTTGTGATTAAGAAGGAATAGGTGCTCCATCTGATCTGTCATGCTTATTTACCTTAATTTCCCCTAATAATTTACACTAGTTTCTCTTTTCCCAGCCAGTACTCCTCAGGAAAGGCTGTGATAACTGCTCAGCTCTTCCACCAATTTCACACTTGAAATGTCAGTGCACAGAATAAGGTACTACACATCTTTTTTTCCACAGTAATTGTCCATGTGCCCTCACCTTAAAAAGTGTGAAGTAATTTAAGATAGCTTACCCTTTACAAGTGGAAAGGCAATTCCTCATTCATTTGGAAGAAGCAAATGATTCCAAAGCAGTTGCTGCAAAGCCACTGATGTATGGTAGCTTGCTGATGTGTTAGAACCATCTTCTGCATGGGAAGACTCATGCTCAGCTGACTAATCTGGGATACACTAAAGCACTGGTCATGTTTTAGCAAATTTTCTAAAGCTTAGAATTTTGTACTGTTTTTATACACTGAAGATCATGATTAAATTTTAAATCTCTACAGACATTAAGTAAATACAGTATCTGTGCATAAGCATAATTTATCCTCACTCTTCAGAAAGGTCAAATTTAATACAGAGCTTCTAAAGTATCATTTATTCAAGGAAAATACAAACAAAATACTCCATACAAAAAGGCAACTGCGACCTATGGACTGAAATAAGTGATGAAATTTATCAACTGAATTAAAGGCTGAACTTTCCTAGCCTGGCACTAGAGTGACATGATTCAAGTAATTTCAGCCTGCATTGCAAAATGGCTAAATTAACCCAAGTGACTTTGCATCTATCATAAAAATAGGTATGTAGTTCATCACTGTAGCTCAATTAATGCAACATAGCTTGCTACATTATAGAAACTTTGTGCTTGAGTCTTTTCTTTTATTAGGATAATTTAAGGACCAGTTTTAGTGTATGAATAATTTGCTTCATCACCTGTGAAGAAGAAATGTGTCAGTAACTTTGTACAGCGAACAGCAGTACACCCAGTTTTGACACTAAGAAGATGTTATTCGCTGTTTCTCAGCCTGTGCTGACTATGGGAAAGAACAAGATGTCAGGCTGTGAAATTATAACTTTCCATTGCACCTGGTACAGCCTTAGAAAATATGTCTAGAACAGAATGACTTCATTGGAGTCAGTCTTTTGTGCTTTTACAAGTAAAGATATCATCAAGTTTGAGGTTACTGGAGTTTTTCAAAAATTCACTGGTTTCTGATCTGCCCACAAGCAAAGACATTAACCTGTAATAATAACAAATTGTAAGTGATGCAAAACAGCTGTCAAGTGTCTCATATTGTGAGACGTACTTTCAATAACCGTATTATAGTTTTTATATTGCAAAAATAAATGAATTATATTTGCCACATCAACTGTGTAGGGGAACAGAGGACAAATTTACTGTGAACTTAATTAAATTGCTATGCATAATGTCAAGGAAGATCACTAGCAACATAATATCTCCTCTTGGACTAAAGGTGTTTAAAGAGATAATTCACCTGATGATAATGGGCTTTGAAATTATAAATGCTGGCTATTTGCTTCAGAGCTAGCTGTTTCTCACAGAATTATCATACTAAAGATATCCCTTTTATGAAAGAATTAATTATAATTGTTTTTCTCCAAGACATGCTGAATATAAATAAAGCTGAGCAATTAAGAAATACCATGTTGTGTTGCTTGTGTATGCCGTAGATTCAGAAAATAGCAAAAGAAATTATTTTTCTTTCATTTGTGTCTAAGAAAATTTTGAGTATTTTCAGTGAATGCAACTAAATTGCATCAATAAAAAATTAGCATAAAAGAGGAAAATTGACTCAAGTGGGACTAACTACCCATCAGCAGATTTTAAGTGCCTTTGCCAAAAAATCTAGAAAGTATCTAGAAAAGTCTAGATAATGTGACAGATTTATCAGTTCTGTTTTCATGGAAAGAATTTTACCCTAGGTTTTAATCTTCTTCAAGAAAATAAAAAGTTTGGAAAATAATTTTGGAAAAGTAAATTCTGTTTGTTTAGACAGGCACATTTTTTCCAGTTCTAGTTAATGTTTTGCAATTGGCTGAACGGGTATGGCAAATGGGCTATATCCCAGAATCCTCCTTGTATTTTTTTGTAAATACTTTGCGATTAGCAATTACAAATGATGTCCACGTCTAACCCACCAATTTAATTGTTAGAAGAGCAGCACTCCTAGTACATACACAACAAAAACTGAATCCTGTACTTTCCTCAGAAAGTAGTAAATTCTTCTGTATGCATTTCAAAGGTTGTATGGCTCCTGTTGCCACCTTCTTTGCCTAGAAGCAGAGCACCTGATCAGTAAACTACTTCTAAATCCTTTAAAATGACCTACAAAGTTAGAAGAATTTAGCATGCAGATAAGACATTAAAACAGAGTGAGTTTCTACTACAGTTCTGTAGAATATGAAGATTTGCAATATCATTAATCATTAAATCTCAATAAGAATAGAATTTACAATATTATTCATGAGATTGACTTCAAGCCTAAATAATAATAGTTAATTCAAGTCGTGTAAGGTACAGTGGTGTTATGGTGACTGGGTCACTTGAATAGTGCTACTTTAGTGCATTGATTTCAAAATTGATAGCCTGGAAACTGCTAAAAAAACCATTAAAATCTGTAAAATTGAGTGTAGCACTGCATTTTTTCCTGACCTACATTTCTGCAGTATTTATGAAAGGCATTAGTGCAATTCATTTGAATGCAGATGTGGGATTTTAAAGCAAGGTGTAACAGATCTGATTATTATTTTTTTAAAAATCCTTACAATAGAACCTAATATCTAATGCTCTATATTAATTCAATGATATCACTACAGTTTTTATTTAAGTGTTGGATGGGATGAAAGTAATTACCTTCTATCTCAATACTGAAGGCTTTGGCAAAGGATTGTTAACTACTGCAGCAATTTTTGCAGCGCTCTATTATCAAGTTAATTGCCACTAACTGTACTTTGTTCTTCATGTAGATTTAATTCTTACATTTATTTTGATCAGCACAGGAAATTTCAGAGTTTATTAAAACAGTGCTTTTGCCCACCAAGATCCATCAGCTCAGATAGGTCAGGGGCTGAGGAAGCCCCTGAAGGCAGGTATGTTGGGCAGCTCTGGTCAGAGTGAGATTGTCCCTGTTCTCTGAGCTCTTCAATTTAAAAGTCTCTGCCACGCTTCTTATGAAGCCATTGTTGTGACCAGCTTGGTCCCTTGAGACTGCTTGGTAATTAACTCATTGGACAGTTACATTTGTCTCCCTAACACCTGAGTAACTGAATCTTTAAGGGACTTTCTCTTCCCCTGCACAATTACAAAAAATGTGATTTCTCTAAAAACCAACAAATAGGTGGTGTACTGAAAGAAAATTCGTAAATGACTTACAAAGAATTTTTATTCCTATTCACATAGTAACAGCTTCTCTAGCAGCTGAAATAGATGTGCATTAGGAAAAATCTCTTATTTCCCATTGTTCGTACAGCACAAGGGGTGTCATTTGATGTCAAATTAATGCGTCTGGAGACATTGGTGTGTGACTATAATTACTCTGAGGTGAAGACTGATTTAATGATTCTGAAAAAAGTTCATTTTATTACACCAGCTTGAATTATCTTTGTATTTGTAGATGCCTAGAGAGAGAGATTTACATGTAAATATATCCTGGTTTCAGCTGGGGCAGAGTACATTTTCTTTCTAGTGTTCTAGTGGTTGCTGTGTTTCAGATTTGGTGTGAAAGGAATGTCCATAATGCATATAGTTTTAGTTGTTGCCAGGTGCTGTTTACATTTTTCAAGGACTGTTTTCAGCTCCCCATAGAAGTTGAGCAGAAGCCTATGGAGAACAATGGAATAGCCAATGGAATATTGTGTACCATAGACCTCCTGCTTGATATATAACTGGGGTTAGCAGGGGGGGTGATCCAGCAATTTACCAGGTGGTGAGTGACTTCTGTCTTGTATATTCTCTTACTTTTATTATTACTATTGTTGTTGTCATTTTTCCTTTTCTGTTATTGTTCTATTATTTTTATCTTAACCCAAGAGGTTTTTTTTACTTTCCCCTTTCCCCTGCTTTTCTCCCTCTTCTCCCCACCCTGCTTGGTGGAAGTGGGGGTGAGCGAGTGGCTGTGTGGTCCTAGTTGTCAGCTGGGGTTAAACCACAACAACATATGAGTAATACTATATGTGCTTATAGGACTTTCTATTGATATTAAAATCTGACATGTTACACAAAGAACTGAAGAATATAGGGATACAGATATTTTTACTTTGGTTTCAGTATTTTATGTTCAGCAATTGTCACCAAAATTCTGCATCTGTTTCAAGACAAAATGACTACAATGCTACCAAATAAAATGATACAACTGCAATTGCAAGCTATGGACTGATCATTTAAAATAACTTTTCTGAGAAACATCATTTTTAGGCCGTCTGATCTGCCCCTCTTCTCCCATAGCACCTAAAGTCATATGTAAAGTCTGTATATTAAGAGCTATGTAAAGAACGGAGAGTTATATTTACAAAAGAATCAACTAAATCAATTTTCAGTGTTAGACAATTTGGAGAATGCATTAGCTAAGGACACATGAGAAGCTGGAGGAGAAGCTAGAGGTACAATCACAGGAACCCCCTCATCCACTGCAAATATCACTAAGGGACCTCTCCACTTGGGTGGCGGCGTGCAGCTCATTACCCTGAGTGCAGATATACTCTTCCTGGAGCTGAGCAGGGTTAGACTGTCTCTGGGCACTTTCCTTTTCCAAGCATCAAAGATACTTCCCCAGAAATGTCTCCATGGCACTGGAGCGTGGCTCTTCCTGGTGCAGCCATTCCATGAACTTCATTAAAGTCGCTAGGCTATGTGGCAAATATAAGCATCACCATATGGATTCAGCTGGGAAAGGCATGACCTGCAAGACCTGGCTGAACTCACTGAGATGTCATTTCAGTAACCAAAATATTTTCATTTTTTTATCTGTTATTCTTCAGACCAGTATTACCAGACAGTAAAGCTGTTAAATACCCTCTGATCAAAGATGGCAAATTTCTAATAAACTAACGCCTTACATCTGGCTGTTATTTCCTGTTATTAGAAAATAGCTGTCAAAAGCCTTGAAAAGTACTCACTTCTTCATATTCATTTAAGTGTGTATTTTCTTTCTTTTAGATATAATCTTTTTTATATGTATTTATTTACATATATATTATATAAGACTCATTTAATCTTCCAGTTTATATACCTCTTTCAGTATATACACAACCTTACAAAATGCCTTCAAGTCATGAAAAAAATTTAACTTTCCTTTCTCTGATATATTTTTAAAATACAGAATTTTTCGACATTTTTTTAAAACAGCCTCATCTTAGAAGCCTTGTCATTCATTTCATGACATCTCAGCATTCACATGCACTAAATGATATTAAAGACTAATACAATTACTGCATTTTAGGATTATATGCGCAACAGAAGTCAGTGATTCTGTCTCCATTGTGTATACTTTATAGAAATTATTCACCTTCGGCATGAGACTGACTTTGGCAGTACAAGGCTTTTGATTAACTGCTCCCCTCCTTCCAGAATTACAGCTAAAAGCCCCGTGCTGTGTCCCCTGGGAAACGCTGTGGCTAGTGACGGAACCTACGGCTCCGCTGCTGGGGAAGGCACAGGGAGGCAGCCCCTTCTGCACCCACGGGATTGCTTTCTCCCCGGCAGTGCCAGCACTGTGGCTTCACAATGTCCTGCAGGTGCCTATACTGAGTCTGTTTCTGAGCCTGCTTCTGAGCCTGCTTCTGAGCATGTGAAAATGCAGTTGTATGATTTAATTTCCCACGCAGCCTTATCAACGGGCAATGAGTAATAATTTGTGACAAATTTAACCCCTCTCTGATTCTGCAGTTAGGCTCAACATTGCTGGGAAAGAGGAAAATGAGTCAGAGGGGTCTAGGGAACAAGTTGTATGAGGAGAGGCTGAGGGAACTGGGAATGTTTAGTTTGGAGAAGAGGAGGCTGAGGGGGGACCTCATTGCCCTCTACAGCTACCTGAAAGGAGGTTGTAGAGAGGTGGGTGTTGGCCTCTTCTCCCAAGTGAATAATGACAGGACCAGAGGAAATGGTCTGAAGTTGTGGCAGGGGAGGGTTAGATTAGATATTAGGAAGAATTACTTTACTGGGAGAGTGGGCAGACCCTGGAACAGCCTGCCCAGGGAGGTGGTGGAGTCACCATCCCTGGAGGTATTTAAGAAACGTGTAGACATGGCTCTTCAGGGCTCTAGTGCCCAAGATTATTGTTTTGGGGGTGGGCGCGATGTGGTGGGGTGTTTTGTGTGTTTTTGGTGGTTTTTGGTTTTTGGTTTTTTTTGTAGTTGGTCTCGATGGTCCCTTCCAACCATGATGATTCTGTGATTCTGTGATTCTGTGAAAATAATTATATTTCTCTCACCCATTTCATTGCCACTTCGACTTCCCATTCAAAATGTAGGTGTAGGCTGTCATCTTCACCTCTCCCAAAAAAGCTGACACCTTTCAAGGCTGAAATGCCACTCTTGAGCCAGCCGGAAGAGGGTGCTGGCGAACATAGTCACCCGTACGGATCCCTAGGTGCTTTTGTTCTTCAGAGTGCAAATCGGAGTCCATTAAAGCTATTCTGCATTTCTTTTATCCATCCCTTTACTTCATTCCTTTGCTAATTCATACTTCTTGCTGCCCAGTCTATCCCTTTCAAACAGTATATTACAAGTACAGGTGAATAATACACCCAGATCTTTTCAGGTCTGGGATTTTGTTGAGATGGATTGATCTGTAATTTGGAGATTTAACATCCTCTAATATTAAACATACCTCACTCATGTTTAAAGGTTCTCTAGACAATCACAGAACATGTGATAGAATGATAGAATGGTTTGGGTAGGAAGGGACCTCTAGAAATCATCACGTCCAACCCTCCTGCCATGAACAGAGACATCTTTCACTAGATCAGGTTGCTCAGAGCCCCATCCAACCTGAATGTGAACACCTCTGGTGATGAGGCATCCACAGCTTTCTTAGAGCAACCTAGTCCAGTGTCTCACCACTCCCATTTTAAAAAATTTCTTCTATATGTCCAATCTAAATCTACCCTCTTTCCATTCAAAACTGTTGCCCCTTGTCCTATAACTACAGACCTTGTTAAAAAGTTTCTCTCCATCTTCCTTATAAATGTCCTTTACTAAAATGTTGCAGTAAGGTATCTCCTGAGCCTTCTCTTCTCCAGGCTGAACAACCCCAACTCTCTCAGCCTGTCCTCATAGCCTGCTCCAGCCCTCTGATAATTTTTGTGGCCCTCTGCTGGACCCACTCTAACAGGTCCATGTCTTTCATGTACTGGGCACCCTAGAGCTGGACGCAGTACTCCAGGTACGGTCTCATGAAAACAAAGAGGGGGAGAATTACCTTCCTCGACCTGGTAGCCATGCTTCTTTTGATGCAGCCCATCCTATGGCCAGTATCCTACAGCCAGTATCCTACGGCCGGCTTTCTGGGCTGTAAGTGCACTTTGATGGCTCATGTCCAATTTTTCATCCATCAGTATTCTCATGTCCTTCTCCGCAGAGCTGCTCTGAAACCCTTCATCCCTCAGTCTGTATTTGTACTCAGGATTGCCCCAACCCAGGTGGAGGACCTTGCACTTGGCCTTTTTGAACTTCATGGTCCCACTTCTCAAGCCTGTCAAGGCCTCTCTGAGTGGCGTCCCTTCCCTCAAGCATATCAACTGCACCACTCAGCTTGGTGTCACCTGCAAACTTCCTGAGGATGCACTCAATCCTACTGTCTATGTCATTAATAAAGATATTGAACAGTACTGGTCCCAGTACAGACCTTTGACGGATACCATTTGTTACTGATCTCCATTTGGACATTGAGCTATTGACTGCAACTCTTTGCATGTGGCCATCCAGCTAATTCCTTACCCATCGAATAGCCCATCCATCAAATCCACACCTCTCCAATTCAGCAACAAGGATGCTGTGTGGCGCCATGTCAAAGGTCTTACAAAAGTCAAGGTAGGCAGTATCAGACTGAGAACAGCTTTGAAGAAGAAACCAATTACATTTATTTATTTTTCTTACTGTTTTGCTTTTTCAACTTGTTGTGGGAGGTTACAGACAGGCACTATGCTATGCTTTTGGCTTGCAGAAGAGCCCCAATAGACCATAGCATGCTCAGAATAGCATCTCTGTACTTGGGGCATCTCAGCTTTGACAGTTCCCTGCTTTGAGTCACGCTGAGAGCAAGCTTAAAAGGGGACCAGGTGTGGTCCACAAGGTCTGTTCTCTGGGACACAGCAGCAGGAAAGCTACAGCTGCTCCTTGACTCACTGCCATGGTTGTACCGAGCTCCTCGCATGGGCCAGGCTGCTCTGCTGCTGCACCAAAACTTGATTTATAAAAGTAATTTTCTTGGGTAATTTTCTTCATTTTCTCTGTTGCATCTACCAAATTTGATAGTTTGGAGAATTGTGATCTGCTGAAACCAGATTGTGACATCCTCACATTTCAAGACAGAGACAGTCAAACAGCTGTAAAATTATTATTAATTATTAGTTAATGAAATTAGTAAAATATTTATCTTAACCTGAGCTTGGATTTGAATATGTTACTTATAGATGGAAGACTCCATCTTGGTCAAATCTTTTAGCCATCCAAGTTCCAAAGATCAAATTTATTAACTTTCCTAGCCTGTAGCCTGGAATTAGGAAACAAAAGTCCTCTGGAACGGGAAGCATTTATCCAAAGTAGTGCACCATCTCATCTTTTAAATTAGAATGTTTCTGATATTTTTAGATGTGTGAAAAAAAAATGCTAGTACACTAATACGGTGTTGCTACTTTTATAAATGCTGCTATGATCCCTTGACTTCACAAAGCAGTAAGAATAGTTAAAGAATAAAACCAGGAGAGATGTCCTTGTATTCAGGCAGACAAAACATCCAGGCTAATAAGTATTTATGACAGCAAACACAGAATGTACAACTCAGGGTTTATGATCTCCTTTCTCCCATGCTTTCATTATTTCCAAGAGCTTCTACATGTGGAAGATTCCACCTTTCACATGACCTCTGTTCTCCGGTCTTAATAGCAGAAGCATCTTCACGTGACCCAGAAAAGCAAATAAGGGAGTTCTTTGCAATATTGTCAAAAAGAACTCCATAAGTTTTTTTTTCTGGCACAATTAATTTATTCTATCACATTTGAAAAACTTTTTCTCCTAAGTTCACCTGATTTAGTGTTTTTATTGTTTTCAAAACTAGTCTTAATTATTTTTAAATGCATGTGAGTTTTCAAGTGCAGGAGCTCAGTAATCCATTGGTTCATCATCTGAGGACAGAACAAGAGACAGCAGGGCTGCCCTTTCTTAATTCAGCTCTAGGAATGCAATAGCTGCTACAGCCTTCCTAGGCTGCCTTTTCCATCCATCATGCCTGAGTCCATAGGACACGCAGACGTCCTATACGCAGCAAGGCTGCACTGGCTGGTGGTGCTGCAGCCCGCTTCCACGGAGCAGCTGAGGACTGTGTCAGCAATATCCAGGGGCTGCACCAAGGCATATCGCATCTTTTCAGTGTGAAAGGAATGGGGGAAGCAGTGAATAAGGGAAGGACGGGGCAAAGGATGGGAGAGCAGCCTCTCCCATCCTAGATGGACTTGTGCCATTGAGAATGAGCATTTGGTCAGAGGAAAAAGCAGTGACCAGAGAGGGGACAAATGTTGCTGGTGGTAGGAAGTTATTCAGGGCAAGATATGAGTTGCCTGAGTGCTATTGCATTATGATGCTGCACATGTAACCCTGCCCTTCTGTCCTTTCTCATGCACACAGTGCTGGCCAGTGGCAGCCAGGACACTGTCACACGGCCCTTTAGTCTGAGCTCCTATGGCCCTTCTTAGGTTCTCATTAGCTTAAGCATTTGCATTATAATAAATACAAATTTGAAAACCAAAGGGGAAAAAAATTATTTATCCCCAAAATTTCCAAGTAAATTTTGACAGTACAGAATCATTTTTAGCCTGTTTAATTTGGAAGGCATTCTTTCAGTATGGCATTTTAGCTCATACCTTTTTTCCTTATACTCAGAAAATGTATTCAACTTTAGCATTATTTACTGCATTTCTTTTATAGGGTCAGTACCTGTCAGACTAAAGACAGTCTATTCTCTGTTTTTTGATAGGGAAGAAGGATTTCTATGAATTCCATAGAAAAATCTGTTTAGCTAGATTAACGTTAACAGGCATAATTTATAATACTATGCAGGGAGGCCATAGTTATGAATTACTTTGTCTTTTCAAATATTGCTATACATTACTGACCACCAAAATCCATTTTCTGACCTTTAAGAGATAAAATAAAGTATATAATTAAATAGCTTTGTGACATTGATTTTGATTAATTTATTACTAAAAAGCACAACATACCCACTTTATTCCTAGAAAAATACATTTATTATACATACATAAATACATACAAATATAGATAGACTTATGGTATTTGTTCTCATCTTCAAGATGCCTACTTTCTGAAAAAAACGTATCAGACAATATGTTTTAAAATGAAACTACGTGAATATACATATTAAGCTAGCCCTAGCCAACCCTTTAATAAAAATTTGCTCTAAAAGGACTATCAGAGAACAGATTTTGATTTCAAGACAGACTTATTACTCTCATACAAGTGAATAAAAAAGCGATGCAACTAGCAAGGGACATTTGGAGAACTTCAATAACAGGAGAAAAACCCAAACTGTTAGTCTGCCAGTCAGTGGATATGAACGCATGATGTTGCCAAGTTTCATTTCACTTAAAGGATGACTTGCCAATCAAGTGGTTACCACTGGTGACAACTGTGAATGATCTCAGCTTTGAAAAGGGATGGAAGAGGTTAAGAAGAATGAAGCTGCATCCTAAGGAATCGATTGAACCTGCCGGGAACCAGTCCCTGGCACAAAAGCTGACTGGCACAGACACAGCCCTGTTACTAAACTCCCAGGCAGCAACGGTGCCTGCTGCAGTCTGAAGGGCAGCGGGGCTGAAGACCCTAGAAAGGTAGATTTTATTCCTGTAATATCCACCAGTGTTCAACTGGGAGCCAGCCACGGTGCTGGCCTCATCTCAATTCCCTCCTGATCCTAAACGAAATGATCATTTTTGTACAAACCATCTGTAAGCATCCGGAGGAACAGGAGATGACTAACAGCCAATGTGGATTAGTTAAGAATAAATTATGTCAAGCCAATATAAATTCCTTTGTGACAGGGTGACAGGCCTGTGGGTAAGAGAGAAACAGCTGAAGTCATGTATTTTGATTTTAGTACTTCTTCTGACACTGTACTAGCAGTGCATTCTCAGAGCGAACTAGGGACACGTGATCGAGATGAAAATATCATTGTCTGGGTGTGAAACCAGTTACAAAATCATATCAAGAGGACAGTTATCAATGGTTCACTGTAAAAATGGCAACGTGTATTTCAGCAGAGTCCTCGGGGATCTGCCCTGGGTCTGGCAAGCAGTTCCATTAATAGCCTGCATGATGAAATAAGGAGTAGCCGATTAACGTACAGACAACTCCAAGCTGAATGGGACTGTCAGTGCTTTGAAGAATGCTTAGAATTCAAATCATCCTAACAAATGATATCACCTTAGTATAATAGGACGATTTTCTAAAAAGGATAAATGAAAATTAAGGAAGGAATAATGAGCTGTTCAGAATGAAGAACTTGTTAGGTTGCAGTTCTGCAGTAAAGGATCAGGACTGCTGTGAAACACAAGCTAACTCCACTGTCTTATGAACAGAAAAAAACACATCATGGTTTCTATAGATGCTAAGCGCGAAGTACTTCTTCAGCTCACAGGGGCTCAACTGGAATAGGGTGTCCAGGTTCGGATACCACTTAGAGCCACTGTAGGTGTGATGGGAACTAGAAATCAAGGCCTTCAAACAAAACCTTGCACAAAATACAAGTGTTGGGCATACATAAGACATAAGCAGAGGGCAATATTCAAGTGCAAAAAAAGTTGCTACAAAGATGAAAAGGGCACTCTGTTCTTCATGTCTGTGGTGGACAGGACAAGAAGTCATGAGTTTAACACTTTAGCACAGAATGTTCACACCGAACACCTAGTATAGACAATTAAGAGTGGAGGAATAATTTAGTTGGGGAGATTATGAAACTATCACTAGAGACTTCTGAGAGTAAGTTAGACATATATCCACAAGAAACCACATAGGTATAGTTTAATCTCTTACTACATTAATAATTTTTATTACCATTTACGGGGAACAATATTTTTTATTTGATATATTTGACAAAGGAGAAAACCAAAACACAAACACTGACATGAGGAAGGAACCTGATTTCTTACATGCAGCAACAGAAAGTCTGAGAGTGTCCGGATAAGTGCATGCCTGTGCCTTTACACAGCCCCGGGCAATGCACATGCACACCACTGCCTGAAGAATCACAGCTTCTCTCATGCTTCTCCATCATCCTTACTAGAAGCAACAGGGTCAGGTGCCATCTGTACCACTTAGAACATTTCAAATGCATTTATGATTACAAAGACAATGATATTTGCCAAGATCCAGAACCTGCAGGAGGATGATAAAAAAATCCTCTTATTAGAAACATTAAATCAACTCCTATGCAAACTTCATGATTACAGAATAAGGTATCACTTAATTTCTTCATTCCACAGAACAAAGTCCATTCAGATCTATTTAATAACGTCATTATTTTAAATATCAAATGTGATCAGACTCTGTAATCTAAAAGCATTTTCTGAATGGGAAACATTCCAAGTATGATTTCATACTGTTCATATTTTTTTCTAGTTCTACTTGGAACTGAATAGTGGCTTCTGACAAGGAGCTGGAGACAACTTACAAAGGATTCAACAAAACCAGAAATAAGTGTTCATTAGGACAAGTTAGGAAAGGCTCACATCATCTAAGAAATGTGAAAAAGCCAGGGAGTATGAACCACATTTGTGACATTGTAATACAAAACCAGTAAGGGATGTAATTACTTTTTCTATGTATACAAACATTACATTCTAACTGGAGAAGTAAGAAGTTACACCACCTCTGCTGATGCTATTAGTTGCCATTCACTGGGAGTGGACCTTGTCAGTGGGTGTTTCCACCCTACAAAGCACCAAAAAACTACTCACTTCTAAAATCCCTAAATATTCTTACCTTAGATTAAAACAAACTTCAGATTTCTGATCTAATGTTTCTTACACATTGAAGTAGACAGAAGATGGAATTTTAGCAAACTGCATTATATTGTTCAAATCACAGAAAAGTGCAAAAAGCAAATCAGCAGCCTGTCATGGCATGAACTTGGACCAGCACATAGAATCAGAGTAAGAAAGGAGGAGTTGCTGGTGTCAGTAGTCAAGCTGTAGAACTACTAACAGTGATTTTCATACAGTTTCTGTATTTGTGGTTCTTACTGTTGGCTCATATTTTAATACTGCTAAATCTAAGAAATGCTGCAGGATGAAATATACTCCTCAATACCTTCTTATAACTTGTGCCGTTTAATTATAAACCTGTACAATTTATGGGAGATGGCACCAGCTTTAACCTGGAAAGCAAGAAAGAAGTCTCTGCCCTCTTCAAGGACTGTGTGTCATTAACAATTTCAATACCCTGCCCTGTAAGTCACAGGGAGCTGGCAGATAAAAGCACAGTTAAAAATGTATATTTCAGAGAAGTCATTAAAATGCTTAGATCATTTTATGGTTCATGCCAAAGCACCCATAAAAGCTAGCGTGATTTTAAAAGTTAGCTGAGGTCATGGAAGAAACTGTAGTTTGGACTAACTTTAGAAGCAAATGAAACAAAAAAAAAAACCACCCCACAGATAAAGGAAAGCTCTTTTCAGTTCTCTCTTACAGCTTGAAAATAGGACCATTGAGAAAATAATAAATTATTATTGATTAGGCAGGTCTGCAAGCTTGAAGTTTGCATTTGCAGTTTTTTCTAACAGTGTAAATACTTGATTCACTTTCAAAGCTGCAATTTCACCTTATGTTCTTCATGATTTACCCTGTACCACAACAATGAGAAATTGTACTGTATTCGGGAGAAGATGAATAAGGGAACCCTGAAAATGTACTGAATAATTTACTAGGTGATGCAAAAAATTACTCAAATTCAGGATTTTCTGGTGGGATTAGACTGTGTGGGGTTAGTGACACAGATATTTTTGACTGATGACAGACTGCGGAAAATAAGTTTAGTGAGGTACAATGCATTCCAATATATGATATCTGGGGCTACAAATAAACCTATACACGTACTTTTGAAAAATATAAAACCCTTGAGATATTTGTATTCCTGTTGAAGCATTGCTAAAACTGAGTATTTGTGAAGGTTCCCAGCTGGCTAAAACAAAGGGTTCCTTAATGAAGAAGTTGAAGTCTGCTTTGAAATCAAAACTGTTGGCCATGTGTTCTGACAAACCATAAAGATAAAGTCCCCCCTCATTACCAAGCTCTGCATTCTCGAGTCATGCCCAGTTTCATCTGCTGCGGTGGAGAAGGGAGTTGCTCGGGAGGTTGAGGTCAGGTTACAGACGCAGAGGGTTTGAAAAAGCAGTGGACCATCTGATGAGAAATTGCATCAAGGGCCCTGAGCCAGGAATATGTGATCCCAGACCAGTTGACAGCCTACATTTTCTTAGACAAATGCACAAAACTTAGTATCTTCTGGCAACAGTACATCAGAAGTTGTTTATGACACATGTACCCCTCACCTGATGTTTTAAGTAGGTATAACCTCCCCACTTCAGCGGAATCCACAGAAATCCATTTATAGAGTTATAAAAGATGTAATGCACTAGGCGTGATCTAAATATTAATCCCATTTTTGCTGCTTTGCTGCAAATAGCAGATGCATTACACCATGTTTTTTCTAAATGAAAAGTATAAAGACAGTCTGTATGCATACAGGATCAGAGGAGCCAACCAGTGTTTAAACTGTGACGACAATTAAATTCTGAAATAACAACAGTGTTTCTAAATATTCCTAAATAGGATTAGGAAGCAGATTTGATATTCAGATCCATTTTTCCTTATAAAAAAACAAGTCCCTAAAACTTCTCTCTGTACTGGATATTTGTATAAACAGATTATGGTTAATGACTTTTTAGCCAGATGATTGCTAGCCCTCTTCATGAATGTGCCATTAAAAAACAATGGTGACAGGAATATGCAAATCCCTTCTTTCTATTTGGTGTTACTTTTACAGTGAAACTAATATAATTGTTTGGCACAGCTTGTGGTATTTGCTTACAGTAGGTTTCAGCAGGCTATATTTCATTTTGTCACACATTCTCTCTTGAGACTTGGCTAGAAGTATGTTTCTTTTAACTCTACTGATACCATAAAAAATAACACTGGGTGTTATTTGAGTATTGTTTATGCAAATTTTATTTTTAAGATATCTTCCAGCAGTGCTATAATTGTAATACTGGATTGAGGCCAGATCCTGCAGAGTTACCAGTACATAACTGCCGATGAACTGATCAGTAATCCTTCTTGCACCAGGCTCATGTATTTGTGGGATCCCGTGTTGATGTGGGTCGAATTTGCATTCCATGAAGATTCAAGACCAAGGCTTTGAATGGGTTGAGTGGGTGCTCTTGACTGCTTCAATTCAAGCCACAGTAAACAGTAATGATAGTCTTGCATACTGGATTCTAAAATATCTACATCAAATCTATTCAGGAAAATGGCAAAAAATTAAGAGGTTTATGGAATATTAAAGGCAATCTACCAGTTACTACACTTAAATGCATTCAATACACTTTTACAAAGGAAAAATTAACAATTTTGAAACTAAGATGTTGAATCTGCATTGATTACTCCCCCCGAAACCAGTTAGAAGGCCCACTGATCATTTGAGGTCTAGATGAATATAGCAAAGTATGAGGAAATCAGGAAAACAAACTTGTAAAGCAGGTAATTTTTTAACAACAGATGTTTTTACTAATAAGGATTTTGAATCTTCTGGAATTCATATTACCAGTGGGTGCATAGTCATTGTATTAATTTTAATTACTGTTAGTATCTAGAAGACTTTCCCAGTAGATGATTTTCAAAGCTTAGCCTTTACTTCAGGTAGGAACTGCAGGGCAGGACATAGCCTTTCAGCTATTTTGGTAATCACGGATACATGAGGACCATGGGATTGAATCATATTTCAGCAACATTTGGGCTTGATCCATTAACCTTTCCTGAAGCTTGCCCCACGTCTGCTTTGCGCTGCAGCAGGGGATGCTGAAACCCAGCTGTGCCAGGCGGCGACGTCCCCAGGGCAGCTCCTGCGGGGAACAGGACATGAGATCAGTTCTGAAAGGCTTCCTCCTTGTCCCCTACACCTACATAGAGCCCTGCCCTGCCCGTGTGTTACCGCCTCACAATGCAGCTCACTTTTTTGCTAGTGAAAGCAAGAGGGGCCCAGGATTCAGTTCCCACTCCCTAGTTTGATATGGGGTATTTGGGGGGTGATGCAAGGTGGCCCTGCCCTGCTGTATCCCTGCTCCTCCCACGCTCACGCTGTAGGTGGCATTTGGTGCAATTAGCAGTTAAAGCGAGTCAAGGGACTGGGTGTCAGACATGTGCAGCTGGGGGTTGCTGGCTGGGTGCCTCCAGCAAGTTTGGAACAACACGGCGTCAGCCAACACATATCTCAGTAGGAGCTTTGCCATCGTGCCGAGCTGGAGCCGAAAGGGCCTCGTCCAGAGGGAAGGGCGACATCTGCGAAACACAGCGGAGTCTGAACAAAAAGGTAAGAGAGGCTGGTGTACTCCTTCACTCTCTTCCATAAATGTAAATTCATGGCTCAAAGTGGACCTGTTTCTTTCAGCTAAATAAGCAGACTATAAATCAACAAACATATTTGCTATGGTCAACAATTCAGGATCAGTAGAAAGTATTTTGTTGTTTATCTTGTCTGCTTTTAGAGAAAAAAGAAATAAGGTCACAAAGTTACAGTGTAAATAAAATTATCAGATCAGGTGAAAAATGAAGATTAAAAATCTCATTCTGTCTTCTTGACATTTCTGAACAACAGTAAAGTTCCCCAGCAGCTCTACAAACACACATCTTTTCCGAGAAGTGCCCTACTTCTGCCCTCTCCATGTTCAGTGTTGTCAGAAACTTCACAAGCCTTTGTATCAAAGCAGTCTCACTGCTATTTACTGAGAGTTGTGGAAAATATACTATCATTGTCTGAAAGTGGATGCCGAGATAAAATAAGTGGTATTCGCCTTTTAATTGCCCCAGATAGCACAATTATCTTATTGAAAGGGAATGAGAAGATGGTAACAACACAACTCATTCACATGAGGGATGTTATCAAGGAGAAATGTACCTATCAGGAACCACACACGTGAACCACAAACAGAATTCCCCAAAATCCTTATGCCAGTGATTTAAAAGCCATCGAGGACTACACGATCTGTTTGATTACATGGAGAATTTATAGCCCAACTGGCATACCGACAATCTTTCTGCTGTTGAAGGCATTAAGCTTTATCATTTACTCCTCTTAATATGATCGTCTATTTATGCTGGAGTAGCGTTTTAAGGCCCTGTTCAAGATGATGTTGCAATAGATACTGAAAGAATATACCAAGAGGCCTTGTCCCTGTTCAATGTCAGTAGTTCAGTCTCTAAACTTGCCCTGAGAGGGCCTATGTGGAGGCCACTGCTGGATATGTGTCTAGTCAAGAACATCAATAAAATCAGAAAGGAAAAAGGGCACTAGGGTGATGGTAACTATGATTTGTTTCTTGACATATATATTGATACTGTGAAACTGATAGAAGCAAAACAAGGCTCAGAAGGATAAGACCAAAATATAAACACTATATCATCGTTGAATAAAACAAAAAACACATATCTGGTTCCTCTTTGGTGTTACTCATGTTTTCATTACTAAGTTTATAGGTGAATACCTATATATAGATATCTACTTGTTTGACACAGGACCTCAGTACTGAAAAAACCCATGCATATCCCAAATTTAATTACTAAACCAACCCCAGAAGGACTAATACAGTACTTAATAAGATAATTAGGACAAAAGACTTTGTAGGATTCTTATTTACTAATATCTACTTTGAGGGAGGGAAATATTGTTCATATTTTTGTCATTTAAAAGGACATTACTGAGGTAGAAAGCCACTGTTTTGATCATTCTTCATTACTGCTACTTGTGAAATATGGTTTAAATTCAGTTCAGTTATCCTGAGCTCAAATTAGAATGGGTTGCTAATACAGTTTCTGCTCTTCCCTTAAGTTGAATAGCTACTGACATTGGCAATTGTACACCATTTATGCTGTTTGCCTTATTTCAGTGGCAGCTTCCTGCTGTATACAGTGAGCATGGGAAATCATATTGTTTTGGCCAGCAGTGCCTTGGGTCACATCTGCACCCTAGATATCCTTTTCCCTGTTACTTTGTGTTTGCCCCCCAGGGAACTAGCACTGATCATCGCCTCCTGTATCACGTATCACTTGGCTGCAGCATGTGCAGCATTTCCAGGCTCATACAAAGGAGCCCATGGGGACATTCTAGAGCTCATCTCCTTCTCTGTCATGATGGTCTCTCATTTTGCCTTTCACTCCTGTGCAAGTGTTCCCATAAATTGACAAAATTTTTCCTAGTTCCAATCATTACATTTTGCCAGAAGCATGTGGTAATTGGCAAGGCATTACTTTGATTCAAAAGGGAGAGCTCATAAGAACCGTGTTAGATTCCAGGTCAGTGAGAGCTTATCCTCTTAACCATATTAAATGTCATCAACCAATTTCAAGCTCACCTAAAGACCTCTGCAAGAGTGTGCTTCAATTGCTGGGAAACTTTCTGGTATACAGATATCACTGCATCCTTTGTCTTTTGCACACTGAAGAGCATTTGAAATCAGACTTCTCTCTACCCTCAGTGCAAGAACAGAATAAAAATAGTTCAAAAATAAATCTTTTACTCATCAGAACAAAGAGATATACCTGGGTGTGCAAGATAAATGAGCAGACACTTCTCAGACACCTATTTTGGGGTCATAAAACTCCTTTCACAAGTGCTGTATTTATCAAGAGACACTTGTCTCCAGACAGAACTGAAAACATCAACTGTGCCTCTCCAAGTGGCTCTTCGGTCCAAATTCCCAATGAAATGTTTCTTCTGCCACTTTGTACTGCAAACAAAAGGTACTGAGGTAAATAAGGCAAGATACTTAATTTACTTGATAACCTCTTAATTTACTTTCTTGATAACCTCAGAACATGTAGCATTCAGAAATAACTAACCATTGAATACCATTGCTACTTACTTTCTCACTCATTATTAATTAATATGAAAAATGTCTATCAGATCCACCATACCTGTTCCTTCCGGTTTAAAGGATGGTTGGCTGATATTCCCTGAGCCAAGACACAACGGGAGAACAATTNTAATTTCAAAAAAAAAAAAAAAAAAAAAAAAAAAAAAAGCTAGGTAGGAGTCTTTACGTATGTGGCTGGCCATCTCAGAACAATCTGTCTTCCTTAAGAATTCATGTTTCAGTGATATCACACCAAAGCCTAAAACAATTAGAGTTATTGATTACACTAGGGATCATCTAGCAGAAATACCTGCACACCGTCATCTATTTCAGGACCTCACCACAGTTGCATCCCCAACTCTACTGCAAATCTGTATAGAGTTTATGTTATATTTCAAAAAGGTATACGGTACAGTAAGCTGCAGTTATTCAGCTGAGGTGGTTGCATTTCAGGAGTCATAAAAAGGCTGCTCCCAAACTTTGACACTGGATCAAGCAGTATCTTCACAGAGATTACCAAAATACGTCCTGCTCTATACAATCATTTTATGAATTAGATAAATTGGACTTATATAGCAACACCAGATTTCATTCTACTGGAGCTCAGGCACAGCTGTAATCTGAAACATGCAGGATATTTCTGTGCCACTTAGACTCCACGTTTACAAAATAATAGCCTTAGATGGGAGTGCCTGTTATGATAAAGCACTCCAGTAATTGTTTCTAGGTAGATTTTTTTAATGTGTTTACACTGTATTTTAAAAGCAGATCCAATCTGCACTTCAACCCAAATTTCCCGTATTTCCCAAACTGTTTGGATGCAGAGCTGAGTCACCATTTTTGGCAGAGCTCTCGGACACCCTGGGGAAGGAAGCTAAAATCCAGACAGCAACTGGGCACAGGTCCTTCCTCACACCTCCATCTCCAGCGTGGGCATAGGCACGGATGTGCCTGCTTGTCATGACTCTGCCCTTATATATCTCATAATTTCACACAGTAACTTCAGATGTCTGAAGTCAGACAAGTCAACCCACATACCTTCTATGCATATAGGCTGCTGCACAAACCTCTGAGGGTGCTCAGTGCTTTAGGTTGCTTTCTGGCTTGCATTTCACTGAGTAGTACTGACAGAGATCTGTCTAGTACAAACAGATCACACATTTCTTATCAGAAGTCAGATTAAGTAAACGTCTTGCAGAAAATAACATCTCCCTTGAACCTTTCCCCACTAGAACTGAACACTCTGTTCCAGCAGATGTCTTACGCTGTGTACACAGGCAAGATCACTCCCCTGTTTCAGCTAAATATTCCACTTTTTCGGCATCAATTCTCTTAACCACAGCAATGATCTGAGAACTCACATTGAGACATTCATTATTACAGCTCCAAACTATTTTTCTCATAATAGCTTTCCAAAACAGTTTCCCATCCTGATGGCAGAGCTTTATTATCCCAGATGCTTTTATTTGAATTTGGCTGTATTTTTAAAAAGATTACTATTTGCTCTGTATTATGCGTCTTTTTTACATCATATGCTGCCTATAAAGACATCCTGATAGCTATTAGTTATATTTTTAACTTTTTATTTGTGTTGAGTCTCAAATTAATTATTCTAATTTTTTTGCCCAAGACCAGCATGAAGCAATGCTTTCCTTTTTCTCTTTTCCATATATCATAATGATATTTATAATCTACTCATCTTTCTCTCATTTTCAAGTATTTCTCAAAGGTGATGACAGCATTTTTCAGGTAATTCTCTGAAATCCTTTAATGTAAACTATTGCTATGAAAATGGTTAGCTCCAGCTGGCGTTCTTTTTAGCATTTGGGAAATGTTTGAATGAGATCTGCTGATATGTTATACAACCCATGTGAATAGAAAAACAGGATCGACACATTTGATAAACAAACTAGCAGGTGTTATTCTGCTCTGAGAATTTGAACTCGTTTGAACTAAGACCAGTCAGAATGGAGATCACAGAATGATAGAGTGGCTTGAGTTGGAAGGGACCCTTAAAGATCATCTAGTCCAACGCCTTTCATATTCATGTTCAGTTTTTCATCCATCGGTATCCCCAAGTCCTTTTCTGCAGGGTTGCTCCTAATCAGTTAATCTTTATTTCAACCTGTATTTTCAGTCAATTACTCTGTATTGATACTGGGATTGTCCTGACCCAGATGCAGGACTTTGCATTTGGGTTTTAATGCTATTGCACACCTGTTTTCTAAAGGAGAAAAAAATGTCCATTTTCCACCACCCATCTAAAATAAGAAACCTACAAGTAGCATTCATAAGTATTAAATGCATATATATAATATTCAATGAGTATTGATTTGCTGCGTCTTTTTTTTCCTCTATTTTTGTGTTTATCTGGCTGTGTTTTATATTGATTTTTCATCTATAATCTTTATGCAAAAGCATTTTGAGTCTGACATTTTAAATGTAGATTTATTTGCAATCTTTTCATTCTCCAAGTTCTAATTTCTCCACCATTTTTATCTGTCCTATCCCTACTAATATACTGATGCACATGATTGCAAATGAGCAATCTTGTATACTTGGCACTGTTTTTCACTGTGCTTACTCACCTACATATTTATCACTTGGTTACAAAGTAGATGTTTGAAGAAGATATCCAAGTCAATTATTTTTAATAATGACAATTTGCAGTGTTTCCTTCATTTTCCCCAGCTTCATGTGCTTTAACAGTCTTGCCGAAAATTTACCCATTTCCAAACAGTGGAAACCTAATTTCAACATCATTCTTATGTTTTGGGTGGGGAAAAAAATGTCAAAGCATCATAGGCCTCAGCTGGCAAAGTCCAGATGCTCTCCAGGTCACAGAGAGAAGCATTATCAGCTATGTGCCTGCGTTAATGACATCACGTAGTATCGGGATTACAGGGCCCAGCTCTGCCCTCTGCCCCATCCAGCATTTCCTTTGACCTCAGAGGGAGACATGATTCAGAAACAAAACCTGACCTACGCTCCTGAAGCAGTGTAAGGTATTGTTTGCACTTTGTTGACCTCTGAAAGCCCAGTGCCAAACCTAAAAGAAAAATTCAGCCACCTGAAATTGAATTTAGCCAAATTTAGGCACGAAAATTCTTCAGTTCAAAATAAATTTGCAAGAAAGCCACCCAACCCTAATGAACATAAGATCACAAAATGCCTCTTTGGTTTTAATCCCAAATGTCCACAAGTGCTTTCAGTGTTATAGGAACTCAAAACTGTCCTGGTCTGAGCAACAAGCCAGCCTGGTTTTGGACCGGCTTCCTTCAGGCAACAAACTGACCACGGAAGCCCGCCACTTCCCCACAAACTCAAATTTTGCAAATAAATGCAATACTACCAAATGATGACAGCATAAAAAACAGTACTGGTGCACAAGGGGACTGCTTAGTGAGAATTCACGAGGCAGGAATCATTGTTCAGCCTTTTAATTATTAAAAAATAAACACCTCCAAAAAAACCCAAACAAAAAGTACAGGTTCAGCTCCTTTTGCTACCTGAGGAGGCTACAGCCTCCCACTATCCTACAAGTCCTGCTTTGCCCCCCTCTGTGAGGGACTGGTCAAAAGTAAAGTGACTTCAGAGTGGAAGCCTTCTTGCTGAACTACTGCAAGGATCCATGGGATCAGAAAGGCAGTACAGAAGGCTGTACCACAGAGAAGGTCTCAACTGAGACTTGGTCTCTGCTGGCAGCATGAATAAAGCTCTTGTGCTGAAAGGTGCAAAGGTACCCTTGTATCCACTGCTGAGCTCTAAGCCGTTCTCTCCTGGGTGTAGTGTTGGTTTGTTACTTGCTCTTCTGAAGTGCCCAATTCTGAACCGAGGCATTTGGGTACTTAATTAGGATGCTGAGTCCTTTGCAGGACTTCCCTACTGCTATTGTTCTGACAGGTCGTGAGCAAAAATACCACACTTGAAGAAAACAAACTGGAAAACAGCATTTGCAAATGTCGAGAAACAATGTACCATCAGCTGGAACAAGTGAACTTACCAAACCGAATTTCACAGAAGGCTTTGCAAGAACATCAGGCGGAGCTTTTCTCCTGGCGTTTCAGATGTGGAAGTTCCTCCTGTCTGTGCTAAAGGACCCGGCTAACTGCTGGCTACCAAAACCCCGCCGAATGAGAACCGCATCCCCCCAGCGCCGAGAAGGTTCAGAGGCAGCAGAAGAGGAGCAGAGGTGACAACAAAACGTACTCTACGACCCGTTACAATTCCCCCCACCCCTTTCTCCCCTGCAACTTTTTCTGGAAGAGCACCCCATCCGCGTGAAGGTGTCGGCGGCAGCGAAGCCTGGAATAAAAACGGCTTCACGTCCCTTGCTCCCGGCTCAGGGAAGCTCAGGGTCAGACCCCAGGGCCTGGCGCGGGGCCCGGCTTTCCGTGGCAGCTCCTGGGCTCCAGGCGCTTCTGCTGAATCTGCAGCCCTCTGCGGCTTCCCGGGGAGCTGCTGTTTTTCAGGAGGGAGCAGAGCAAGAAAAAGCCTCAGAGGGTACAGTGTTCTGGAGGTTTTCTGAGGCCCTTACAAATGTAGAGTGTTTTTCCTCTCTCTTCGGTTTTGTTCAGTTACATGCTAGTTACGAAATTTAGTTTTATAGGTAGTACAGCAATACTGCCGGTTTGTAAAAGACATCAAAAGGAGTGTAAGAGTGGTATCACGTGGCTGTGTCAAGTATGTGTTCATCCCAGCACTGATGATTAACTAGTGCACAGTAAAAATATTTTAATAAGCTGAAAAGTGACTTAATTCCTCTATATTTATTAGCTATACGTGGACTGGAAGAGGAAAAAAAAGTTGAAAGTTAAGGATTGGCTTATGATTTATGATAAGGCTGTAGATCTCTGTGCAAAAAGGAGAGGAGATCAAAGGGAATCACACCCCATTATGAATCCTGAGGCAGCCTGAAGACTTCATATCTTGTTTCTTAGCACGACAAAAAATTTGAGCTTGAAATGGAAAAAGATAAAGCAGACTCCTACAATCGAATCACCATCATCAACTCTGGCGCTGAGTTACTATGGCAATGGCAGAGCTGCTGCACAGCTTCTTCTTACTCTTTCTACTGGTACAGCAGCTCTGTAAATGTACAGGGGAAATTTCCACCGCACACGTGCCGCACGCGGCTCGCAGGAGAAGCCCATGGTCTCAGGTGCCCTGGTTTCTACTGAACGGAAGAGCAAATTTGTGTGATTAAAATATGTGATTTGCAATTTTCCGTTTTCCATGGAAACAGTCTTGGAGCAGTAGAAAAAGGTCTAGGATTCTTCCTGCTCTTTTGTGCCTCAGGAAGGTATGTTCCAGTGCTTAGAAGACATAAGCACGCAGCATTTTTAATACAGGAATTTTAAGCATTTTTTTCAGCTCTAACTATCTCACTTCTTTGAATTATAGATGTCTTGACATTGCCAGGGGAGGATGGTATCGTCTTTTTGGCAGAGCATTGCTTGGAGCTCTACATAAGTAATGAATCTAATCCTGATGCCAGGTTAATAAATTAGTAATTATAACTCTTTGTATATGCAACAATCAGTGTGTCAGTACTCACCAGTGTCCTCTTTCCTCTTCCAGGACTAGATGGTCATCACCTTTCCTATTACTGATGGTATGTTCTCTGCACTGCACATAAAAGACACATTTGCTCTTAATTATATTTGAGACAGTATTTAATATTTACGCTTTAATAGCAAACAGAAGTTCTCAACAGGAACTGGGGCCCTTTGTAGGCAGCTTACATGCAAAGGAAATCTTTGCCCCAAAATACTATTGCTGAAAGTACAGTTTCTGCAAGTTCACTAAGTCGTATAAGCAGACATTTATGTGGAACGTCAGATGAGCTCCACATCAAGAATTTCATCATCCTTTTTGTGGAGAAGGATGGCCTTTTCACCCATTGTGTGGATATGCACACAGCCCAGACTGCAGTCCCGCTAATACATGCATGTCTTTTAAGCAGGCGCGCTCTGGGGAGCAGATGAACGAGATTAACACATGTGCATTAATCACCAGGAGGGCCAACAACAATTACTGCGATGAAAGGCAAGAGAGACAACTGAATATACTATGTGATGTATTGGCTGAGAATAAGTAACTTTTTGCGTCTGTCCGTGTTCCATGAAAGGCTGTCATGGAATAACGGGGGGGCAGAAAGCGTCTGATGCATTCTGCTGTTTATATAGCTATACATCCATCATGTTTGCCTGGGTGACATCTGCCCTCTGCTACCTATATCTGGTTTGGTGCCTCAGCCTGGAAATCGATAAACACACACCGACAGACAGACACGCACACAGAGACACGCACACACACACACACACACACACACAGACACGCACACACACACACAGACACGCACA
>VXAK01013773.1:44875-98820 GCA_013399435.1 Arenaria interpres | reverse complement strand
CCCCCCCCCCCCCCCGGCCCCGTGCCATCTTTGTGCTGCTGGAGCTGCCTGCAGCACCCACACAGGTGTGTGCTACCCAGCCTGGGTGCTGGGGCTCCTCAAGGACCACCCACGGCCCTGTCCTTCACCCCAGGATGTGGTTTTGCTGTTGGTAGGTCTGGTGGGCTTTCACGGTGGTGCAGGGATGACAACACTCACTGACTTGATTGCCTCATGCTCTGACGTCCCTGTCTTCTGCTTGTAATCCTTCCGTATCACCGCATGTCTAATTGAGATTGGAATTCCCCAGCGACAGCAGGCGGCTGCTGGTTCCTGTCTCCAGGGAGGGGATGGCAAAGAGCTGCCGGGAGAGGTGAGTGGAGGGGCCACAGCCTCTAACCAGCCCCTCCTGGTGCCTGGCTGGGCACTCGCCATCCTGACTGGAAGTGGTGTGCGCAGAAATTGTGTCTAAAATTAGCAAGTAATAAATTTGGAAGAGGTGAGCTGATGAATGATACAATGAGTGATGGCAGCATGAAAAAGCTCATGAGCATTTGGATAAATGTATTTTTTGTAACTTCTTTGGAGCATTAAACTCCAAAAGGTTCTTGATAAGCAGAAGATAGTGTGAATTGACCCCTGGAATAATTCCTTTCCTCTTTATCCTTCTTTTGACAAGTTGCTCTCTACCTTTCTTCCTTTATTATTGACACCAAGTGGTTATGATCAGTAGATTTCTTTTGCCCTCAGTAGAAATGCTATTTTTTTTCCTTGTTTATTTGCGTATATATTTCCTGCTTGATTCCCTAGAGTTTCTGAGGCTGTCCATTTTCCCTACGTGCTTACATTGATCCCAACACATACCTGAAGGCTTGGGAGTTCTCCTTTCTCTCTAAATGAGAGGTCTTCCAGGTATCGTTCCTGTTGGTTTAGGTAGGGGGAACCTTTGGGAACCGTGGCAGCGCTGTGAGCACAAAAAATACCTCTCGGCAACAGACAAGAGACACTTTGTTTTAATGCCCGGTTTCTTTTGAAGAAGTTGTTAGTGCTGGCTGAGATAAGTTTTAAATTTGCGCGATCAGCTCCCTCCTCGTCCTGTGGGACTGGGTCAGAGACTCGGTTGATGGTGTTGGTCAGTTATTTGTAACTGACTTCGTGTCAGTTCTGCTTTGTAAGTCCACGTGAAACAGGGTGAGACTGTTAGCCTTACCTGTGATACGTGTTTTTAATGTTCTTTGTTTCTGCCAAGCGAAGGCGGGTGCTGTCCGGGGGCAGTGTGGGCAGGCTGAGCCGACCCCGCGCCTGCCTCCCCTAAAGCCGTAGCGTCCCTGGGGTCCTGTCTGTCCCTGGATGCGGGACCGCTTCCCTTCCTCCAGCCGCTGCCCTCCTTCGGCTTGGATGTCGGCCACGGAACTGGTGTGATGTCAAACGGTGAAAAAAAAAAAACCAAAACAGTTTCCCAGCAGCTTCCTCTGGCTCGGCTACTACCGAGCATTGGCCCCTGTGGTGTGTGTTGTCCCCATAAGTTGCCTCTGGCTGGGAAGCGCCTGGGCGCGCTCTGCGCCTCCCTCGGGAGGAGAGCACGAGGTTAATGATCGCGAGCGAGCCGTGGGCTCACGGGTCCATGGCAGAGGGGCCGCCGGGTGCCTTTGGTAATTCCAACAGTTACAGTGCTTGCCGTGCAAGAAATCGGATACTCGGGGCGGGGCGTTATCCCCGATTTCTGTGTACACGTCCTTTTGGTGCCCAGCCAGTTGGGTAGTGGAGCGGGGGCAGCCTGGACGTGCTAAGCTCGGTAGCAGTCCGTGAAGCTTTTCATTTCGAAAGGAAGTTAGTTTGGGATATATTTTTAAATTTCTCCTTATGAAGAAGAGCTGTTACATGCCACCTTCATATCGACGCCCAAGATTTCCTTCAGCCGTTCTTCAGAAGCCGGCCGCCTGAGTTCCTGCAGGTAATGCAGCGGTGCATCACTGGTGGAGACGCAGCTTTTCAGGAGGCACTTGTGCTGATTTAATAATCAGTTCAGCAAAAGGCTTTTTGAGGGAGAGGACCTAGTTTACTGCCATTGCGAATGGTTCCTCTTTTCTTGGGCTTACCTGCAAATTGCCTTTTTAGCTAGACTGCGTGGTACTATTGGCCATTGAAAAACAGTGGTGTTTCTATATTTGAATGGTTGTGGCTCACTCCAGCAAAGTTTTCAAAAATGGGAGTTGAAACTTCTTTTTTGCTTTTTCTTTCAGAAGTCAAGGTCTGGGGTTCAGTGCTCATTTCATAACTTGTTCTTTTCTGGTGTAAAGATTTTTTTTTAAAATCTTGCTCTTCACATGCGTGTCACAGTAAATGTGCACCCAGGCTGCTCTGTAAGCCCCGGGGTGCAAGTGCTGCTGCAGGAGGAATCTCAGTGTTACCGTGCCCTCTGCTCACTTGCCTCTGTGCACGGTCCCCTTGAACTTGGAGATTATTTGCCAACGGGCCCAGCTGTGGATGGATGCTGGGGCTGAGATTGCAGTGCGCATGTCAAAAAAGAGCATGTAGGCTTTAGGCGAGCTTATTAAAGTCAATGTGAATGTGCTACCCGTATTGCTAGCCACAGATCGGAGGAGGAGCGTTGCACGGGTGTTATTGGATGAAATGCTGTATCTTCTCACGCGCCGGTAAATAATTTCTTTGCTAGAGCAGTGAAGTAGGTTGTATTGAAAACCAGCTAGCCCTGGAGGCTGCACTGCTACATATCTATTTCTGAATAGAAAACGATGGAGGAAAACAAATCTTCAGTATTTTAACAAATCAACAGATTGAGGCCAGCGAGTTATTATGAATTACTGAAAATAATTACCTCTATTATTTGTGTGTGTGTGTATACATGTATGTATGTATGTATTATTATGGAAACGGTGAGCTCTGTCATTCTTCTTGTTTCTTGTTATAAGAAGAAATATTTTGTTTAAATAGTTCCTTACAGGTTTATTTGTCATTTTTTCAGTCTGAGCTACTGAATCAAAGAGATATGCTTCAAAGGGCACAAGTATGTGATGCTGAAAGTTAGCTTCTCCTTCCTGAAGCCCTTTATGCTACACTTTTCCACAGTCCCTTTGCCATTTTTCCGGACTTCTGAAGTGAAGACCTTCTCCGGTGCGTTGGTTTGCAGCGCTCTGTAAGGCAGTTCAGTAATCACCACAATATTAATTTGCAAAAACGGTGAAACAAAATCTGCTTTCAAAATCGGGAGCATGGCCTTTGCGAAAGGGTGGCCCTGGTGACATGCTTCCTTTTCTCACTGCTGCTTCCCTGGAGAATTTCCTGCTGGGCCAGATTACAGGCAATAATTTATTACAGCTCCATGTTGTTAGCCACCAGTTCTGTTTCTGTGGTGCAGAGATCTGTTCCAAACATGGAAATGAGAAAAGTTCCTAGGTACTAAAGAGCAAAGCCTGCCTGTTCCTCAGTTTTTTGGCCTTTCCCCGCTTCCCTTTCAGCTTCGCTATTTATTCCCTCTTACCAAGTAACGATACTTTTGTTCCTGGGCCACACAACCAACATCTGGAAGCCAAAATATTTGACCTTTTGAGTGTTTGTTGTCACCTTTTTATGTGTCTGTCAGCACTGTGAACCTTGAAAAGCCCGACCCAGAGCCTGCTGAGGTCAGTAGAAGAGATCCCATTGTCTCTGGTGCATTTTGGATGGTGTCCTGAGAACAGCCAGTACCTCGCCCTTTCTACTGCCCTGTTTGTCACAGTTTGTTGTGTACCATGGACTGAATTCTAAACTATGTTGTGTATTTTTCCTTGCCACTAATGCCTAACCTAATACTTTTGTTTTGAAGTGTTTTTCATGCAATTTTCTGTTCAGTTGAATGCTGCCATGCATCTCGGAGAACATCAGACTTGTAGTAGAAATGAACCTTTAATCAAAAGGTTTTTATTTCTTTTGAATTAAAAGAATCCTGATATTTTAAAATAAATTCTAAATGACATGTTTTAACACCAGATTTACAGGGTTAATATATGTATGTCCTTGAAATTTTGGAACAGTGTTTTGAGATATATATATATCGCCAAATACAGTGAGTGAGTTCTGTGGGGGTGCTCAGTGCCACTCTGGGTTTAGTGACAATTAAAAAACAAAACCAAAACCAAAAAGCATAAACCAACAATATGTGGTTTCCAAGCATCTTTAGAAGGCAAACAGTGCAACATTATGAGGTGGTGTTAAAGCTGCGAGGGTCACAGCCATGTGCTGTCAGCCACGGAGGCAGAGCTATATGAGAACAAAGGAGTATAACATGTTATACCATTTGAGGAACAGGTACATATTTCAGTGTGGTCTGTTGAACATTTTTATTTCCAAAAATGGTACCTTCAAAATTGGATAGGATATTTATAATTTTTTCCTTTGCTGCATAAGTGAATTAAGCACAGAAACCTGTCTGTATACACATACTTTTGACATAATCTTAATATGAATCGGGTAATCTTTTTTACACTTGATGTAGTCAAAGCTCTCCCACCAGAGGTAGCAGCAATGGCTCCGCTTCCAGCTATTGGTCTCAGAAGAGGTTAGTGAGGTCTACTAAAGTGTGTAAAAAACCCCTACCTAACAGCCAAAACTCTTCTTTGTCTCTTTTTCAGACTCTTTCCTCTCCTGACCTTTGGTTAAAACTTTTCTTTAAAATTTTCAAATAGATTTTTAGTCCTTTATCATCTTAATTCCCTTGACCAAATGTTATCTGTGATGTGCTATCAAAACTCTAGGAGGTGTGCTATTCCTGACCACAGCACTCCCCTAGTAACAGTACTATTTTTATTGATAGTTTTACTACTAAGCTTTGATGCTTTTTTTTCTGTAATACTAATACCATTAGTGTGCTATAAATGTAATGGCAAAGCCAGTAAACTGCAATTATATAGTCCTTTTTTTCAGATGGTTTCCAAGAACTCACAGCAGTCCTGCTTATTAGTGAAATGTTCAAATAGAAGGAAGATTAGGAGAGGCATCATTTGCCGCCAAAGTCAATTAAAATTTGCTGCTTCAGTGTAACTTAGCTATTGTGCAGTCAGGTGAAGACTTTAAGGACGTGTTCAAGGGAAATACTTCATGGTAAATGATGCCCAAGCTCTAGGAGCGGATCAGTCCATCTTCTTTCACCTTCCTCTCTCTCCTTCTGCACTACGAGAGCCTGTCACCATTTATGCCGTGCTGTGAGCAACCAGAGAGGACCTCTTGTTGAATTCAGTGAGCAGCTTCCATACTAGGTTTTCAGCAGTGACCATTAGTGGTCAACCTCTGGGTGTGAATGAGGCAAAGGTCGAAGGGCTGATGGGGAACAGGTGTAAAAATTGCCTTTATATTAGTGATAGGAACCGCAGCAACAATCAGGAATTGAACATTTTTAATCTTGATTTTACACAGGAGCTACTGGGTTAGATTTTATAACTAGAACATTAAAGTCAATAGTTCCAGCTTGAAAGATGGACTGGGAAAAACAGGGTGGTTCCCAGCTGTGGAATATCTAAAAATGTAAAGGAAAAGTATGATCCTAAGCATGTAGGTTGTATGGGACCCCTAGAGATCATTTCATCCAGTCCCTTTTTTGAAGCAGGACTGTTTCCAGCAGCACATCACATCAGCCTTGGCTTTGTCTATCTGAGTCTAGAAAACCTTCAAGGACAAGAGTTTGCCCAGCCTCCTTGGTGACTGCTAGCCTGGTGGTGGTGGAGCTGCTAGCCTGCCTTCTTTCACAGGCAAAATGGAGCAGAGTTAAGTCTGCCTGCAGAGACTTAGAGATTAAATGTGGAATTAATTTGCTTACCAGGATTTTGTATAAGTAGACCTTGTCAAAGAAACCTCTCTTTTCCTGACAGGGCTATAGTTCTGGTTGTTCTTCTGCTTTGCTTTAGTGTGTTTGACTTCTGGTAAGACACTTGCCTCACAAGCACATGATATTCTGATTAATTTTATTAAATACTGACACCAACAGATCTTAAAAAATAGCTGTAAAATTAGTTTAGGATCGATCAGAAGGACTACAACTAGTAGCATTTTTAGGACTCTGCTCTTAGTGAAGTTATGAATCGCTTTTTTTCAACAGTCTGTGCTTTTGCAGGTTTGCAGGTGACAAACTGTTTGTAGCAAATGAGTAAGCTTCTAGAGTACATAAAATTACCTACTGGAAAGGCTGCAGTAAAAATGAAATATTTAGTACAAATAGGAGCTGAGGAGAATATTCAAACTTCTTATCTTACGCTGTGCTCCCTCAGTCGTTGCGGGCAGATGAGGGTGCCTCCAGAGGGCCATTCAGTGTCGTGATGAGGTAGGAGTTGGACTCCTGCTTATTGTGAGCCTGATGGTGTGCATGGGAATATGCTCCACCTCCGTCTTTCTACGTGTACTATTCATTCTATACCATTATGTCTCATCCTGCTGCCTTTACTGCGGTCCTTTGTGTTGCCCAGTTGTTCCAGAATGACATTGTGAATCTGCTAGAGATGGTTTCTAACCGGGCAGTGAGCCCTTACACCTCATTGCTTCTGCTGCCCAAGCCAGAATGGTGGCTGTGCTCATCGATGGAAAGAGAGGAGATCCTCCAGTGACTCAGAGTAGTGGGATGACTGGGGAAGCCTAAATTGGTCTATTCTTCTGACTCACCCTTCAGAGGAGCTTCTTTCTCTCCATTTACAACAGAATGAGCCCCAGCAGGTGGAAGCTGGGTGGTACATTGCCTTTGGTGTCTGTCAGCAACTTTCATTAATGCGTAAAACACCCCTGTGCTACAACACCAGTCACAAAAAGAAGACCAAAGCAACACACAGGGGGTCAAAAAATGTGGAGCACACAAGGAGATCGGGAGATTATCCTGAAAAATTCTGAAATGCCCTTAGTGGTTCACCGTCAATAGCCAGCTCTTGATGTGCCATCCTGGCAGAGCCATGGCTACTTGGACTAACAGATCCTGGAATGAGTGGAAAGGAAACCATTAGGAAAAGTCAGGAAACAGCTTTTGTCTCAGTACACAGAACTGGTAAAAGTTCATCAGAGGTCTGTGTTTAATTCTGGAGTCCACATTTCTTAGTGGAAATACAGGGTATGTACAGCCTGAACATTAGTCAAGGGAACTTTAAAAGAAGATGAAAGTGGGGCAAGGGATCAGGTAGGGATGGACAGTTCGGGCTCATCAAAGTGCATAACTAGATCTGGCAGCTGAGAGTGACAGTAGAAATAAGTCAGTGGTTCCTCAGCGAGAGCATCATTAATTATTTGGATGGATTACATAAAGAGGTTGTAAATTCAGTATTTCTTGAGGCCTTCAGGAAAAGGCAGTATTTTTCTAAAGGCTCTAAGGCATATTCCAGTAAAACTTATAAAGTCTCTGTGCCCAGAAAATCAGAGAAAATTACCAAGTCACAACATATGCCCTTAAAGTCTATGAGAACAATATTTTTGTCAGTTGTTGGAGTACTATTATCTTTAACACTGTTGTTTATACTTTGACGTTTCTATTTGAAAGCTAATCAGTGCATGCAAATGTCAGAGTGCTCTGAGCAACTTCCCGGCTTGTTTGTTTGAAGAGACACTATCCCGTGCTTGGCTTTGAAACTTGGCAAGCGCGTCTGATCTGGGAGAGGGCTTGGACGCAGAGTTTCAGTGATGAAATCCAGCTGATGTTCAAAGGAAAAGTCTACTCCCAGAACGCTCTTAGGAGGCCACTGTGAAAAAAGACACCATGAATATTGCTAAGCAAGCAATAAAAGTCGTGTGTTATAAATTTATGTGGTTTTCCCTCTTGTGCAAGTAAATAATACAGGCAAGATCAGAAGTATGGACTTTCACAGCAGTATTTGCCAGCTTTCTCTCTTCTGTTTTCCTGATGTGGACGTGCCTGAGAAGGTAAATTAGGTCTATCTGTATTACTGAAATCCTTACTGGAGCAAAACTCTTGCCGACTTATAGGACTGAATGCTTAACCTTGCTGAAAACTATGTTCACATCACGTCTTCAGCAGAAAGTGAATCCCATCATGGGCTCGTCTGCTCCTGTTACCCCATTGCCTGCTTTGGAGACAGATTCCTGATCTTGGCCCATTTCCAAGCAGGTGGAGGTCTTCAACTCACAGAATCACAGAAGTGACAGAGTGAGCCACAGAAGTGGCTCAAGGTCAGTCCTTCCGTCAGAGTTGTCAGCGGAGTTTTGGAGGAGCCTACAGGTCTGTGGAAAGCACTGAACCCACACTGGGGCAGTTGCATCCTTCCCCTTGTAGGCGAGGAGCTGAGGTGTTGGCTGGGGCAGTGAGTGGGGTGGGTGGCCAGGCTGCCTGCAGGACCGAGGGGACATCAGCTGGATGCAGGGTCGGGGTCCACGGGGAAGTCTGCGGCTCTTCTGTGGGGTATTCGCCTACAATATTAATACCAATTAAATTGCTCTTTAAAGCTTCGGTAGCAGGGTAGAATGAAGGTAGGTGGGCTGCTGGTGTTCTGGGAGGGGGTTTCCCACAGTATGCAGCAGAGCTCTGCTTGCCTTTGGTGGTGGGCACCGGTGTTTTGTGTGTAGCTCTTCCCTTCTGCCATAGCAAACACTTTGGTTATTACAAAGGCACTGCAAAAAGCTGACACAGAAAAATGTTTCTCTGCAGCTTGCCCTAGATTTGGAAAACTTGTCACGTTCACGTTTCTGGCTAGTACTAGGTAGAAGTAGGAGTACATAACATAAAAATTAGCAAATGATCAGAGAAGAGAGTACAATAAAATCATTTATTTACTTCAGCTGTGGTGGGAATGTTCACCTGGATATTGGTGTGTCTGAAGGTCACCAGTGGTGTGAGTAGAGAAGAGATATTGTTCTTTGTGCCAGACTCATTTGCTCTGATAATAAATGCCCCATTGCAAGGAAAGCTGAAGTCCTTAAGAGTAAAACAAGGATATGTAGATATGACATAAGGTGATCATACAGTGTCAGTAGTATGGTATCAGAGGCAATGGCGCGTTGGTAATTAAAATATTCTTTTAATGCTATTTCTGTATGCTTTCCTTAGCTACTCTATTTCATTATTGCAGTTATTTTTACATATTTGTTTTCTGCCTAATTCTTAACACTGTAGCTTAGTTCTTTCATTGTTTAAAGGTTTTATCAGCTCCTGAGGTTCTCCCAGGTAGCCTACAGCCTACAGCTTTGGTAGTTATTTGTACATAAAGTCTCCCATATAAAACACTTCTGTGAGGTCTGCAGAGCCTGTCCAGGTATTGCAGTGATTTTATTGGTGGAGAAATGAAGTAAATAATTTTTTTGTCTTTTTTTTTTAAAAAATAAAAACCAAAAAATTCTGAAAATAGTGCCACATAGAGAAACATCTAAGTTGAAAAGTCATAATTAAAAATAAACTGCATGAGCCCGCACTTTTAAAATATTATATAATTATAAATGTTCACGTGCTTCTAAAGAGAAGACGCTGTGTACATAGGTAAAGGAACGGCTTATATGCAGTTCAGAAGCGCACTCAGCCGTGCTGATCTACTGCCCTGTAGGTAGCATTCATTCAGCCTCCAGGAGAGACTCTGAACCCTTGAGGAAAGGACATGGGTGTTGATCTGGGAGGAAATTGCCACCTTTTCTCTTCTCTGTGTTGAGTTGTATTGTGATGTCGATGGGAATGGAAAGGATAAGACATAAACTAAAACTCATATGAGCAACAATCTGCTTTAGTCAGGATGAGCGTGGGGATGGCCTGAGAACCTTGCTAGCAGTCTTCTCTTTACCGTTATTTTTCTACAAATGGAGTTGCGAAAGGTAGCAGCAAGATGTTTCAAAAGGAGATGCAAAAGGAGAGCAGCAAAAGGAGATGCTTATAGGCTTAATTGGGCTGGTTTGAAGGAATCCAAGATGATTAAGCTGGATTAGGTGCTTTGCACCGTTACTGCCCTCTGTGCCCCGGGAGGTAATTCTGGCAGGATGCTGGGCTGCCCCCGTGGCTTGGCTTCGTGTCTGGCAGTTCGCAGGGGCTGGGGCAGCAGCACCTGGGGCTGCTGTCACGTCCTGATGGATCTACCATGCTTTGGGTGGTCAGCACTTTTAGGTACCTTGCTCGGCACTGAAGGCAGGACACAGAGAAACGATAAGCAGAACACTGGAGCAAATAGGTGAGGGTAGAGTAACTGGCCAGGCACGAAGGAAAACTGGTTCTCAAGAAAGGATGAGGTTGGTTAATGTCCTGAGGCCAGCAATAGGTGCTCACTCCTTGGGAGGGGAAGAGGAGGGCAGGAAGGGGGTTAAATAGTTATGGAGTACTCCTTTTGCCTTATAAATGCACAGTCATATACTGACTTTTTAAACAATCTGCCCATGCAAAGCTCATTGCAAGATCAGGCTTGACCTAAATTATAAACAGGGTGGAAGTGGGAAGTGCAATATGGTCATGCAAATCATTTGGCTCAGTTGTAGGTATTTATTTGAGTTTCATGTTAGGTAAAGATAATGCACCAGGAGCAGAGTGCAATTGCATAATGAAGATGGCAGCTTTCATTTTTTTCTGGGAAAGAACAAACAATTGCATTTCTCCAGGAGAGCAAATACTCAAGGCTTCCAAGTGTCAGAGCAGCCTGTTTGTTTTTGTGGTGTATCTCTAAAACCACCATGACTTTTAGGGGAGCTGTGATTACTCGAGATTGCAGAAGATGTGCTTGGATGACGGAGTGTTTGATATGTGGGTTTCACCTGGACTCAGACTTCCTATTTTGCATTTAATTGTGAAGAGATGGAGTGTTTGTCTTCCTGGAGGTCAGGAACGCGTGTCTGTTCCCAGGGTGGCTGCTGATGCCACGAAGCATTGGTGTCCCCTCAAGAGGAATTTGGCTTTAAATAAAATAAGTCTCTGTATAATGCACCCTCTTCAGAACCAGACATCTCACAGCCATTTGTCAAGAATGGACGAGCTCTGTGATCACGGATGCTTTAAAAGGGAAAACAATTTTGAGAAACCTTTACTAATTCCGGTCAAATGAAAATCCTGACTACCTGCATATGGGCTGTAGGTTGTTCGCTTGTTCACATCGGAACATATCTTGAAGGAGAGCATGTGGCCCATGCTTGCTTTTCATCCCGTGTGCGCTACCCAAGCCATTCTTGTGTCTTATATGCATTTCTTCATGCCATAATATTCTCTAACCTAGCTAACTCAAGAGAATTTACCTTACATCTGAGTTTTCATTACGCAGCCCCTGATTTTGTATTTTGTCAGACTTAGTGAAACAGGGGCTTGCCGTTTCAGTCTGCCATGAGGTATCCAAGACTTCTTCACAAAGTGGGACAAATTAATAGCTTTCACCAGGTTTCAGAGCCAGGGTTGTGCGTATCAGGTAACTGACTGTGAACAGCTGTAGTCTGAACATTTTTATTTTTTTTTAATTCTGTTAACATTCATGTACTTATTAGTTAGAAATTTTGATGTTTTCCCTTTTCTCTTCAGATGACACTGGCTGTCCTAGTAGCCAGTCAGTATCTCCAGTTAAGACTCCTTCTGATGCTGGAAACAGTCCAATCATTTTTTGCACTGGTAGCGATGGAGACTTCTCCAGGAAGAAATTCAGTCCAGGGACAATGAGTGAAGGGAACCCGCAGCTGCCTCGGCATAAGAAGGAGACAAAGACAAGCCTTGTAAAGCCCGGTGAGTACAGTGCAGTTCCTTTCATTTCTTTAATTACACTTTCTAATTAACTAGTACATCTACAGGTGTCTACATACGTTGTGTTGTGCTACCTGTGATACCACTAATGCTGATAGTAAATAAAAAAAATAGTTGGGTTCTTTCTATGGAGCCACCTGCAAGATTTGAAAACACTATCAATATTAGCTTTTTCATGATAATATAATTAATTGACATCTTCACTTTCTTTTATGAGGCTCAATGGTGATGTCAAATAACAACTGAAACGGATTTTATCCTATTTCATGGTAATTGCACACATATTTCACAGGCGAAAAACAAATTACTCTAGCTATCAAACCAAAGAATTATAGTCTTCTTACGTTACATTTATTGTTGGATCCTGCCTAAAGTTTGTGCTGCCAGGCTGTGATATCTCTGGGGATAAAATACGTCAAACCAAGGCAAGATAACAGGCAGCCTACATGTGGGAGTTAAGCAGACGTAGATCCATACTGCATTGGCTGAACCAGGAGCATGTCTCCCATTGCCTCCGGCTAATGGGCCACCTCAGACCACCAGATACATCAGCACCAGCACCTGCTTGTCTCACATCCAAGGCTAAATATCCTGCTGCAATATTGGTTGCTGTAATTTTAATGAGTAGATATAAAATGTTTTTGTGATTCATGTACAGGCAGCTCTTGATTACAAATGGTCAGGGTATTTGTGCTGTTCTTTAATTAATTATGGAGACAGAGAGGCTTTTGACTCTGTACAGAGCCAGCTGCAGAACTGACATCGTTTATGAGCTCAGGTACCTCCTGACTATGCTGTTTCCAGAGTCATTTTAATTCTGGAAGCAATTTAGATAGTTTCGTGAGGAGCCAGCTCGGATTCACTAGTACCATGTTTAGTCCAGAAACAGCAGATTTGCAAAAACTGTTGCAAAAACTCTTCACTGGCTTGGTTGTTGGAAGGGCTGATTAAATTTAACTTACCACTAACCCTGCAAGTTCCTCGGCTCATGTCATAGCACTATGTTCCTTGATTGTTCCCAGTCTCTCATTGTTCTGCGTAATGGATGGTAGATAATCTTTTTTCAAGGTTTGTTTTCTGTTCCACTAAAATCAAGGAATCTAACGCAGGCAGAATGCAGTGAATTTGGTACATGACAGTCAAATCTGCAGCCATGGCTACCACAGCCATTTTGTATGTGAATATGGATGTAGCTTAGCAAAATGTTGATAAAGAATTTTGAAAGTTTTTTTTTCTACTGAAGAGTCCTATGCACATGGAAAAGAGTTATGCACTTGTTTCAATAAATTACTTTGTTGCTTACAGGTATTACACTTAAATTCACCTATAATATTAAGTTGTAGTAATAAAAGTCATCCTCATTTTAGTTGATGTCATTATTTCAAGTGTTTGAATGGACTTACTTTAGATATTTAGGTATTCTTGTTGGTGGGCCATTCTGCAGCTCTCAGTACCTCTGTATTGATTGATCTCTAAGGTTGGAAAACTTCTCTCTGGAGTTCAAGCATATCGCTCCTGAGAGACGTCAAAAAGCTCAGAGCGGGAACCAGGTCTGATTTACAGAGTACTTCTAACTTCCTCCTGCCAAATATCTCACATCTTTCTAGTGGAAAGTTGTCAAAAACCACATCATGGTCAGTGTGAGAGGTGACACAGGTGAGGGAGATTCCTGAAATTGAGAGCATGCCAGGGGGCAGCTGAGGTTCATTTTCCTCACTGATGGCCACAGGGGCTAATGTAATTCTCTCCTGTTGCTATCTCTTGGCTTCAGGTGGATCCAGTCCCTTCCCCATGACCTACTTGCACATGAATTTCTGGTGACTCAGTTGGGAAGATCTAGGCCTTGTGCAAAGAGGAGGTATCGTCGTGTAGCAGAACGTGCAGGGTGTAACAGGGGAGCAGTAGAAGGGAAGTGGGATGTGGGAGGAGAATGACAGCAATGTGTCCTTGTCGTATGTAACCTGGCTCTGCATACAGCTGGATACCTCCAACTACAGCCCAAAAGGAGTTGTGCGTAATATCTTTCTCTCTACCAAAAGCCCTCACTGATTTATGGAGGTAATGTCTACTTCATATTTATCTGAAACGTCTTGTGATAATGAACTATGTTGCGGGAGCCAGGCACGTGAGACACAAATCCAGCCTACCACTATCTTTTACGGGCTCTGTCCTGCTCTACCTTTTTGTAGGCGAGTACATCAATCGGCGTGCACCTTCAAAATGCCTGTCATTTTCCTGAAAATTTATGTTTCCAGAATTGTTTTCTTGGAACATGCTGAATCTCAGAAGTAACACTCACACAAATATTTAGATAATTCAGGAAATGTCAGAGTGGGATAGCACTGAGAATGAACCCTGGGATGTTTTTAGGCTGTTCCTAAGCTGCAATGCTTTTCTGCTACTTGAGTAACATCACTTCATCTTTCTTCTCTATACTTCAAAATATGAAACACAACATGGGGTTTTTTTTCTCTAACAGCTAAAAGCACTGTTATATGGTTTTAAGTCTTCTTCACCTCTTGAAGTATTAACAGACTAGATTTGGGTATCATTCATAACTTATGTTATTTGCATAACAAACCATATTTAATCCTGGAATGCATTATCACTGCATCTTTCTAAACCTCTAAAAGATTTATAATCGTGAGGAAATTATTCATTTGGGATAGTTGGTAATGGTTTTTATTGTGCATTAGATCCAAACCACAGCAGTGTTATAGGTGAATTCACTTTAAAATCTCTGCCTGCTTTTCCAGGAAAGGATGGAGAGGACAGGAACATTAAGGAAGATATATAACTTCCACTCCAGGAGAAACTTAGAAGCCTTTTAATTTCAGGATTTGAGAAGTTTTTTCCTCTGTTGGATGGGATTCAATTATGCAATATTAAAAACATTAGAAGATGTGTTGCAGAAAATACCCTTGCAAAAAGGCACAAAAAGCTTAATTAACACTAGTTTTGTGTCAAGATGCTTTGCTGAATCCTACGGTTTCTGTAATTGAATAAACAGGAGCATAAACATTTCAACATATTCACATCCTTTGTATACTCCCCCTTAAAGATCCATCCTGAATTCCTGCAGCTCATGTCCACATCTTATTAAGAATAGTAGGAATTGTTTTGCTTTCTTTGACAGTCTTTCTCATCTTGTTTTTTGACTTGCATTAGAAGGCTTAGATAAGGCAGTTGAACTGCAATGGATTGTATCTGAAGAGCGGCAGTCACTGAGATCTGGCATTAAAACTTCGGTCTGTTCAAAATAGTGGGCAAATCTCAGAGGTTTTCACCACATAGAGCACTTAGGTTTGTTGGGCAGTAGGAAATGAGCAGAAATTAAGGAACATGAAATTCCACATGAACAGAAGAAAACACTTTTTTTTTTATTGTGACAGTGGTCAGACACTGGCACAGGTTGCTGAGAGAAGTTGTGAGTGGAGTCTCCGTCCATGGAGGTACTCGAAACTCAACTGGACGCAGTCGTGAGCAGCCTGCTTCAGCTAGACTTGCTTGAGCAGGGAGTTGGACTAGGTGGTCTCGAGAGATCCCTTCCACCCCCAGCTATTCTGTGTTTTCCTTTAAATAGTGCATCACTTTAGATTTGTATTTAAGTAGTTGCAAGGCACAATTTGTGCTTTGCCAGCCCTGTCTTTCATGTCTGTGTGCTGCCATATCTCTTGTAAGGAGTTAGTAGAAATGGAAAAATTAAAAAAAGTGGCTTTTAACAATCACTATTCAATTAAAAACGTTATTCATCCTTGAACCATAGTAAGCGGTGGTGTACTCGGCATGTGCTGCCGGTATCATCTTCTCTGCTTCTTGATGGTGAGTGTATCAAGTCAGGAGTGAATGAGCCTTGGGTTAGGATGTCCCAATTTGAACACAGTAATCTTTGAAGGCTTCAGGAGTATTAGGAGTTTCAGGAGAGACAGGTGGAACAGACTGTATTGGACTTAAATTGGTTGTGAGTGTGGTGTAGATGTGGGTGCGTTTTTAATCAGCTTTGGAGCTGATGGTAGTTAACAAAAAAGAGGCAAGGGAAATTACCTTGGGCATTTGGGAATATTACCGTTAGAGCTAAATAAACCAAACAGATTGGATAGATAGTAAATGCAGGTGTTGGCTGCGAATTATGTCTTGCTATTAAAAACGTAGTCCTGCTGATGTTTTTGTATTGTCTGGTGTGTGAGGATTAAATTCCAGGATACTAATTTTCCAGAAACTCATTCTTGAGGCCACCCTGTGCAAGCAAAGAGTAGTGGCTAGTTAATCCATTAGTGTAAAATTAGCAGATAAGTTTATCCATATTGCTACTCTACTTCCATATTTCTCTGTATACTAAAGGGAGTCACTTTGGTTGTTTTAAAAACAAAACAGAAAAGCTCTGATTTAGGTTGTATTACTGGCTGTATGATTTTACAGGTCTTTTGTCAGCTCGCTCCCTCTCTTTAGTATGACAGTGTGGAAATAATAGTGTCTGACTGATGTATATGTATGTAGGTGCTTCACTTAAACAGATGAGTTGGTGTGTGAGTTCTGCAAGAGGATTGTCTTAGAGATAATCCTGGAAATATAATTCACTCTTAAGAACTTCACCTTCTGATTGCACAGGGATGCAATGATAGAACTTTGTTTTATGTTGGGAAGACTGATAAAATATTAGAAAGACATGTTTTACTGATGCATTTCTCCAAGAACGTTGTATCTTGTATTTGCATGGCTTTTGTTCATTCTCTGTACCAAATATCTGCAAGCAGTGGGAAAAATAATAGAACTGTTGTCCCCGTTGTTCAGGAACAGCGGTACAGAATTTGAAAACCAAGTTACAGAATGTGCTAACTTGAATAGATCCTACGGCGTGCAAAGAGGTTCATTGTTCTTTGTAACTACTAGTTGGTACTTCTACCTCTTACGTTGAAATACTTTTAAAAATGCTGCTGGTGTGCTGCGTCATATTGTTTGGTTTAAACAAAAACCAAACCACCCAAAAAACCCAACAGAAAACCTGTATGTGGAGGTAGCAATCTGCCTTGACTGATCCCTAAAATAAATCGGTGCACTTCATTTTAAAAGCAAGATCACACAAAGGTGAGAGCGCTGAGAAGACTGGTGACCTCAGTGTAATGTGTCTGTCTTTCTGCTGTGACTTACTTAGCAGTACTTCATAACCCACATTCCAAGACTGCACCTTTTCTGGGGGAGGGATAATTAAGAACAAGGGTATGTCAAAGAACGTTTAACCCGGTTACAAATGCAAGATTTAGAGTACACCATGCTCCCATCCTGCAAACAGTGATAGCTTTGCTTGTGTGGTGAAGATGGGAAGATTCGTGCTTCCATTCCTGAGAATATTCAGATAGTTAAATATGTGGCTGGTGTCATGTCTGTAAGAATACTGAAATTAGGAAATGAGCTACAGCTGATTCAGTACTTTAAATGATTGGTCATAGAACAAAAAAATGGTCTGAGGAGGGACCAGGTGAAGTAAGTTGATAACAAATGATGGAGCATCTTGCTATGGCTGTAAGTTCTCTGTGTATTTGTTTCTTTTGTACCTCCTTAAAGTATTTGAATTAATAATAAGCAGTATTTTGATGTGCCTGTGTTTATTGATAAGTGTAAAGCATAAATTCTCAGGGGTGCAGGGGAGCTTGCAAGTGAAAAGAGGAAAAGTCCAGGTTCCCCAAGTAGCTTAAACCTTATGAGGATGGCTTTAACTTGAGGATTAGATTTTTAAACAGCTCGATACTTGGCAAAGAGCAGATACACAGTGGTCAATTACATGTGTTTGTGGAAGGCTTTCTATCTGCTTTTTAAAACATCACTTTGGCAATAAAAAGGGAGGAAGCACTTGGGCATGTGTCATCTTACCCAGATGTAAGCAAATGGTTCAAATGCTTCCCTTCTGACCCACACCTGACAGCAGATGACGTTAACTATCCTGACATTCAGATCCAATGGTACACAACATCTATTTCCTGTACAGTTTTAATCTCACTTTTCTCCCTTTCTTATATGTGGACTTCATCATTTTATTTGGCACAATAAAGTTTCTGAGATCTTTTCTAACACAGAGTCTAACAAATACAGTTGTGGCAGTTTTTGACCCTATTCCTTTTTCTCGTTTACTTTTGCATTTCTTCCTCCTCTTTGCCTTTCATTTTGGCCCTACAGAAAATAGCTACTGCGGGTTTTTTTAAATGAAAGTGTTTCCGGATAATAATTCTGTATGCACTGAGCCCTCCTGCATATTTTACTGATGGGATCCGCTTTAATTTCACGTCTGTTGCTATGGAGCTGGGTAGATTTGCTTACTTGACCTGCCAGCACAGGGAGTTATTAAAGACTCGGTCGCCATGGGTACCGGAGGACCGGGATGTGCTTTGTGGAGAAATGAACATACTCATCTCGCCCTCCAGGAGCGAGGATGCCATGTCTGGGCTCAAGCCCGTGCTACCCTCAAAGCGTGCGTCCCAGAGTTGAGCATGAAGGGGCGTCATCCTGTGAAGGTTTGGTGTATTGTAGCAGTCGGTGCTTTGAGGTCTGGAAGGTGAACAGCACTGTGAGGTCTGGTAGGTGGTGGTGGGGTGAAAGCCACTGTTGAAGGGTCCATCATTTGCATAGCCCAGCCCCTGCCCCACATGCTTCAGAATGTTTGGGTCTCCATGGCAGTTTTCATAGAATGGTTAGAGTTGGAAGGGACCTTAAAGATCATTTAGCTCCAACCTCCCTTCCATGAGCAGGGATATCTCCCACTAGACCAGATTACTCAAAGCCCCATGCAACCTGGCCTTAAACACTTCCAGGGATGGGGCATCTCTGGGCAACCTGGTCCAGTGTCTCACCACCCTCAGAGTAAAGGATTTCTTCCTAATATCTAGTCTAAACATACCATCTTGCAGTTTAGAAATGTTAGCCCTCACCCTATCGCTACAGTCCCTGATAAAGAGTCCTTCCCCATTGTTCCTGTAGGCTCCCTTGAGGTACTGGAAGGCTACTATCAGGTCTTCCTGGGGACAACTCAGTATTTCAGAAGAGGGGAAATTTGAATCTGCAGTTCTCCTCAGACAGCCTTCAGGAGCTGTGGGCTGCAGCTGGGGACTGGCTGTCTTTCTCTGGTCCAATGACTGGTCCCATTGCTCACAGGAGGTGGAACAGCTTTAGCAGGTGAATCTGGTGTTTCCCTTCTCCTGGGGGTTACAGGAGGTGTTTTGGAGGGGAAGGATGTGTGAACTTGTAGTCTTGAGCCAAGTTGGATAGAGGAGAGATGGCCTGTAATTTTTCTGACCTCAATTCCGTAGCTGTAATATAGTTGTAATTGTCTCCTCCTTCACAAGTGCTCTAACATCCATTTTGTTTTAAAGGAGAGATAACGAATGCAATCAGTGAATCTGGTGTGCGGTCTTTCTGACCAAATATATAAGCATTTACTTTAGGATAAGATAAACAGTACCTTGAACTCACTGGTTACACTGACTAACTCTCCGTTGACGAAAATGGGACCAAGGCTGGCTGGGACATGGGTGTCTGCATTAGAGACATCCACATTTAGTCAGATGAATCCCACCCCCATCTCCTGTGTTCCTCACCAGGTGTCTGACAGCTCTGCTGTTAGCCCTTACTGAAGTCAAGTTCAGGGTCTGTCTCTTCTATTACTCTTTTATTTCTCTTTTTTTTTAAAAAACAGAAAAATCAGTCTTAGACACTCAGTTGCGCGTTTAAAGATCATGTTTAGATCTTCAAGTGGGTTTAATTAGGTGCTCTTTCCTCTTTTGTTCATCCCTGATAAGCTTGGGCATGCTCTGTTTGTCCTGAGGACTACTGCCCAACGTGCCCCAGCATTCCTCAGGCAGATTCTGTATCTCATTTTGCACCATGAATTCACAGGAATTAAGTGGTAATTTTAGGATGTAAGTTTACTAATTAGCACTGAAGTGAAAAAAGTGCTCTGTAACTTCTGAAAGATAATACTGGAATATAATCAGAATATAAATATTTTGAGCAAAATTTTGCTTAGAAAGTTAGGTAAGAATTGCTAGCACAGCGCTATTTTTTTTAGTTTGGATTTATATGTGGTTTAGATTTAAACTTAGAATTTAAATAAATTTGCTTGAATTTATGTGGAAAACGTTCAAACAGCCAAGTGTTTCTCTCAAATGAGAGTAGGCAGAGTAGCAGCTACAAAGAGTGTTTTGGCTTTAAAGCATTTCGTATTTTTAAACCCAAATCTACAAGTTCGTGGTAAAGTGCCCCAGAAAAACAGTCTTTTAATTCTGTGTCACAAATTTTATAATCCACCCTCTTCTAAAAAACTTGTTGAGATGTTGCTTAGTAGAGACGTGGGCAATTAGTGCTCGAGCTGTGGCTTCTCAAGACTCTTTTTGACTATCTCTTTTTGTTCAGAAGACTCTCAGGCTGCAGTAAGCGCCCAGATGTCACAGCGAAAATGGAGGATCCAAAAAAGAAGCCGGCAAGTGGCAAAGGAGGAATGGGCAAGTAAAAGATGAAAGCCTGGGTCCCACCTGTCCTAGATAATGACCTGCCCAGCTGTGGGCTGGTGGCACAGGCCACCTGCGATTCAGGGTCTTGGGTTCAAGTCTTCTGCGGTTAGGTACAGATCTCCTTCCTCGCAAAGAACAATAGATAAATAAAAGGAGATGCCCGTTACTTTGTAAAGGGAAAAGAAACTTATATTTAGATGTGTTTGTAGCTCTTTTGGAGCATGGACTTGAGCACAAAGGAGAAGAGTACCCTGGTACAGGGTTGCTGGGCAGGCTGAGGGGAGTCTGCTCCCAGGGCGGCTGTTCCACTTCGGATAATTTAGTAACTGCTTTATTGGGGGTTTGAAGCCACGTTCCCAGCAGGCACACCGTAGCCCCTTTCTCTCCCTCTGGCTCGTCAGTTGTCCTGCTCCAGATGCACAGAAAGTGGGACAGCCACCCTTAAAGGGAGATTCTCGCCTGAGCGCAGCCTTGTGCTCGGTCCGTGAGAGCCACGGCTCTAACTGCAAATCGGAGTGAGCAGGAGGTGTGGATATGGGACTTCTGCAGGGAGCACCGGGGTGAACCGGTGGACAGGGTGAACCCATGCCAGCCAATTCATCTTTTAGCTCCAAATGCCTACTGCTAGCAATGCAGGTCTCCTGGGGACTGTGGGAGTGTGTTCCCGCACCTGGAAGAGATGCCTGAGTGCCTGGCGTAAGAAGGGCACTGGAGTTTAGAGGTCAGAGTCGAGGCAGGTGTGGAAGATGGCAATAGCTGTAATCTTTAGTGAAAAAAATATATTCTTTTTATAAATTCAAGCAGGGTGGTTTTTTTTTCCTCTCCTCTGCTAATCCAGAGTGGAATATGATCCAAAAAAGAGACACTGATGCACACGCTTAACTATTTGTTTTACAATATGCGTGAGGTCAAGCTAGAACATGCTTTGCAATTTGTGTATTTACTGCAGTGAATTTTCTGCTCCTCCTGGCTGTTTTCTGTGGTTGTCAGCCTGCTTCACCTCCAGAGAAAGAAATACCACGCATACGAAAGAGGCCATTATGAATCTTCCTTTAGGAAAATTTTTTTTTGTTCTCTGCTTTTAAATTACATTCTGTATTATTTATGCCAATGTTAAAAATAGCTTTCTGATTCCCCAGTTAAAGTATTCTGAACCCACTCCAGCTACGTTTTACTATGCACAACTCCCACCAACCATCAGTTTTTATTTGAAGTCATTTTTCATGAAATAACAGACATCGCAGCCAGAATCCTGTGTTACTGTTACAGGGTTTTCTTTACCGTTTTCCAGCTGTATTCCTCCTCCTCACGATAAACAGTGTTGCCAGTATTTTTTTTAATCTTAGAATACACAAATTGCATTCCCTTAATCTCCCTTCATAAACAGTGCCCTGTAATCCTGTTATCATTATTGTTGACCTTTTTTGGAATTCCTCCAGGTTATTAATGCCTTTTTAATGAGAATCCTGGGATTTAAACTGTTTTCTGAGCAATGTTTACTCAAGAATTGATAGATTATTTCCTTTTCTATTTTCCCTTACATCCCGTATTTCTTTTTTGTCTGACATCTTATTAGCTTCAAAGTGGAGCTACGCAAATAATTGATTTGGGGGTTTGCTGCCAAGTCAAAACATTAAAGAAAACCTTTCTTTCAGACTGAACAAAGACATTATTCAACCTAAAATATTTAGAATGTCTGGGGAGATTTTTTTAATGTTTTTATCCCCTTTTTAAGAGAAGAAAGAAATTTGGCAATTTTCAAAATTAAAGCATAATTTCAAACAGAATGTGGAAAATTCTGATTTTCCATTTTTGGCCATGTTTGACTTCAAATGATAATAGTTTCAGTGTTCTCTGAATTTTGTCTTTTGGTGACCAAATTATTACCTAAAAGTCTTTGTTTCCCTCAGAGTGATTACTTTAAACACTTTTTGAGCAGTCTTAAGTGATCCTGTCTATATCTATTGCTTGTGCTTATGTATCTGTATTTATACATAGGCATGGAAAGCTAAGGGAATGTATTTTAGTCATGCGAATCCCATTTATGTGTTTTCACTGTGGTATAAAGACATTGGGTAAGTTGGCGGTTACTGGGCTCAAAAGTGGAAGCTTGAGCCTAAACAACTAAGTAGGACTTTGCGGATAGCAGTGACGTTTTGAACACATGGCCTGTTTAAGCAGTGGTATTTTACTTGCCTTTATGTACCTAGATATCTCAGCCCTGGTGAACCTGTGTTTTAGATGCCTTCACTCTGTCTTGGTTCTCTCTTGAAGCTGCAATTCTGAGTTCAGGAGAAGTCTAGGAGAAGGGAGGAATGCACGTCCGGGTCTCTGTTCCAACAAATAAACCGAAATTAAAATACATAAAATAAAACACAGCATCCAGAAGAGCAACTAGGTAGAGGTTGCCCAACTTTGCCCAGAGCTCTAGGTTGTAGATCTTAGTTTTCTCAGGAGTGTTGGATGCAGGAGTTGGGTAGGGTCTCCTGATAGAGGTGGGAGCTGTAGGAAATTCAGGCCTGTTTGGATTCCCCCATGTAGCAGGGGTTAATGCAGGCAGGCATCCTAAATTGGGTGGAATTGCAGAGGAGCTGGAGAGGGATGTCATAAGCTGAGAGGAGGGGAACCCCGTCTCCTCATCTGATTCTTGCTGCTGGATGAGGTGCGTGTTCCTGGTAGTGTGGTGGGGAGATACGTGCAGCCTCCTCCCAGTTCAAAGCTAAAGCTGGCCCTGTAGATAAGTCCCAGGTGGATCCTTTCTTTCCCCAGTACAGCAGACAGCAGAAGAGAGCTTTCCTTGGGCTGATTTTGTGTATTTAAACCCCGATGTATTTAAACAGGAGCCAGGCACTGAACCACCCAGCGCTTTTAAAGATGACCTGCCTGTAGGCATGCCCAGAAACAGGAGTTTCAGGCAGCTGGAAAGGTTTGCTGGTTGAGACTGATGGGGAGGTATTTCCCGAGTGAGGTGGCAGATGGGGAGAGCATCACTTCTAAAATTCCCCTCTGGGAGCTGGGGACCTGGCATCCTTTTATAAATCCAGCCTCCAGCCACTGCAAGGTGGACATCACTTCACCAGGGAGCTTGAAATATATTGCCTTTGATGTGACATAACAAAACAGTAAACCTACTTTATAATAGTGTATCTTATGTGTATCATTACATAAAGAATGTTTAAAGGAAATGAAAATTCTGCCGGGTTTGTTTTCTATTTTATGAGCATTACAAGCCTCGTCTTGCTTCCACACTGGGGAACTTCATTACAGGTCTCTGTTCCTCCCTTCTGAAATTCTGTAAGTAATAGGAAGCTGTTGGCTTTCGAATTCTGGGCAGGCTGTGACTGTTTGCTAGAGTTGGCAGAATACAGTGTGACCACAAACCCACAAGGATTAATAAGCTGAAAAAGCACAGGCTTCTTGTCTGTCATTTATGCTTCTTAACAGTAAGAGTGCTATTATGGGGGGGGAAAAAAAGAAAAGGAAAAATTACAGAAGTCATTACTTGAAATGCATTGCCTTCAGACCTACCTTCACTTTATTGGGGTAAAAAATATAGTTTAAGCAACAATCAGTATACTGGGTAGGGTTTTACTGTTCCTTTCAATAGATGACACTTAAACTCTGTTAGTTTTTTGTAATAATTTCAATGTGTGCATTACAGTAAATACTGATTAGCTTATGACAAATTTTGCTTTTCTTCCTGGGACTGCAGGGTAGTTTAGTTATTTACCTCCCAGATATGTTTCTCATTCCAGTATTTTTCTCTTCCCTGTTGAAAACATGTCAAACTGATTTAAAATGTTTTATGCACGTTATAATGAAAACCATATGTCTTATATTAAGGGTGACTGTGCAAAAGCTTTCAGCTGAATCAGATTTAGCCTGTGATTTCATGCATTTGCATATACGCTGTGAACGCGTGCCTGCGCAGTTAATTGCTGTGCAGCAGCCAGCCTCTCTCCTCCCTGCGCATGGGAACCAGATTTAGGAGATGTGTTGAAGGGGCCTCTGAAAGCCCTTTCTTAAGCTTCTGCCACCAACGTGACGGGAGGGCTAGGATGTTTTCCCAGTCTGTGATGGAGTTCGCTCCCTTTCTGTGTACTGCTAAGTCATCCCTGCCAAAGATGACATTTTCCAGCTCCTAAAAATACTTCAGGCCAGCCCATCCATTTCCCTTCAAGCAGACCAAACAGTACTGCCAGCTATAAGAAAAATCTCCTGAGGTAACACTACGTGCTTCCTTATAAAAGATACTTGTGTCTGTAGGTGGATTTACACATACATTTTATAAAACTGTCATATGCAAGTTGAATATCACGTTATACAACTATCACTGTATTTTTCGAGCCTCCAGTCTCAATGTTGCTGTAGAGGTCAGTGCAGCAAAGTAGCATCCTTCCATCTCTGATGCAAAGAGCCTTTTTGTTTGAACAGGAAGATAAGTTCCCCAGACTGTTGCCTTCCGCTCCGTGAACATATGTTCCCCCCGACAAAGGTCGTTTCAGGCTGAGAAGAGAAAATTTATGGGAGCCATTTTTAAGGTGTTGTTAGAACAGCTCAAACTGCATATAGAAGCACAAAAAGGAATTAGGTCAGGCTGATTTCTGCATGAAGAATCTCCTTAAGATATATAAAGCAGAAAAAAAAAAAGAAGCCCCAACTTGCAGGGCTCTTTGTCCGTTCCAGCATTTGCTTGTGGCTGCTCTACAAATCCATGAATTAAAAACAATTAAGAAAAACACAAGCCCAGATTATAGTAATATGCAGAATATACATGATGGCTCTCAGCCAGTAATAGTAATTAGTTTGTAGTGACTGTGTTTTTAGAGAAGAGCTTGATTGATTGTGGTTTCACAGCATACACAAGTCACATTCTGTATTCATTTTGAGATCTGCAGCGCTTATAATTTGCATTAATGTAGTTCACGTTACTACCAAGACTATAGTATTTAGATGAGATCAGAAAACTGCTTAATGAGATAAATTTTGATTATTTGATAACAAACCTTCTTCCAAAGTAAGAAGAGCAAGCAAGCAAAATGAGCAGAAATCAAGATAAATAATTAGTTCAGGTCATACAACCAGCAGTCTGAATTGGGGAAATCATTTGTAAACCTGAGTTTAGATGAAAATGCGGGGAAGCAGGATCTGCATTGCAGTTCTTCCCCAAAGTCTTCTGTCTCTTCACCCAGCTGGTTTGAACAGTTTATGGAGGGTCACACTGAAAGTTTTTCTCCACATCCCCTCTGTGTCTATGCCAGCTGCCCCGGTGGCCAGCTGCTACTGCACCGTGCAATCAGCTGAAACGTGATTAACAGGTGTGTCTGATGAGGAAGCGCTGGCAAGCGGTCCAGGTGGATCTCCACCAAGGAGTGGGGAGTGATGGCTTCATGGGCCAGTGCAGTGGGATAGGGGAGGGGATGCATGTTGGTACTCTTAGGATTGACCATCCCCACCATCGTTCTGGGAGCACAACTCACAAATCTGAGCTCGATGAATACACTGCATGTAAAATCATAAGTACTAAAATCCAGGATTCACAGGAGAGACCATGCCTGGCAGGAACACACCTCCACCAGTCCACAGGAGATGCCAGAGAGAAGTGACCGTCTCCCAGACTTGGTCACCTGCTTGTAGTCCTGAGTGTGCCCATGTGTGTGCATTGGATTCACGCTGAACCTCCGTAGTGGAGCTAGGCCACCTCTGTGAGTGCAGGCAACCAGCACGTTTCGTTCCTTTGAGACATGGCCAGCACTAGTGCTGACACCCTGGTTTGTGTTGCAGCTGAGCAGTTAGAGCCTGGGGAAAACATCCAAGTGCAGTGCCCTCCTTAGACTAAAGGAGTTCAAATCCACACCTCTCATAAGAATTCCTGAACCACTGCATCCTACTGGGCATCCTCAGCTTCCTCCGTTGACTCTAGACCTCATGGTAGTGGAAAGTGTGAGACATGGGCATAGGTAAAGCACGTGGGAGCAGCTTGTTTCACCCAAAGACTTAGAGCAGTCCATGTGGAGGAGAGTTCTGTGACCTGGTCCTTGCTGCCAGGATTATACCTGCTTTTACCCAGTTACTGTTTGGTGTGAAATACAATAGTAAGCCCAAGATTAGAGTGTCGCATATAGTAGTAGTAAGTCAAATAAGTAGTAAGTCAAAGGCCAGGGACTGGAACCAAAACCTGGTCAGCTATGGGCTTGGCACTGTGAATCGAGTACATTTCCCACTAGGACACTTTGCCCTCAAAATGGGTCATTTTTAATAGTGTTACCTGAAGAAAAGCCTGAAATGCTAAAGCCAGACATCATCACTTCTTTGCAGCTTCTTTTTCTTAGGTTTGTCAGTGCATGTGAGCAGTGTGGTTTTCTTTCCTAGATTCCTTGTGGTGTGCAGAAACAATCTTGCAGGAACAACCCCATATTAAATAGAAAAGAAGCAGATTTACTGTTTCCTGGAAATATGCTGCTTATGCTGTTAAAGATTGGAGCTAGAGATGTAGCTGTGAGTTAAAGGTTTCAAGATAAACATACACAAATATCTTAAAAATACAGGTCTTTTCAACAGTGGGCATTGCAACAATTCTCTCTGCTTTTCCAGCTGCTTCTAATGGCTTTGCTGGAATTTTTTAGGCAGTCAGGCCCTGGCTCTTCCCTTGGGGGTCTCTAAATAAAGCTCTCTACAGAGACAGTGTTCCACTTATTCCTCTTGTTGCTGCACTGGAGTTAGTGAACATATATGCATATTTTGGTCCCTTTGCCATATAACAGGATGCTTTTGAAGGCAAGGAAGGTCAGCAAATTTAAGTGCTTTACATTTTGAGTACAAGCTGTCTCTGTCAGCACTGTTTTATTTACAGCTCTGTTTCACTGGGTGATTATATGCAAAACCTAGCATCAAGGGTGATATATACATAAAGGGGTCATGTTTATGGCGTCAGAAGATAGATAAGCTCTGTGGTTTATATACTTTGGCAGCTACGAAACAGTGGTGAAGTTGCAAATAGGAAAGACTTACACACAAAGACTACATTTTAATAAGCTGATATGCATCCTAAGTGTTGGGAATCCAGTTCTGCTGGTCAGCTGTCAGTGTTCTTGTTGCAGATATTGCTTGAACGTTTTGCTTTTTTCCGTATTTTAATATTACTATTTAGATGGCAAATGGACAGTAAAATGTACACAAGAAAGTTTGAGCTTTATTCTTATACAAAGAAAAAGATTAAATGCTGAAGTGCAAGCAAAATTTAAATATCGAGGCCAGAAGGTCACACAACAAGGTATTCAACCATCTGTAATAGCTAGAAACAGCAGACTGGGCTGCCATACTCCAGCCGTGCATGTGGGGTTATTGTATGACTCTGTGTAAGAAATGTGTATGTATATACTGTCTCTATATACATATACACCTACATGAAGAGGTATTTCTGTGCTTGCATACTGTCCCGATAGGCCAAATGCACCTAATCTGTTCCACCTGTAACAGCTGTGAATGCAGGGTGTGATGCAGTCGCTGTCCTGTGCCAATGTCCCGGCACTATGGCTGAGGCGGTGCAGGGAGCAGAGACAAAGGTGGGGCTTCTCGACACCCAGCATGAAGGTGCAATGTCTACATGGCACGAGCGGGATGGAGGCACACCAGTGCCAGCTGGAGGCGTGCTGGCCTGCGCACAGGCAGCTCTTTCTCCCGCTCCTCAATCCCGCCCTGAAATTTGCGATTGCGTTACATGCAGGATGGGAAATTTGCCCTTGAGTAATTAGTAGGAGATTTCCCAGTTGATTCCTGTGCTGCGACAGGGTGGTGTTAGCTCCCGGAGCGGTGGTCTCCGACCCACGGCGCAGATGAGCGGGCGCATCTGATGGACCATCACCGCCCGCTCTGCCCCTGCCCCTGCCTGGGTTGTGCTCCTCAGATACCCATTCCAGGCAAGGAGCAATCCTGGAAAACGTTACGGCGCTTCCTTGGCCACCCCTGTGGTGTTCTTCCCGTGGCACAGAGCAGTGCACACTCCGCTCCGGTGGCGTGGGCGTGCTGCTGCCCGGAGCCGGCTGCCAGGCGAGGGGACGCGGGAGCCACCGGCCTCCCGGCATGGGATGCTGTACGTGCGGCACGAGCGTTTCCATCACAGCGTGTTCCCGAGTTGGCTTGCCTGCCGGCGGGCTGCTGGGGTTGTGACGCCGAGTGGCTGCAGCGTGGAAGAATATGTATGAATTAATTTCAAAGGAGGTACTGCTGAAGCCGGCGGCTCAGCGTGCGGCGTCTTTTGCAGGAAGGGGTGGGTAAGGCAGTCTTCTTGGGCAAGGAAGCCTCAGATCAGGGCAAAACAAGTATTATGGCCAGTTTGGACAAAATAATATGTTTTTGAGAAATGTCGACCTCTCTGATGGTTAACACTGAATTGGCAGGCTGTTCTGGGGCTTACATGTGTGAGCTTTTGCAATCACATTGTCACAGCAACAGAAATAGTCAACAGATGTCCCTAGGGAGCTGTCAGCCTGGAGGATGGCGTTAGGGAAGATGAGAGGCCGTGTTCGGCTCCTGCCCATATTGCTGCTAGGAAAGGAGTTTCACCTCTTGGTTAAGACATTTGTAAGAGAGAAGTCACATTTACCCAGGAGAATATGTTGCAATTGATATTATATGGATAGATGCCACGTTGTTTTGCTTGGAGATGTCTACCAAATGGGAGAAAATATTTTTCAAAGTCTCCTAGTAACATTGCTGTCGAGCTCTGCTACACACAGAGCTGGCTGGAGGGTAACTAACACACTTGGAACGGATACTAGCAGTGACCCCTTTAATTTATAAAATGTTCTTGAAGATCCTATAAATAGCCACATGCTTTATTTTAAGCATAAGTAGTCTCCTGTGCTCAGTGTTAAACTTGTGTGTAGCTGTTATCAGAATTGGGGCCAGAAAGGTTAACTTGTGCTTTGCAGACACAGTTCTGGTCTCAGATGCAGTCCAGTCTTCCAGAAAGCTCAGCCTTGGAGGAGGCTGCATCTTCAGGCTCTGCTGACTCTTACCGGCAGCGCCTGGCTCGGCAGCCCTTCCCAGCCCCGCGCTCCAAGCCAGGCGGGTCAGGGAGAGGCTATTATTAAGCTTTGCTTCCTCGAAATGCTTTCGATAGCAAGATCTGATTATGATGTGGTCTACTTAGCCAGAGATGAGCCTCAGCTAGGGCTTCTGCTCTCTGTGTCACAGCGGGGACTTGACTTTGGAAATCTGTTGGCGTCGTGCAAGAGCAGGAATGTTCTGGGGCTCCGAACACCGGAGGTATGAAATCTGCGCGATGTGTTTACCTGTTCGGGTCTTGCCTGGAAAAGTAGATCTGGGAGTAGTGTGATACCAAGACAGTATTTGGTGTCTTATTCTTGTAGATGGGAGTGTTTTGTTTATCTGGAAAACTCTGTTGCAGCTTCAGACATCGTGTCCCACGGTCATTTTGCTTCCCCGAGGAGAGGGTCACTGACATCTGCATCTGTGGACATAAATACTCTGTGAAACAAAACAGCTTTGCTGCTCTCCCTCCCTCCCCTTACAAACTTGCACTTTGGTTACAGCTGTGGCGACTTGGCTCTGATTATCAGGGATGTTGTAGTGGGTATGGAGTTGGTTAGAGCCGGGGTTACCCTCTTCAAGAGCTGGACTGTGTATTTCAGTGTTCGGAAATCAGGCAGAGGAATATCTGGACTGGGCTGAACCAGAGGGACATGGAAAGAGAGGCTGATCCTGACGCTGGGACTTGGTGAGTTTGGGAAAGTACTGGGTTAAATACAAACACATCTGATCCTCACATTGGTTGCTAAGAGTTACCTGATGGTAAGAATGGTTGCTGGATGCCTCATCCTCTTTAAGGCTGTGAATACAGGCTCTGACAAGACCTTTTCCCTGGCCTGGGTATTCAGGGGTGCAAGACATGCCCAATGCTCTGCCAAGGATTTAAGAGAGGTTGTGCACCTGAAGCTTTATCTGCCACAGTGAGGATGGTAGCTGCACGATGGTAGCATTATGGAAAAGATTGCAAAAATGGGATTTATGGTAGGTCTGCAGCCACTCACCAGGGGTGTCTGTCCAGGGGACGGTGCCCAGAAATTCTCAGGTGAGAGATGCTCCCCCTGAACGGCTGCTTAAAGGATGTTGGAAAGCTATTTCCATCCCCTCGATAAAGCCATCATCCACTGTTGTGGCTCTGCAGCGTGAGACCTGGATGTGGCTTGGGACATTCGACATTGGAGTGACAGACTGAAAAAAATCCTAACTTTAGGGTGGGGTTTTTTTCCAGATGAGACTTTCTTAATACATCTACTTACTACTGGCCCTAGGAAAATGAGAGCAGTTTTCCTTGTATATGCCAGAGCTTGGGGAATAAAAGCTGCAATCCATAGAAAGTCAGTAATCAGATAGATGGCTTAGCACTCGAGGAGCACTTGAGCCACACGTGATTATTGGATTATCTTAAGGCTATTAGAACTGCCTTACTATGCTTCCCTGCCACATGAAAACCTGCATATGTGTGTACACATATATATGCATATACCCGGTTAGCCTATACACATTTACATATATATACATGTGTGTACATAATCTCAGAAGCCAAAATAGTCAGCTTTCCTCCCAGCAAGTAGTACTTTCATATGGTTTAAAGCAAGAGAGATCTCCAGTTACAGTTGTGTGCTCCTAATCACCGTGCTCCTGCAGGAGCCACGTGAGCAGCCTCATTCATCTACTGATGGCTGTGAGAAAGCAAACAGGTTGTCACAACAAATGTTCCTGAGCTGAGTCCTAAAATGGCTTCTGTAGCGTGAGGGGTTTGTGTCCAAATGTTTTTTCTGCTCTTGTTGAAGTGCCAGTTCTGAAGAAATGTCGAAAATCTGGAACAAATCCAGCACTTGTCCTCAGGGATGTTTGAAAATTCATGCAACTTCTGAAATTCTCACAGGACGGACAAAGGAAGGATGCTTGTGATTCATTGTTATTTTGAAAACAGTCTTTGAGTTACAATTTCCATCATGTTTCACTCTTCCCTTTTCCTTTCCAGGGAGTGAAGCTGATTTTAGCTCTTCAAGCAGCACAGGCAGTATTTCAGCGCCTGAAGTCCATATGTCTGCTGCTGGAAGCAAAAGATCTTCTTTTTCCCGCAAGTAAGCAAAACAATTTTTCCTAAGTACTGCAAGTGTTGCTAGTGCAAAGACAGACTACTGTGTAAGGTCTTGTAGTTAATACATACAATACCGGCACTGTGAGTTTTAAAACAATTTGGGTAGCGTTGTGTTGTCGGGCAGCAGTTACACTGATGAGAACTGTGATATGAGAAAGAAAATAGAAATGCTGTAGTAGGAGCACAAAAGTTGTCAATATGCCAGATCAACTGACTGGTATTTTTTTGTTGTTTATTTCTAACAAGCATGAGAGATACAATCAGGTAAGGCAGAGGAGGAAACAACGGTGTATGTTAGTTAACAGCAGTATACTTCTAACCAGTTAACCTTAACCTTTTGGTCTTATCGCTTCATTTTCTCTCTGTAATAAATTGTCAGCTCAGCATATACCTTTACAGATCATTACCTTATTTTTTGTAGGAAGACGTAGACAATATTGCCTTTGGCCCTTTTTTCTTAAATACCCTTGCCCAACCTTTATATAACTAAAACTCTGTGCAAATAAAAAACCCCTCATAGTCATCTATCTAAGTGAACCTTTCCTGAAGGATTTCTGTAAGATTTCTCCCTATCACGTGTGAAGGGCAGATCAGACAGCTTGCGAATACAGGGGCGTTGGGACGGAGCAGCCTGCCCTGTGCTCTGCCCACGCAATCCCTGCTGGTTACATTTTTTGGAGTAGGTGGAAGGAGTTCAGACTGCCAGGACTGGTTTCCTGCCCTTTGCAGAAGAGCTGGCAGGCAGGCTGGGACCGGCAGCGGGGTACCCGTATGCTTCAGTCACACAAACCTCCCCAAGGTTGCAGCGTGCCCCAGTGTACAGGGATCGGCAGAATGATGCTTAATGAGCGGTTTCCTATCTGTATCATGAGACTGTTAGAAAAATAAACATTACTTAAGCTCTCTCTAAATTTACTTGTTAGATTTAATCTACTGGCTGTGGGAAAAAACAATACTGAGTATACTACGAAGCTCTAAAATCACCTTACTTTCAGTGAGGTTATGTGTCCTTTCATATATTATCGTGCATTTAAATATAACTTTAAATTAGAGCATACTGATCTACTTAATTGAACAGAAGTCGTATGTAACAGCACTCCTTCATATGCATTGCTGTGTTACACACAGTCTGTGCAAGTTCTGCCTCACACCAGAGCTGATGTTGTATGAAGTGGACAGAGACGTATCCTCTGCAAATGCGTTCTTTTTTAACTGTTTGACTTAACTCGCTATGAAACATTTCAGTGTTGTCACAAACCACAGTCCTGCACTTCATTGTAAAATAATTATAAAATCACCCAGACCGCAGCAGTGTGATGAAGGTTTGCAGCAGCCACTCAACCATCTGTTCCTTATAAACTGTTCCATTTTCAGAGAAGGGAGGGAACCAAGTCAAACAATCTTAAGAAGAGATTTTGCTTCATAATTCTGTGGTATTTAAATTTTTATGTTCAAGCCTTCTCTTTCACTGGCTGGATTTGCCTTTTTCCGTATTTTTTTGAAAGCCGCCCTTTCATTACAGCTTAGAGGAACAACTTCCATGGGAGGATAGAGGTAGCAGCGTGGTAGTGCAGGAAGGCAAACCAAGCGAGCAGGGGAGGAAGGCACCCCCAGAAGCTGCCCTCAGAGCTCCCCAGCCCTTTGGCAGCTCTCGGGCAGCGCAGATACCAATTGCTTTCGAGCACACACAGTTGACAGATTATCTAATAAAGAGTGGGAAAATAAAGGTAGATATGTGTGAGGGAAACTGGAAGGAAGAAAGAAAAGGCTGTGCTTTCCTTTGTCTATTGTAATACCATTTCAGCCTGCTCTCAGTGGGGTTCAAACTATATCTAAACAAATGAATAGCTGACAATGACAGCTGAAGCATCCGGGATGCCAGAGGCAGAAAAGGGCAGGACTCAAACAAAGTCTGTTTTCACTGCACGCTGTGATCCCTCGGGCTGCTTGCTGAGGAGCATGAAAGCAGCCTTGCAGCACACCCCCACGGACGGGCATCGCTCCGCAGGCCTGGCCAGGGAAGGCTGAAGCATGGTTCTTTTGGCACTAACCCAGGCTGCAGTCCCCTCATTACTTAATGGAGTCAGAGGTTCAGGGAACGTGGATGATCTGAGGGAGTCACTGGATCTGTGCTGCCCACATGTCCGAGGTTTCCCTACGTCACATAATTCAGACTGAGAGCCCCACAGACAGTGAAAGAACGTGCAGTGGCTGGTGACTGCAGGATGTTCTTTCTTCCCAAACTACTCCCAGTTATCTATCTGTTTTAGGGTTAGGACAACTTAGTGTGTAAAATAAGACGCATAATGGGTTGTGTGATGAGGATAATGCAACATGCTTTAACCATTTTGGTTCCCCTCCAGTCGTGGCCCTTACGGTCGGAATAATGGATCCTTGTCCTACAAGTCTGGAACCAGCCCACCTGCTTCCCGTGAAAAGGACCCTTTGTCAACACTGTGCAAAAACCAGCTGAGTCCTGCTAACATCCATCAGAGTTACAGGGCTTCTTCAGCCAGCAGCAGCAACTCAGGCTCGTACAAAGGGAGCGACAGCAGCCCAGTGATGAGGCAAGTCTTTATTTCAGCATCCCGGTGTGCAGCGCACTGACTTACCTTCTCTGCACTGTAACGTGGGATCAGCTGTATGAGCTGCCGAGCAGGTCACCGTGGTCCTCAGCATAGATGTGACTCCTCGTATCGGTGGCTCGACAGGCAACAGGGTGCTTTGACCCTTGTAAAAGCTTTATTGTTTTGGCACTGTAAAGTTCAAGGTCAGTTTTAGTCAAAGCCCTTTGTAGTTGCTCTTCATCCAAGACAAGTTCCTTCATAGAATCATAGAATGGTTAGAGTTGGAAGGGACCTTCTGTGTTTTCATGCCATATATTCTCATGGGGATTTACTGGTACTTTCGTCTAAGGGTCCTTCTGCTTTGGAGAGAGCTGGGTGGGGTAGTATAGAAAACATACACTTGCCCAGCCTTAGGCACCTCCCTAAGGAGCTCAGTGTCCTGTGCAAGATGGAAAACAAGTACCTGCCGGAGCATGGGACACATATTGCAGAGAAGAAATTGCCCTCACGCTGCTGCTGTCCCCCTCTCTCGCTCTCTGACAACTCAACAGCCAAGCATGTCAGATGCACACCTCACGTTAGATAGGGCGAATCTAGGTTTCAGAGTGCTCAGCTTCGTAACTCAGGTGTGGAGCTGAACTCGGTCCATACACTACCTCCCCATACACCCAGTGTCTGCAGCTGGGTGTCCTGGCCAGTGCCCCGGCTTCCTGCTGTTGGACACACCACCCATTCTGGGTGAGGGAATGGCTAAGTTTTTTAAAGTTAAATGTCTCATTTGATATAATGGCACTGAAACAATGTACAAGAAACAGTAAATTTTTCACTATAGCCACAAGTCAGCCATTTCCTCTGCTTTGATTTGCCAGGGGGAGTGACTTGTGCAGACACTGAGGAGCCCCAGATGAGTCCAGCTTTGTATCAGTCAATGGGATGTTTTTCTTTTCTCCAGGACTAAAGGGCTGTAGGACTGGTGTTATGTGATTGTTTGTTTGGTTTTTTTCTTTTCAGGCGATCAGGGAGATACAATTCTTGTGGTGAAAATCACAGCATAAAGCCACAAAATCCAGAGCAGTATTTGACTCCTCTGCAGCAGAAAGAAGTGACGGTACGCCATTTGAAAACAAAGCTGAAGGAATCTGAGAGCAAACTTAAAGAAAGGTAAATGCCACTTCAGAAATCAGAGTAAGAAAGATTTATTCAGGAACATTTAGGGGTGGGAATCCTGGACATTTTATTCCAAAGTTTTCATTAAGAAATACAAAATATGATTGGTCTGATCATATTGGGGTTTTGATCATATACAGATATATATAGGTACCTATATTGAGATACATATATTGATATGTATTTTTATATATATATATATGCATACCAGGTTGTTTTGTGGTATTTCAGGTTTCAAAGCGGTCTCAGGGAATACGTACCATGCAGTTTAGTTATAAATATAGCTGTCTCTCTCCTATTTTTTGAACTTTCACAACAGAATACTTATAAAGGATATTTTTTACCAGTCTGATTTAGCGTTGAGACCTTTTATACATAAAACAGTTTCTACCTGCCAGCATGTATGACCTTAGTCTCCTGTTCTACCTCCCTCAGTGAGATATGACAGCGTCCAGTATCTAAGCAACGAAACCACAAGCGGGCACGCAAGAGGGGCCAGATGATCCTTGAGGTCCCTTCCAACCTGGTGTTCTATAATTCTGTGACATATGACCACAGATGTCCCCCCTCTCCTCTAATGAAGGAAAAGCTCTTACACAAACCAGTGTGCCCACTTGTGTTTCTGTCACTTAGATACTGAATTTTTCACAATAGCCCTTTGTATGGAAGCTGAGCAGAGAAGTGACAATGCGCGTTACACAGCAACAGATGTTGTCTCTTTCACTGAACCCGCGCTCTGAGAGCTGGCTCTCCAGCACACCCAACCCAAGCAGGCACAAAGGGCTGCTGGAATGGAGCCCCAAGGCAGAATTCCAGGGACCTGGTGGTCCAGCGTGGGCTAGCCCGACCTCTGCGTCTCCAAGGGCTGGGTCTCCCATAGGGGTCCCCTCTCCGCACTCGCTTGCAAGTCAAGGCAGCAGCCTCTGGCTCCGCGCTGGGCTGGGTGGGTACAAAGCAAGCCAGGTGCCTGCAGCCCCAAACCATCCTGCTGTCTGAGGCCAGTGTTGGCTCTGGCTGTAGGTGACGAGCTGCTGGCAGGCATGGGGGACACATCCAGGCAGCTGTTTCTCATTTCCTCCAGGGCGAGGCAATAGGTGAGATGTCAAGCACTGTACTGGTTGGACCTAACCTAGAGCCCACCACTTGCGCCTCAAAATGTCTAGGGTCATGGCATAGCCCAGAAGGCTGCTGGCCACGTGGTGAGGTTGGTGGCTCCAGTCAGCGTCTCTTGGCACCCAGCTGACATCTCTGCCAGCTCCCTCTGAGACAGCAGCAAGTGGTGCATGGAGGGATTTGCCTCCTTGTATCTTCTCTGCAGCATAGCCGTCCTGGTGTGCTGGAGCCTCACCTTGACTCTTTAACTGACCAACGAGCAGAAGTGTTACAACATTTTTATTTTGCTACAGGGAGACAGAAATACAAGAGCTCAAAGCTCAGCTGGGACGGATGAGGGAAGACTGGATTGAAGAGGAGTGTAATCGTGTGGAGGCAGAGCTGGCCTTAAAGGAAGCAAGAAGCGAAATTAAACAGCTCAAGCAGGTTATTGAAACCATGAAAAACAGCCTGGCTGAGAAAGACAAAAAAATTCAGAAATACTTCATAGACATAAACGTTCAAAACAAGAAACTGGAATATCTGCTGCAGAGCATGGAGATGAGGGATGAGCAGTGCCTGGAGTACATGTGTGACTCAGAGGGGAAGCCCTTAGCGTTGTGTGCCACGATGCCAGACAGCCTCATCACAGAGGACCAGGCTCTGGAGGAGGTGGCAGACAGTGGGCTGCTTCTTAATGAGGACACAGCTAACGGGACTGATTCATCTGAAGAGGGTTTGACCACCACAACCTTTGAGTTGGGTGATACAGCTCCCTCCAGTTCTGCTGTGAATAAAGAGATGCTTGAAAAGGTTCTGGAGGAAAAACTAACTTCTTTCCAGGAGGAGGAGAACAGCAGCAACATGATGGTGGAACAGGCCGTCCAGACTGATGTGGTGCCATATAGCCTAGATGTGGAGCAGCTCATTCAAAACATCTTCAGGGCTCAAGATGCCTGTCCTCTAAGCCCACCTTCTTCACTGAAGGAAATGGGTGAATTTTCTTTTGGAAGCTTCAGTGATTCTGGCATGATAGTGGACTTAACTCCAAGTGATCCAAACTCTGCCATCCTTTTGTCTCCTATGGAGTCTCCGTGCAGGAAGGTGGAACACAGAGTTAATGAAAACCGTTTCATGAAAGAACTTGATTTTGTAGAACCTCACGATGACGAAGCCTTTGGGTATGTCAGTACTTTCTCTCAGACAGGAATAAAGAGGAGATACTGGAGCAGCAGTCTCCTCAGAGATGTTCTGGCTGTAGCAGCCCCTGTTGTACCAACTCTGGTGTGGGCTTTCAGTACTCAGAGAGGAGGAACGGATCCCATTTACAACATCGGAGCATTGCTCCGTGGTTGCTGCCTGGTGGCTCTGCACTCTTTACGCCGTACACCCTTCAATATCAAAACCTAAAGTCCACTCTGTCCCCGGGCACCAACTGGCTGAGGCACAGAGAAAGAAAGATGAGAGATCATAAAAGTTATTGTATATTCTGGCAGAGTCCATAATTTTGCTTTTGACTGTTTGATTTGCACTATAAATCGGTTCGAAAACACGTTCCTTGTTTCAAAATAAAACAGCTGAGCCCTGTAGTTCCACGAGATGTTTTTAACTGGTGTTTTTAACAGTACTGCTGCCTACAGAAACAGTCCTCATGCTCCCAGGCACCACGTCCCTCCCCTGTCCTGATGTCTTTCTGGTGCCAGCGTGTCTGTGCAGTGAACATGACCAGGGAAATCAAGCTCAGGTTCACCAGGCAAAAGCGCTTTGCACGGGCTGAAGGGCAGTGTGAGATGCACGGGGGGACAAACGGCCAGAGGAAGGCGGAGTATTTCTTTAGGCAGCACTAACGTGAGACATTTGTGAAACTACAGTGTTAAGCGACATGGAGACTCGTTCCCCCCTAAGGGTATCACACTCGTGCTCCAGAAAGCATGCTAGCGCTTTCCATTTGTTGTCCAAAGTGTCGATTCAATTTAGAGGTAAAACCCATATTCCCCCGGCAGCTTCCAGCACATCGTCCATGCCTGTCGCGTGTAGTGCTCTTCTCCATCGTACAATTGCTCGAGCATCTCACTGGTCTTGTGCGTATACGGGGACTGTAACCAAAAATGTACGTTGTTGGGAGTCTTGAACCGTGTTACAATGATAAGTATAGGTGTGGATACACTTGGAATCTCAATGTTGTTTGAAAGTCTTAATGTATTGGAACCCAATAGTCTTTCGAGCCCTTTGAAATACTATGTATAAATGTATTGTGTTTTAACTTATTGTTTATTTAATTGCTTTATTGTAAATTACCTTTATAATCACAAGTTCAGTAAAGCATGTTAGATATGTCAAATGTGTGCGAGTGTTTTATTGTAGCAAAGCTATAAAAAATAGCCCATCTCAGCTGAGGTGTCAGGCACAGGCTCAGCAGGAGGAGGCACCCTATCAGAGCATAAGGACCCTCAGGACCCGGAGAACAGTTGGAGTGAGAAAAGCCCAGCACAGCTCCAAGCCTAAGCCCTCAGCCAGCAGAAAAAGGCCACAGTGGGTCTGTGGACACACACACCAGCTGCTCTGCCGCACCCATCCTGTGTTAACAGATGTGAGTCACCTAAACCTTAACCCACTGTAATCTCCTAGAAACTCATAATTTCTCATTTCTGCACTCCCAGAAAAACAACAGTCTTCCTGGCACTTAGCAGAGGTCCAGAAGGCCTTGTGTAACCCAGCCAGGAGTCAGGCAGTCTCGGTGTACGTGCCGAGATGCAACTGTGACCATCAAACCATGAATTCTCTGTGCCCAAAACTCCAGATCTGTGCAGAAAATCAGAGCAGGGCAGCGTGACCCAACAGGTGAAACTGTGGGGTTTGTCTGTCTCCCTCCAAGTTTTCAACACCACCTCCAGCCATTCAAACCTCGCTGCCCTCCTGTTTTCCCCCTCAGGAAAGCAAGGGTAGCATTTCCCTGTGCAACCTGGAGCAGAAGAGGTCTAGTGAAGCCTGACAGGGCTGTGTATTGCTCTGCAGCTTTTGGGAATAAGGGAGTCAGTAGTAGGCCACAAAGGAGGAGGAATAACTGGCCATCAGGCAGGGAGCATTTCCAGCACTCCAGAGGGTGGTACACAGTGATGCTTACAGAGGTGACCCAGGAGACCTGGCACATCCCTGTGATGCCTGGGTTCTGAATTATTTGTTTGCAACAAAGATTCAAGATGGTTCATTAAGCATTAAATAACGGAAGAGAAATCTAACAGACAATATGATGTAACGTTGTCCCAAGGGGTCACAATGATGGCCATCAGAGCATCTTGCTTTCTTTGCCGACAGCTTCCGTGCTCTCCTGCTGCCTTACATTCTGCAGGCCAGCAGCTTTAACGTAAACTTCACACAACCATGGACTTTCACCATTCCTAGGGATCTTCTCTTGGGACCAGAACACATAACAAAATGTCTTATTCCTACCTTGAGTTATGTCTGTTCCAGGCCAAGAGAGCAATATTTTATACCAAATGTTACCAACTGTATTACAATTTTGGATTTCTCTTTGACAGCCACTATTGCTTAAGCGATCTTCCCATAAGTGGTGGTGAAATGGAGCATAATTTAGAAGAAAACATCACCTTCAGTTCTAGGAGAGACATTCACCTGCAGCAAGAGGAAACAAAGCTGCACAACCCTACACTTACATTTACAATTTCAACAGGCCAAACTCATTTCATTCACCTCTAATATTTCGCTTTAGTCTTAGCCACGTCTCACTTGGATCCCGCTGGTCCTGTATGAAGCAGCTACGGGAGGACCATCAGCCTCCAAACATTTCAATAAAAACTCCTGTCCTTTCTTTCCGAGTTTAGAAAATGCTTATGCCTACAGCCCGAGCGCATTGGGACATCTCAAATTGCAGAGGCGGGGACAACAAGCAGCCCGTAGGCAAAAGGGTAAAATAGCAGATGTCTGCTTGAATTCAGGCTTATAGCACAGGAATTGAGTCACCACAGGAACCTTCCGGGGCTGAAGAAACGCCTGTTGATAATCCCATTATGCATTTTTCTTTCTAGCCCAGGAACAAAAAAAAATAATCTGCTATTATTATTCAGCTTAAGAGGTACCCAACATACTAAAAATTAAAGCACTGTTTTATACATGTCCTACATGAGAAGAACAAGCGAGTATTTTGCTCCAAAATCCTTCAGACAAATGAACACAGGACATTAGAAATGTGAACGACTATAGCACAGTCAAGGAAAGGATGATTTTTCAGTCATACTGGCAGGTAAATCCTCCAGTCCTGTGAAACCCTCCAGAAAATATGCACAGAATTGTTGCCTTCTAAAATGCATTTTAAAATCTAACATTTCTCAGTGTCTTCTTTCATATGTGAAAATTGCTGTCAAATCAGTTGACTAGTGCAAGGTTTTAAGCAACATGACAAGCACACTAAACATTTTTAAAAACTCTTTTCCATGACTAAGACCATTAAAGGTAATTCTACTTTTTTTTTTCAATAACTTATCTTACAAGCAAAACTTGTGTCAGAACCTACTAAAACTTAGTTTAAAAATGTATTTTTCTAGGCAGGCATGATCTAGTCAGATTTTACAACTTCACTGTACATACAGGGAACAAGTCTCAGGCACAGACTTTGTTGTCCTCACTCATCTGTCACATGATAAGGAATCCATACAGCCCATGAATCCAGGGATAGCAGCATCCACACAACAGATGGAGAACGCATTCACTGAAGCTCTGGGCTGCACATAAGAACCACATAGATTCCCCTCCTCCTGTACACCTTTCCTTCCAGCAAAGATTAAACTTTTTTCCTTCATTAAAGCCATAAAGTGGTCTTCTACTGCATATTTACCAGCAGGCTTTACCAAAGGAATTCTAGTGTAAACACAGAAAGTGTAGAAAAAAAAATGGAATTTGAAAAGTGCTGTCAATTAAACTGAAAATTCTCACACTAGCTTTATTAACAGGGCGCCATTTTCTTCAATTATACTACCTATGCAATGAGTATAAGGTGTGAGAGTTTTTTTTCTTAACTGTAGGAAGTAAAAGAATTCCTGCTAGAAGTAAAAATTTACGGATACAAGTATGTGATTAAACTGCTCCCCTACCTTCTCAAAATCAGCCTCCATAAGAAAGGAGCAGCGTGCACCACTGCTGTGTAGCGACGCCACTGCTGACACCCATCGCAGTGTTCCATGTACATGGGCATGATAACATAGGAAGCTGCAAGTGACAAAGTGACAAAAAATCCACTTTAGTGTTCAGCTGTAACTTGTGCTCTACCAGGAGTACATGTAGGGTTGCAGGTCATCCATAACAAATTATTTTCTTCTGCACAGGTGAATATGATCACCCATGGAAAACTCCGAAGTATTTATAAACACCTTTATAAAAAGGCAGAAGCAGACATTCTTTATCAGGCAGGAAGCAAAGGGTTCTTTAAAATGGTTTAATTACATGTTTCAGGTAAGCACAGACAATACAGTAGATTTCCCACCACTGAATATTTACATTCTTTTCTGTAGGCTTGAGCTGTTCATTAAGAGTGTCTTTCAATCAACATCCTTGCTCAATCACTTTTGCGGCAAAGAAGGTGCTGGAATAGAACTATTGCAGGAAACATCATTCCATCAAGGCATGATTTTCTGGGTTTTTTCTCCTTTAAGAATCACCTCTTAGTAGTTCAGGGTATTTTGGGAGAATCCTGGCTTCCAAGATGACCTGAAGAATGCATTGAAACCAAGCAGTGTGTTGAAGTCCTAGAAATACTTAATACCAATATGTACGCTGTAGACCTGGAATTCTCTTTTTCACTGGCACTGCCATTGATGCCTAGTTTCTGTTAGGACAGTTTTACACCAATTTTGTTTTGTTCCTTTTTCATTAGCCTTTGGGCTTCTTTCTCCATTTTCTTCCGTTGTTGCTCTGCTGCTCTTTTTTCCCTTTCTGCTATCTTCTGTTGTCTGTAATTAAAGAAAACATGAATTGATAAACAACAGGAATCCAGTGTTCAGCATGGTCATACCTTAAGCTGCTGTCAATAAATAGGTTATTCTAACTGATAAAAACAGAGCTTCACTCTGCCGTAGTTAGGCTCAGAACAGGTACTCCTTTATTGTGCTGAAGTCCTTTTTTCAGATTAACTTAGTCTTAGGCAGTAATATTTGTTCAACTATTTTACAATCTAACAGCCACTCAATTCCCAAAGATTCAGAGCAAGTATATCAGTGAAGAGTGTATGACAGTTATAAGGCCTGGCACTATTTAGAAAAAAATAACAAATCTGTCTAATGCCCTGAGTCACAAGATTGCCCATGTTTTCAAATTCAGACCAAAACAGACTGCTTGTCTGAAACACTGACTTGTCCCCACCCTTTCATCATCAGTAGCTATCCTCTTTGTAGTGCAAGTATTATAAACATTTTCCTCATGATCGGATGAGATGATAACTTCTAATACTCCCTTTCACATGCTCAGGATCTGTGTTGTACTCTATTGTTCAGTAAAAATATAAACTATAGCCTTGAAGGAAATAAAAAAAATTATTCCAAAGTCTTCAGTTGTGTATCCTTTTAGCATTATTTCTTATCACTGCTATAGAACCCCAGACATCGCTACCTGCTAGTTCACAGAATCCATCTACACAAATAGGTTCCCAATTTCAACAAATGCACAGCTGACTAGAGGAAAGGAAAAAAAAAAACCAACACAAAACACCACTCATTTTATTCCCCCATTTCAGCCAGAACACATCACTGAGTGGTGCTGGGGGAACAACTGGATCCAGACTCCAAGTGGGACATTGCAGCTCTCTACTGTATTGCATAAGTAGTAATAGATGGCATAAGGAGGTCACTCCTGCTTTGGATTCAGTTTATTAGATAAGAAAAATTTGCTACACTGCTTGCAAGAGGACTTTAAAAATAAAGCTTCATTAACTTGAAAAGGTAAAATTTAACACGGATTCAGTAAGAATAAAGAATTGCTTATTAAAAGAGAATAAAGAACTCTAAATGACAAAGCAGTAAGGAGTTAATCAAAGTACCTAAATTACCTGTGTACATCCACTTAAGTGTATAAAATATCCAGAATTAAAAGCTATCATCACCTGAAGCAACCTTCTCTGGTAGATTTCAACTACGAACAAACTGCACACACAAAACTTAGAGATATTTGAGGTACAAAGACTACATATTACCTTTGTATTGGACAGGAGAGGGACTGCACTTATTAAATTCCTTCATGGTTTCCCTTGATTGATTATTAATGGCTAGAAGTTTTCCTGTACTCTACTAAGCTGCTCTGCTGTCTGTCATGGAAAAATGAAATTAGTCATTCACATCAGGATCTACCTCCCAAGGTAATGGATGCCCAAACGTTGTGGGTTTTTTTTCGTTTTGAGATCATGACCCTCTGTTCTTCATTCCACCAAAAAGCTGGACAGTTGACAGTGCTGTCAGTGCAGCATATGCGGTGTAATAGTATTTGCCACTTTACAGTAGCAGATTTTCTTATATTCCCCACACCTCTGAACTCACACAGAAGGGAAGAAGCTGTATGTACACCAGCCAGCACATAGAGCCAGTGCAGTTCTAAAAAGCCACATGAGGTGTTAAGCAATGCTGCTATTCATTTGCAATTCTGAGGTGAGGAAAGTCATAGCAGATCATGTTTCCCTTCCCCCTATATACTGCATGACACAGAACTCCTCTGCGTATCGAAGCAGTTTCCATGCCCTCTACCGGCTGAGTAATTTTACCAGATTTCAGTTACGCTCAAATGAGAAGAGACCTTCACATAACCTCAGATAGAGGAACTAAGTCACCAAAAAAAATATAAACAAGTAGCTTACCACAAAGTGATACCTTTCCACTCTATTTTACTTGGTCATTATTCAAAACATTGTTCTCTATTCCAAACTTCCTGCATGTTTTCAAGTTACTGCCTTTCAGGCTCAGAAAGGTTTCATTTCTCAGTAAAGGAAAAGCCTACAACAAATTGCAGCCGTATCGGATTCACTTTTTCTGGGTTCCAAAGCAAGGAGTTCAGCAGAGTTTGGATGGAATGATACCAGTTGTTTAAACCAGGAAAGTATTAATTCCTGATGTCAACCTTGCTTTACATTCCTAACACAAGTTGTATCAAAATGCACCAGCATTTAGCTTAACTGTTCCCACTGGTAAAAAAATCTTCATTGGTATTAGAAAGTCTACAGGTGCGGATAGGTATCTACAATGTGCAGAAGAAACTAAGTTCTAACTAACTTCAATTAACTGAAAATCCAGCTTATCATCCACTACACACGCTGGAAAGTTTCAGTGCATCACAGCCTACAACCAGCAGGGGAGTGGGAAAAAAAAACAAAATAAAACCAAACCAGACTACTGAACTTAGTAGGCACCAGCAGCCTACTTCTCAGCACTGTCCTTCAGCATGCTTTGATTCCAGGAAGCATTTGGCTAAGACACGTCTCAATACTAAATGAGCTCCAACAGGTCCCCAGACACAGCTGGCTAAGGGAGATCCTTACTTTTTCTGCACACTCATTGCATTCTCAGTAAGCACTGTTGGAGTACAGTCAGCATGAACACTCTGAAGGGCTGTGGGGACTCTGTCCCCCATTTTGCAGTCTGAAATCTTCAGATCATTTTGTAGACCAAGATGCAGTCTTCTAGCCCTAAGAAGAGCCTCCAGATCACTTCCTTATTACAGTCTGCTGAAAACAGAGCCAGGTTTGTCAAGCACTGAAGTTTTATGTTACATGTCAGATGTAAATTACAACACAGATGTCTACTGCAAGACAAACTATAAACCCAGAAGGTATGTCCTGTCAATTTTGCTAAAAATCAGCCAGCACTTTCCTCAATTACAGAAATACATTGTAATTTGATGTGTCATGAATAAAACAAAGGTTTTTCTTCACATAGCTGGGATACCACTTACACAATGATCAGTTGTACTAACGTGGCCACTCAAAGCTGGCCAAGCGGTATTAATACAGCTACCCTTCTGATCATGTTCTTTCTATTTACTTGAAATATTTGGACACAAACACATCCCTTCTAAAACAAGTAAAGTTTGATTGTTTTTATTAAGACCAGGGAAGAATTCTATGAAAATTAGCTACTTGAGTTGAACCTCTCAATAATAAAGATGTCAGGCTGAAATCAGCTTCAACCAAGTAAGATGATACTGCAAAAACCAGAATTTGTAGGTAAACCACAGTACTATCGCTACGTAAGAGATCTCTGTTACTAAGTATTCTGGAGCAAGAACCTGACAACTGGCAGACAACATACTTTTGACCATTCTGGGAATATCCACTACACAAATTTTACACTCCAGAAATAAACTGGCATATGCACACACCAGATTATTTTTAGTAGCTAATTTGTATAAAACAAGTCCCTGCCTCAGAAAGTTTGAGTATTTCTTTTCATAGTCCTAAAAACATCTCGAATGGAATGTGGCAAGGGTTAAATAAAGTACAATGCGGTCTCTGCAGTTAGCAAAAGTAGTTGTTTCATTTCTCAGTTCAAAAAAAGCAGTATTTTTCATTGCCTTTCTTTCTTTGTCTGGTGTATCATAGATTAAGTCTCAGGAGACTGCACTTCAGAGATTAAAGATCTTACTGAGCCTATTGATATTCTTTATGGGAAAAGGCACTATCCTTGGAACAAAACCAGCCCAAAGGCACATCATTCATATCACAAAGGTTGTACTTCTGGATACATTAGGGAAAGGCAAGACCTAAAACAGTTTCAGTACTGAAGTTAAAAAAACCCTCAAGATATTGACCAGACAGTACACCTAGAGGTATCTGACTGAGTTTACAAAAATATTTGTATTACAACCCTATTCTCACATGTTAAGCTGCTGCAGAGCAAGACTGACAGAATTAGAATTGGTTGAATTTATTATCTATCGTTAATGCATCGAAAGCGTGCTGCTGATTTCCCTCGTCTTATTCCACTGCTTGAAAAAAGTAAATTTTCCTAAATAGTTCACCAGAATCCTCTCTTTTTTTTGCAAAAATGTATTTTTTTTCCTTTAAAGATTCACAGTTCTAGAATGGTTTTTGAACATATCGTGTTCTTAGTTCTTATCATCAATATTGTCCCACTGAAGACATGTATTTGTGATTTTCTGAGTAGAATGAGAGCAGTTTAGGAAGCTGAGGCAGGTTATCTGATGATGTAGCAAGCAATTAAAGTTTGATAAAACCTTGAAAGGAAACAGGTTAACATAAGTCACTGCCAATTCAAATCATTGCGTGTGATTAGCTTAAACTCAACCTGCATCTCTTCACCCTTCATACTCCTTCCTCGTGTTCTTAAGACAGAAAAGTATTCACACTAACTTTTTGCAAGACACTGATTTTACATTCAAGCCTTATCAGCTAGTTAAGTTAGCTAGAGAAGCATAGCTCCTACAGCAATTCCAAGCACACTTTCTACCCTGAACTACTTTTACTTTACATCACACAGTTATGATCCTTTTTATAAGGACATCCAGTGGCATTTTACTTCAAGTTGAAACATATTATTTGTACATAATAAACTGCTGGGGTTGGGGGAGAACATTGTTGGTTTTTTTGCAGGGTGTGTGGGAGGGAGGGGGAAGGTTAATGTGTTGTTCCAATGTTCCAGTGATTCCAGATTTCCCCTAGTATCTCATCTGCTAAATTAATTAGATTCAAAATGTATTCTGCCAAGTACGAGTTACATACAGATTTAGGTGCATAAAAATTATTTGTCTTAAGAATTGTTTAACTATGCTTAGCACTTATCAGAAAGGTGCCACAACAAAACCCGTATTTGATTCTTTTACATGTAAAAAGTTTACAGTGTTAGATTATTTTCAGTTACCTAAGAACTTCTTCTGCCTGCCAGGCAGCATCTTCCTCTTCTTCCCAGGCATTAGTATTTTCTTGCCAAGTATCCAAGTCTCCCAGTTCAGGCTGAAACAAAAGAAGAGAAGCTCCAAGCACACGGAAAAAAATAGATAAAACACATTTATTTTTAACCTTAACGCTTCAGACTTTCAGAAATATTTGAGATATGACAGTATTTCTCAGCTTATTGTCTGTATTTTCCTCTGCTCTAATGCTGACTTTTTCCAGTTAATTGTTAGAGGGTTTTTTGGATTCTATTAGTGGGTAACAAAGGAAGGAAGGAAGGAAGGAAGTACTGGAGTGCATTTTTAGGAAGGAGAAGATTGAGCAGATGAAATGAGTAGATAGTGTAAAAGATTTCTGGAGTTGCATGGACAAACCAACATGTACATGTTTGTATGTCCAGGATCAAAAAATCTAAACAAACCAACAAAAAACAAACTTTTTGCTCTTTTTTTAAGGAACTTACTGTGTAGAATCCAAAAAAACCACCAGTATAGTCCATTGTTGTAGAAGATTTGCAAGTATACAAGTGTTTGGAAGCTCCTTAACAGATCAGTGATAAAAAGGTAAGTTTCTCAGTAGAATAAATTAGTTAAAATTAGATTAACTACTTCATTGCTTTGAACCAAATATTCAATTTTAAACAATTTACATTATTCCACAACTATTCCCCTTGCTTCCCACAATGCAGACCGTAGGTAGACTATTCCTTCTCCTACAGGACAGTCTTGTAACTGTCAAATACAAGATCAATACTTAGAGCATACTTACAGATTGGTGAATAAAAGGAATATCTTGTGTAGCTGCTAATCTGCTAGAGAATCCTGTGTTTCCCTCTGGAATCCCAAAATTTAAAGGCTCTCGTTTTTTAATAACTATCTGAAAATATCCAAAAAAAGGAATGAAAAGTGGTAAGTCAAAGCAGTGCACAGATCCCTTGGTGATCACATAACTCTATGACTGTGAAGGTGCAGCTACACAACACTGCAGCGTGTCTCACACCTGCTCAGGGTCTGGGAGCTGTACAGCCAAATGAACTGGTGACAGAAGCTAAATGCAAAAGACACAAGAATGCCCTCCTCCCCCTGCTAACTTTTTCTTAAGTCACACGGAAACCTATGACTGCATCAAGACATAGAAAGGGCACAAAGACTTAAAGATCAAATAACCACACGTCCCAATACTCATATGAGCTACCAGTCATATGACATATTGGTTGGAGAAATCCTGCTTCCATGACAGGTCACTGTAAGACACTACTCTTGAGGATAGTGCTATCTGCACAGATATACTGCTTTGGAACATGAGATCTCTTAGCTACCTCGATAGCGTATCTGTGCAGACAATTCAAGTTTCAATGCTTGCAATGTAATTCACTATGACATCAACTGGTAAAGCTCTGTACTGATTTGGCTGAAAAACATGCACTAATGTTTCTCCTAAAAGGCTTATTAGCAAATTTAACATGTTTGCTAACATCACGTATCCCTTATTTGTCATGACCTCAAGAAAAGAATTTACTTATTTCATTTAGCTTACTTTAAGTCTCTGCTGCTTCCAAAAGAGGTAGATTCACACTTCCACAGACTGTACAAATGCTAGCACCAATGCAAGAAAGGAAACAGGACTAGACCATCTTATTTAGCAATGACAGACTCTGTTATTTGCCTGAAGCTCCACTTCCAGACATTGTAAATATGAGCAGTTAACGTGAGTAGAATCCACTTCAGACACTGGGGTTTATATTGAACCCAGATTCAGTAGAAATACAAATGCAAATTCATAATTAAGAGTGGTAACAAGGCCAAGTAAGCAGGAATGCTCTTTACGGTGCCTGCAGTCATCTCTAGAGATACATTTAAACTATACCCAGTATACAGTATTCAAACTGCATGGACTCTTCTTGAGTTTTGTTCTGAGCCTGAAGCTCATTCTATTATGTCATTAGATACAAAGGAGAAATCTACTTCTCCCCAGTCCTTCCTCGGCCCCCCAGATTTTGAAAGATCAAAATCCTTAGAAGAATTTAGTCCACCGAATACTGCAGATGCTGAATGTATAGAAAACTGACCCCAGTATCATCCCCAGTTCGTAGGACTACAGCCAGATTCAGGCTGAAGAGGCCTCAGGATGTCTGTGATCCAATCTCCTCCTCAAAGCACCATCAGCTCTGAGGCTGATGAAGGTACTCTGGGCTTATCCACTTGTGTCTTGAAAACTTCCAGAGATGAAAGTCTGTACAACCTCTGTGGTAACCTGTTCAAGTACTTGACTGCCTTTGTTGTGAAAAATGTTTTCCAATTGACTCAAAGCCCTGTTAAGTACCCAGCTGGAAGATCTCCACACAGAAACAAAACTTGCAGTTGCCAGAAGTTTAAATCAGCATTTATTTATGGTGTTGATGCTCTGGTGGACATGCCCTTTTCTCTTGTCTCCATAATAAAAATGGATATTTGAAGTGCAAGCTATTTTGAAATACCAGCTTCTTAATTCCAGCCTCCCCAGCATAACTTGGTGAAACAAGTAACTACTGTTTGCTGAAACAGCAGTGCTGCTACCTCAGACTTAGGAGATCAGGACACGGAATGTCTCTGTTCAAATAATGGAAGAGTATGAGCACCAGTATCTTAGTGCAGTAGTTCCATTTTCAGAGTTAAAGTGACTTGATGGTTCTCACATTATACCTCCCAGAGCTTTCAGACTAATAAATTATTCATAAGTTTCCAATAACATTCAGACTAGAGATGTAAACATGAATTAGCATCACAATCATTAAGATCTCAAAGGGTCAGTATTTCTAATTGGACATTTTAGCCTGTGCATCAGTACCTATCTTCACTTCAATAGAACAGCTTAATTTTACCAGCAGCACTTTCTATTAGTTGCCATTTTACTTATAGCATATTTTAAAGCATGGAAAATCCTCTGTAAGTATAGTTGAAAGTGCAATACTTACTTTTTGAGTTTTTCTTATAGTTGGTGTCATATCTTTAAAATAATCAGGTTCCATTTGTTCCAAAGGATTTTGCTGAGCAGCCACATTGCCATTGCCACCTTCAATCTTCACACTGGTAGGTGCATCTTCATCCCATGAAGACCAGTCTTCTACTTCCGGCTGAACAAAAGTATAGTAGGAGTTAATAGTATCTGCAAGTAAAAACTTGCCTTTTTATATCTTGCTAAGATACATTCTTAATATTAGATAGCATATATAATATTATTATATCTTTCTAAGACATGTACTGATCCTGTTGTAGGATCCTGGTATAATTACTCTGTTAAATGACTATCTATTAAAGTCACCTACCACTTAAGCAATTACCTGTTTAGGAACTGATGAATAATCCACTGTGGTTGGCAAAGTTATTTGGTCTCCACTTAACTTTCGCCCTCTTCCAGACCTGAAAGAAAAATGTAGGATTCCTCCAAGCTCTGAAAACATGAGCACTAAGTTTAAAAAAAACAAAAAGGAAGTCTGAGAACAGCACTACTGAAAACAGTCATGGCTAAAACATCAAGACCCTAAGATACCTTAGTATTAACTACTGCCAGTAAAAGTCTGCTAAACAAAGGAATTTCAACATTAATTTAAAGCAGTGTTCACAAGAATTTCAAAGTGCAATTTACTTTTCAAACTGCAGGGGAAACAGAGAAGAAGCAACTCTAAGAAATATGAAAACAGACAAATTAACTCAGTTATTTGCATACAGTCAGAATTTTTAGACAGTGCTTATGAAGCTGACAGGGGGGCATTTGTTCAAAGACGACTGTTTCTACTATAAACTGAAAAATCTTTCTACTTGTCTTAGATTTTAAATTGTGTCTAACTAATTGCTTCCTGAGCTACTTGATTTGAAAGCCACTCTGAAGCACTTTTTCCTTCGAAGTCGAAACAGAGGTAGTATAATATTTGGCAAGTGAACAGCTTCTGTTCAATACATACTTCTACTTAGTTGAAGAATGCTGTTTCAATGAAAGCATTTCAGCAATCACATCAAATAATTTTAACTGAAAACAAGCACTAATGCATTGCAAATAAAACACCTAGGTATTTACTTCATAACAGCGTTCAAAGATCACAACCATACTTAAAATATTTTTTGCTGACATTCACTATATTTTAAAACCTTTCATTGCCACCTGATGAAAATTCAGGTTCACAGCCATGTTTTCCCCAAGGAATGTAAGCTTCTATAGCAAGACAGTCATATAACTGACCTTGTGCAGCTTGGAAAAGTTAATTTTTATTACTACTGATGAGAATAAATTTGGGAAACTACAATTTGGAGTTTGTATCCCTTAGTAGAATGTTCTATAATAGAAAAACTATCAACTCAGAATAGTTGAATTGCTTGTAATGCCACCTCTGCTGCATACTGGTAAGTGATTAGATATATTTTTCCTACTTTAAGCCTAATAGAATCTTCCTTAGGAACGATCACGTGCTATCATCAAATTTTCTAGCTTTATATAATTAACTCTAGCCCCTTTAGAAACTGTTCCTTTAAGCTGAAAAGCAACACAGTTTAGGGGTAAAGGAAGGTGAAAACACTCCTCCCTCAAAGACATTAGAAACTTCAGATTCTGGCTGACTAGAAAGAACCTAGTCTCTAACGAAAAACCGAGCTTGGAAACATCCTCCTTCAGACCTGTATAACATACATATCTTTAATACTATTCTAAGCCATCACTTCTGCAATTATACGTATTTCCCATTTATGTGATCTAGAAAACGCCAGCAAGTGGTTCATACAAACATTCATCTAGCAAAAATGATTACACTAACAAGGGTTAGTGTGGGAGGAAACAGCTTCTATCGTACAACATAGAAAGGAATACGCTGCACAAGGCAGCACTGAGGAAGGCTGCCTATCTCTGCTTCTTCTACAAAGAAAACGAGATGCTTATAGGAACGATTGCTTCACAGGCATCACTAGATAGATACTGATCACCACTCTGCCAAATGCCTCAAGACTTCTTGGTTTTGTTTCTCTTTACTAATTAGCAGCATCCAGATTTCTCAGCTGGAGAAGACAATTAAAGTTTTTAAATAGAATGAAGTTTCATGTCTTGTTATACCTTCTATTTCGTGGAAACATTGGATCTAAGCAGGTTGTTGTTTATCCAAAAAAAGTTTCAACTAAAGATATGACTAATATTATATGCTGGCTTCATACTGCCTAGAAAGATGCACGATCTCTACAGGCACTTGTTTAAATGAAAAGTGAATGTAAACTATAGAATCCAAATAAGTACTAGCTCATATCCACTGAATTAAAATGCACGTTTAATTAAATCACATTTGCTACTTATCAGACATACTCATATGCAGGGGTGTATTACAGGAAAACAAAATTTATCAAGCTATGCTTTGCAGCTGACATTAAGTAGGAGAAACCTCTAAAGTTAATGGACTGAACTAATTTGATCCACTGACTTGCTTATGTAAAAGATTAAATTTTTATACTTTCAACTAATTGTTATTCACAGAAGAAAGGTTCTCTTACTTTTTACTCCCAAGCACTTCTTCAGCTGTTCAAGGATTCAGTTCATTCAAAAGTTGAAAAATGAAGGATATTGTCATTACACCTACTAAACAATTATCCGCTTATAAAAGTTACCTTAACAGAGAGATGAAGCGTCCACCTAACATAGAAGCTATCATCAACTCAGTGTTTTGACTTCTTTTAGGACTTGAACAGCAAGTATTCTTAATTTAATTGGGGATTGAAATCACAGAACTAAGGTTGACATCTATATAGTTGTATGTGGCATTAAAAATTTATTTTTTTAAAGCTTCCACTAGAGCTGTAGTGAATTTACCAACCAGTTGAGAGCTTCCTTTTATTCTTGGAATATGCAGATGAATGCGAAATAAACACTTCTTTTGTGTCTAAGGCATATCCTACATATGCTTTAACCTCACTGGCAAAACAGTAGTTATCATACAGAAGAGAAGAATATATTTCTCTAGATTGCTATTTGTTTACGTAAAACAACTTTCTGCAAGGGTGGTGAGAAGCAACAGTAATTCACATAATAGCACAGTGCTTGGAAGATCTCTCTCAGGTACTCTGCTACAGTACTACGAACTCTACTATTATACAGCCCTAACTCTTGAGGGTTTTTTTGAACGCTTCTAGATACTACCCTGCTGCATTCATTAGTCTACAACTCAAAAGAATGCTAAATATGACTTACAAGAGTAAGCAAAAAATAAGTCATGTTCATTAAGAAAATAAAGTTCCCTTGAACTTTAATCATGGTCCTCCAAACTTTTGAAAGAATCTTGAATAGGCAGAAGAATCTGAAGTCTCAGGCAACTGCGTCTTGACAAAGCGGGATGAGAGTCACATTTATAATGAAGGCCTACTGAGCGATGACTGGGCGGATGCTGCCATTAATTGAATCCCTTAAAAAACAAAACATCACTTGCCAAGTACTTTTAGAAAATGCGAAGAACAATTTTTCTTAAAGTTTGACACAGGATAGCTTTAAAAAGCAATTCTGAAAGCCTGTCACAGCTGTTTAGAAAACACTCCTCATTAGAGCTATCATACCACAAAACACACTCACAACTTCTGAAGGAATATGCAAATTAAAGAATGAATTTGACTTAGTCTTTATGTCTTGATTGTCTCGCAATTAGTAAAATCAGAAATGGAAAAAGCAATGGGTGGGTGTTTGGAGAAGGAAAGAAGTGCAAGAACCTGCAATTAAAGAAGCAAAGGTAACCAAATTAAATAAGACTTGTTTACCTGCATATTAACTTTTTAATGAAAGAAAGCACTGCTGCCAGGCAAGTACAGATTTTAAAGAGTCGAAACTGTGTTATGGCCATGGTGAGAAACCCTTCCTGCAAAAGAAAAGAGTTAGATGTAGAGGATTATACATCTTTACACAGTTCTTAAAGTCTATT
>VXAK01013773.1:0-37116 GCA_013399435.1 Arenaria interpres | reverse complement strand
GGGCGACGGGCCCGCCCCTTCCGGCCGCGCCTCTTCCCCTCGCGCCGCCAACCGACGCTCCCGGCCGGTTGGGCCAACGGTCGCCGGGCCAACGGTGGCTGAGGTGGCGGCGGCGGCCGGGCGGGACGGGGCGACGTGGCCTCCGTGCGGGAACAGCGCTCGGCAGGCAGCGCCGGGCTGCCCTGCCGCCCGCCCCCGCCAGCAGCCTTCGCTCTCTCCCGCCCTCCTTCCCTCCCGCGCTGCGCCTGGCGAAGGCCGCCTGGCCCTCGGCGGCGTTTGAGCCGGGTCTTTGTCACTTGTGGGAACTACGATAAAGAAACATGGGTTTTTATCTTTATCAGGGTACTGCATATGTGGTTGTAAGGGTATTCCGGTGTGGCTGGCTACATGCTGAGCTGTGAATTTGGGAGCTACTAAAAAATAAATTGCTGAAGTAGCTTGTGACAGGGCGTAGCCGCAGCTGGCGGCAGGGCTTGCCAGTGTCTCGGCTTGTTCACCCAGATGCTTCAAAAAGTGCATGTTAACTGGCTGGCCTCTGGGTACAGTGTATTCATTCACTGCTGATGTGCAGAAAAGGCAAGGAGGAAGATGCTCGGTAATGTCAGATTTTCCAGAGCTCTGTATAGGCCTCCAGTTGCATTGCATTGGGTAGATGAGGTAAAGGGAAGCTTTGTCCTCGGTGGGAGGCCAAGCCAGCTTCTAAGAAGGCACTGGTAAGTCCCTTCAACTCCAAACTATATTACCCAGTTCTTTTCTGCTCTCATTCAAATATCTTCCCTTAAAAGACTCCCTGCCAGTAGAGCTAACCTGCCAGCTGCTGGTTTCTGTACCTCAGGCAGGGAGGGGCTGGATGCCAGGAGGTTGGCTCTTGTGGGGAGGCACTGGGTTATATATAGGATAGATGGTTCCTGGCCCGACAGACACCGTAACTGCATTTCCCCAGCTCCTCCTTGGGAAGCAGGCCCCAAAGGGACAAGGGGCCAGGCATGATATGGCTGGCAGCAGGGCAGGGGCCTCGCCAGCCAGGACCCGAGCAGGGCAGGCTGGGGGCAGCTCAGTGTCCAGACTGTCAGGCACGTTTCTTTCTGGTGAGGAGGCAGATCTGAGGACAAGCCAGGGAGTCAGCCTGATGGTCCAGGATCAGTAGAGTCCATAGGGAGTCAGGGCACGGCTGTGGCCAAGCTGAAAGGCAGCGCTCCTATGGTGTTGCTCATGTGGGGACTGACACCCTCACGCCTGCAGAACCTGCAGTCAGTAAGAGAAACTGGATGCAATGCTGGTTTTAATTTTAAGCACCATTTCAAAACTGTTTGTGTAGCAAAGTTATACCTTTCAATACAGCTTTCTGTCTAAAGCAAAAACTGGAAAATAATATCTGTATTCACACATAAAAGCAAGACTGTGAGCACGGTACATAGGGACAAGTCAGGTTATGAAAGTAGCCAGTGACATTTCCTTTGAGAACACTTTCAGGTTTTGGCATTACAGTCCATATAGTCAATAGAGAATATGCTACAGTTAGAAAGAAACATTTTAAAATATGCATATAAACACTCACACTTAATATAAAACCTGCCAGAGTGGCTCACCCAGACTCTCCCCCGAAATGCACAACAGCCCTGTGTGTGGCTGTTGCATTAATGGGAGAAAATCCCGGAAATTGGCAGACTGCTAATGAAGAATAACTGTCTTCATAAAAACATAATTATGCAACTTAAAATTTAGGAATAATATAAACATGATTTCCAAATGAAATGTTTGCAGGCATAAATAATTGATTGTTCCACAGCCACTGGGTAGATGCCACCCTGATAAATTAATGTTTCTATTTAATAACTTCATTCTGTCTTCAAAGGGGATGCAGTCGTTGTTTTAATAGGAATTCTCCTTTCTATGGTATATGTGCTTCATTTACTTGCATGCTCTCTGTTCAGTCATTTGTTAAAGCTACAAATAGCTTTTTTATCTGAGGGTACCTTTCCTCAGTTGCAGTCCTGTTGAATTGTGCAGTAACCCCAGTTTGACATTGGCAGAAGAGATTCTATCCTTGACAAGTGTTTGATTATGGCCAAAGTAGAGTTTTTATAGTTTCAACCACAAAAAAATTTGCAGGTTTTTACTATAAAATTCAGAATTAAATTTCTGTACTGCTGCTACAAGCTCATATTCTGCTTTTTGAAATTTCATCATTAACAGTCTTGAAACTCTAGATGAAAAGGGGCAGTTCCATTGTTGATACATTTCCATTCCTTTGTAGTATTCCTGAGCACCTATTTTTGACAAAATCTAAGTATTATCCAAAGAGTTTGCCTAGATTTAGGCAAATGTGTATCCTAGCATGTATGAAAATCTGACCCCTTTCCCAAGTAAGCAGGCAAGTAGCCGTGAAAGCCTCTTTTCTCTGCAAAGGTTGAAGCTCCGCTCTCCGCTGCCTCTGCCAGCATACCTTAAATTCCTTCCCTCATGCACATTAAGGCTGATATGTCTTGAAATTTCTAGAGCAGTGATCTTAGTGAGAGGCCTTGGTAGGAAAATTCAACAAACTGTCTTTTAACAAGCATATAATACATAAAGAATTATATTCAAAACTGTGAAAAAGCACACATGCAAAGTAATTTTTTTGGAAGAAGTGGTCAAGGTTGGCCAAAGAGCAGCAATGACTGCCCAGGTCTCCCTGAGCTCAGAGCAGACTGCAGAGGTTTGACCACCTGCTGGACTGGGCAGTTTTTATTGCTCTCTTGACAATGATCCAGGGGTTCTATCTCCTTTAGCATCTCTCTGCAAGGCACTGACCTTCATCCTGGAGCCTGGCCAGCTGATGGGACCTTCTGGGGGGGCAGAGTCCCCAGTCAGCCTGGAGGAATACCCACCTCAAGCTGAAAGAGGCTGGTTGGTTTGTTGAGCTGTAAAGAACTTAGGAGGTGATAAAGAATGTGTGACTTCAGCCTGATACTGAGAAATCTCCTGGCTGCTTCTCCCTGCTGATGGCATCAGCTCCTCCTTCCTAGGGTGTTTCTGTATTTAATGATGATGCTGGGAGTAGGTAGCAGAACCCAGTTTTCTCTGGACCCTGCCAGGAGAGTGTGCTAACCAAAAGGCGACAGAGCCAGACTTCCTTTGGCTTTCTCAATTAGTATTTTTTTCACAGTAGCACAAGTGAACAGAAGTATTGGAATTCTGCTTCCCCCTATGACTTGGGATAGAGAAGATTGTAGGTTGTTAATTAGGCCATTCTCCCAGGAAGCAGGAGATTTAAAGTGAGGGATTATTTACATTTCAGAAGGTTGGGAAGGAGGTGACTAACTCATCTCTCTTTCCCAAATTAAGAATCTACCAGCTGTTTAGATCTTGACTGTGTGATTTATAGGGATATTGGTGCTTAAACTCCACATAAAATGTATTATAGATTATTATGTTCCTTATTGGCTCTCAGTCATTACTGATTTTAATATATAAATCAGGTGCATAAACTAAACTAGAAAATAGTATTAGAATTGCCAGAAAAAAAATAAATTAATTCCTTAGCTTTTTTATATGGGAAGAAATCTTATGCTTTGTATTCCTTATAATCCTGATATTCCTGAACTGCAAATTAGGGAGAGTATAATGGGACCTATTCTTTATATTTATCAATATAAATTTAAATTTATCACTTTACTACTAAATAGAAAATCATAGAATCATAGAATGGTTTTGGATGGAAAGGACCTTAAAGATAATGTAGTTCCAACCCCCTGCCATGGCCAGGAACACCTCCCACCAGACCAGCTTGCTCAAAGCCCCATCCTTTCCATCCTGTAGTATGTATCCATTAAGTAGTCTTGCTTGACTTACATGCACAGCCTTTCTTGTGTTTCTTATTAAGGAAAAAAGAATTATAGGCACTAAGTTCAAGTTATTAGAAGATGGATCCTAGGCATAGTGTTAGCACTTTAATTCAAATCTGCTAAATATTTGAGCATGTAGAATGTTGCTTTATAAAAATAGCTATCTACAGGGATATGCTTGTGTGTGCATGTCTGCGTGTGTATGATTTGCATTTAGGAAAATTGGAGAGAGAGTGCAGAGCATGGAAAGGTAAGGTCATGAAGTTTTGTTGGGAAAAGCATTTAGGAAAACAAAGAATTTTCTTTCAAGTGTTTTTTTTTTTTTTTTGAGTGGGTGAGAATCACAAAACTGTTCTTTATTTCTTCATATTTTGTCATTAGTTAGCATTTCTACCTATTCGTAAAATGTGAGTTTTGTTTCTTTTTTTTTCATGCCCTTTGCCAGATCTAATTGTCTCATTTCAAGAAGAATTATTATAAAGTTGGGAAAAGAGCTTAATAGAAAAAAACCCTTAAATTAATAATGAATCCTCCCTTTTCTCATTTTAAAACAAATCATTTCAACAAAAAAGACCTATGTTAAGGCTCAAAAACTTCTAAAGTCAAGTTCTTACCTGAGCACCTCTGTGCCAAGCCTAGGGGGCAGTTGGAAATGCTGAGCTCCCAAAATCTGACTAAAATCAATGCCAGCTTCAGACAAACTTTCCTGTCTCATTAAAATTTGGATTGGGACATCTAGATCCCAGTTTTGATGAGGGGAAAAAAACAACAGCTGGTTTTGAATATAACTCTGTAATCTCATATATATATAGTTTAGAGGATACAGCTATCAAAAGAGAGAAATGAGAAATTGAAATAAATACTTCTTTGCATTTTTTATCAAGTTTCCCTGTTTACCTTATGATAGTCAGGAAGCATTTTAAGTCATCTTTATCATTGCAGCAGTCAGTAGGGCAGAAACCAGGCATAGATAATACTCCTTCTGATCTTTAATTCAACAGAGGAAGAACAGTCCTCTTCCATCCATTGACTACTTGATGAAACACCTCCTTGCAAAAAATATGCCAAGAGGTATTTTGAAATGTAACCTGAATACTCCAATGTTAGCAAACTGATCCAGGGTTTGGGCAGAAACTTATCTCAGAATGAAATGCACGTTAAAAAAAGTTAAACAGATTAGCTAGATAGGAGCATTTTTCTATCCAAGTTACAAAGAAAAGATTTTGTAATGCCTCGCTGCTACTGCCGCTTCCATTGCAGATTCCCAGGGCATTGCATTCCACCCAGTTACACCTGTACTGGGGCTAACAACTTCTGCTTGTGTTCAACTACATTTTTGGGGATGCCTCTGTTTCTTTTGAAAGGGAGCAGAAGTATAAATATGGAGTATTTATTCTGGTTTTCCTTCCTCAGCTAGAAGAATCTGAGCTGCTGCTGCCAGCTCTGGGGAACACTCATAGGCGAGTACTACATTCCCAGAGAGTTTGAGTAACTGAACCAAAGCAGCTCTTCCAGAAAGGCATCTTGTACTCAGGAAAGCTTTGAAAAATGAAGGATCCACCATATTTTTTCATAGTTTGTTCCAGTGATTAAGCAGCTGTACTTTTACAAATGCCATCTTGTCTTAAATTCTTATTTGTCTGAATTCTGTTTCCATTACTCTTTTTGCCTTTCTCTGTTAGATTAAAGTGCCCTTCCCTGTTTTCTCCCTGAGGAGGTTCTGACACATCACAACTGTATTTTCTCTCAGCTTTCTTTTCAATAAGCTAACATTAGGAGATTTTTAAAGCTTAACTAGCAGTGCTAGCGCTCAGTAATTCCCTTTTCTCTTTCAGTATTCCATTTTTTCCTTCTTCCTTTCAGAACTGCGAGGTGTACATCCCGAGTGTCAGTCCCACCAATGCAAAGGTAAGATCAGTGGTATGCTCGTTTCCGTTCCTATGTATTCAAAGTTCCCACGGAGGCAGCTGATTTCACTATGATTTCCAGTGCCATTGCTTTCCAGGGAGTTAAGCGTTGCTTTTGCCCTCTGCACTAGATGTAAAAACTCAGCTCAGTGCTGACTTGGCACACAGGCAGTTGGTGGGAGCCAGCCGGCAGAAGCGGCCAGGTTGCTCTGCCCTTGTCAGCACTCACCCACAGGCCACCAGCCACAGATTTTATCAGCAGCAACTTGATACTTCACCTCTGGGCCAATGATTGAAAGAATGAATAACCTGTTTCCTAGTAATTCCGATAAACAAAAGTCAGCAGGGATTTCTTAGAGGCATATGTTTTATGACCTACTACTAAATCACTTTACTAGTTATAAGGTAAGCTTAAAGTACATTTTAAGAATAATACTGTTCAGATGGAAAGCACTGCGGTAAACGTGAAGTGCACTAAAGCAAGATTAGGCCTTTTCTCATTCCAAACAGAATGCTGATTAATCTATTCATTACACTAAAGTGGTGAAGTATAAATTATTTATGAGGAAAGGAAATTATTTTTTCTCATTTTCGGCTCCAGTCATTACAAATTTGGCTCTGCAGCCACAGCTGTTTCTTTTAGAAACTTGAATAGCTGAAAAAAAACAGGCCAAGTAGAACACAATTCTGATTTCAATTGCAAATATTTAGAAATTTAAAGAAAGCCAGCAGGTAGAAGCATTGGATATTATTCATTGTTCCAGTGAAAACTCAATCACTAGGTAAGTTAAAGCCAAACTATCAAAGTGCCGCAATCACTACAATTAAACATATTCCATTATGTGAAAGAAAAGATGAGGACACGGGCTCAGTAGTGCAGAGCTGTCACCCCAAAGGACCCTCTGAAGAGAAAAACTGAGAAGCAGCAATAGTTTTTTAATGGCACTGATGGGCTCTTACTGGAACAGACTTCAGACATGTTCTCTGAGTGATAAAGGTCTGTAGTGAAACATTATGGCAGTAAACAAAAATGAAAAAGAATGGGAAAAAAAGGGAAAAAAAAATTGCAAACCCTGTGGTAACAAAATGATAAGGCTCTATCTAACATGTGAATGCAAGTTTGACATCTCAGCAGAATTTCTTGGTGATGTTACTATTTTATAACATTTTTTGACTGGACGATGTCAACATGGAGAAAGTATTCATGGGGAAATAATTATCAAACAAATTAGAGTCTAACCAGTTTCAGTACATTGCGTATTTCAGACCCCTCAGGGCCTGACTAAGGGAGAGGCCGAGCTAACTTTTCTCTATTGGCCTTTCATTGACAGCAGTAGGACTATTCAATTCACTGTCACATAGAATTTGGATTAGTGTGCATCCAGAGCTATACCAATTTACTCGAGCTGTTATCTGACCCATTATTTCAATGTCAATTTTCAAACTGATTTTATTTTTCACAGGCTTGTCTACAACAAGGCCAAGCTGAACCAGCTACTAGAGTGTGTCTATAAGGGTGCCACCTAAAAGACGCGTATGCCTACAGCTGAGGTAATTCATATCAGTCCTACATTGTCACTTCTTGGCTATCTATTTCTGGGTGCTGTCTGCCTTCGTAAGGAATGCATTTCATGACATTGAAGGTGCTGAAATGTTGAAGAAAATGTAGTTAATGCATCTATCTGTCTGTATATGCTCCAAGTATGGAACCTCTAACAGCACAGATCATCTTGTATCTCACTGTGCAAAAAAAAGCCTCAACAGGACAATAATGTTCTGGTTGAATCCTGAATCATAGAATCATAGAATTGTCTAGGTTGGAAGGGACCTCTGAGATCATCTAGTTCAACCATCAACCTTAACACTGATAAAAACCCATCACTAAAGGATGTCTCTAAGCACCATGTCAGCCCGTCTTTTAAATACCTCCAGGGATGGTGCCTCAACCACTTCCCTGGGCAGCCCATTCCAATGCTCAATAACCCTTTCATTGTAAAAATTTTTCCTGATATCCACTCTGAACCTCCCCTGGTGCAACTTGAGGCCATTTCCTCTTGTCCTATCACCTGTGACTGTGAATGTTACCGATTGTTTTCAATACTCAACCAAATGAGTAGAAACTGAGATTTTGCAGATAACAGTTTGCAAAACAAAGCCACCCTGTGCATCTGAGAATTAAACGTGCAGTTAAAACAAAATTATGAGGCCACTAAGGGGACTTAATTGTTCCCAAAAAAACCATCTCCCATTGCTGATATCACCCCAAATCTAACTCCAGTCTTAGAAGATCCATCAAGATACCTCTGACCAGCCTGCTCCAGTGTGATCTGGGTCTGCACATGTTGTCAAACGTGCTTTTTCCCTGGGTACCGGATGGAGGCTGCCCTGGTGTGATCAACAGAACACGCGGGAACACGCGGCGGCGGGCTGTTTCCATCAGAGAGCAGCCAACATTACCCTGAGATGGGAGACACTGGTGTGTGTCTGGAAAGCAGTCACTCCTTTTCCTTCTGGGTCTCTGAATGCGTTCACATTTTAAGCCAGTCTGGGCAGAACTTTACAGCTTAATTTTGGAAGCATGTGAAAGAGCTATCTGTCAAGCCTTTAACTTCAGAGGGGTCAGCACAACTCTCTGAAAATTCACATGGTGGTCAGTCTTCATTCTGTGCCAATCATGAGCTGCCTACAGAGGAGAACTACACCGCACTTACAGCAACTGCACTCCAACTGTCATCTTCTAGGTGGAATCTCAAATGTTTACTAATTAGACAACAAGCCTTCTACAGTTTGGTGTATAAATACCTTAGGTCGGATCCTCTCCCACTGCAGTGAAAGAAATCGAGTGGAAGCTCTGAAGCAAGTTACTGCGTGCCCGTGACACACTGCAGCCATTCATCAAGCAAAGACTTTTGAAGTCACATGCAGAATACCAAAGAACATCAGGAAAGACCTTGAAGGAGAAAAGTGTAGGAATACAGAATCACAGAATCTTCCAGGTTGGAAGGGACCTTAAAGATCATCTTGTCCAACCGTCAACCTAATTTTGACAAAAATAAACACCCACACAACAAACAAAAAGCAACACCATCACTAAACCTTATCTCCCAGCACCACATCAACCCGTCTTTTGAACACCTCCAGGGATGGTGCCTCAACCACCTCCCTGGGCAGCCCATTCCAATGTCTGATCACCCTTTTGGTGAAAAAATTCTTCCTAGTATCCAGCCTGAACCTCCCCTGGCGTAACTTGAGGCCATTTCCTCTCGTCCTGTCGCCCGCGACTGGGGAGAAGAGACCGACCCCCATCTCTCTACACCCTCCTTTCAGGGAGTTGTAGAGAGCAATAAGGTCTCCCCTCAGCCTCCTCCTCTCCAGGCTGAATAACCCCAGCTCCCTCAGCCTCTCCTCATAAGACTTGTGCTCCAGACCCCACACCAACAGAAGGTATTTTACAGCCTTGCTGTATTTTAAACATACATTCAGCCAGCATGCGCCGCGCTACATGGTGTGAGGGAACACTCTGTACCCCGTCAGTAACTAGCACTGGGTAAATCAAGCCTAGAATGAATACTCAGAATAAATGAATGAAGCTCAGAATAAATATGCACATATGCAATTCAAACAGAACATATTAATTGCAAATGAAGTTGCAATCAAACATTGAATTAACATACTCAATGCAAATAAACTTTTTTAAAAAAGAAGATGGACTTTTAAGCGGAAGAAAGAATTTTCTTCTTTCTGAGATCCACTATTATTTAGCAGTGTAGAGACAACGACATACAGCGAGCGTGTTGAAATGGGTATGAAGGCAGATGGAAAACTGTTCAGCAGAGGCCCTCAGAAGGAATATCAGTGTGATACAGCAGATCCCCGACCCTGGCTCCTGCAATACCGCAGTCTCAGCAGGCGCTCGGTCTTGTAGACAAAAGGGGTTTGTGACCGGTTACACGGTGTCCCATCGAGCGCCGGTACTCCCCAGTTTGTACTGACTTCTGACCGGTGCCAGGCTTCACCCCGGGCTCCTGCTGCCCCTCTCTCGCCTCTGCCCCCCGCTCAGTCCCAGCACAAGGTGGGTAGCACACCGGCAGCCGGCCACTGCCCGTCCCGCCGCTGCCATTTCGGCCCGGCCCCGGCCGCCCTCCCCGCGAGCGCGGCGCCGTCCTGCTCCCCGGAGGGGCCGGCGAGCGAGGGGCGGCGGCCACTGCCCTCCCCACGCGTGCGGCGCGGGCGCCCCCCTGTGGCCAGGATGGGAATGACACAAACCCGCTGGAGCAGGCACGACTTCCTCCGCTCCACTCCCAGAGGCAGTTTTTAGAGTATTCGTCTAATTAGGAGGATGAAGGTTTATGTTGAGTCGATTCATTTTTCCCAGTAGCCGCGTCACAGCCAGAAGCTGGCAAAAAGGAAACGTTCTCACTTCAAAGCCCCTTTCCTGATTCTCTCTATTCATCAACTTTAGTTTTGCAGCTATTTATAAACCTGTTTGATATTGCAGTCCCACATAACAAGAATTTAAAATGTATTATCTTAGGAAACTTATGTTAGCAAATTATTCTATCACAGTTAAATTTCAAAAGGCCCCAAAGATCCACATAATGAAAAATTACCTGTTTTCTAGCTTTGCCCAGATTACTGTAGCTGTTGAGGATCATAATAATGACTCAATTAACTATGAAGAGAGAATTATTAATAAAAGATACTACTTTTTGTTTGTTTGGTTGAAGAATTCAACCTCTTATTAATTGCTGAGCAAATATTTGCAACACAAGTCAGAGACTTCAAACCACTCACTCCCTGGCAAAGAAGTACCAAGAGAAATGCCACCAACAGTGTCATGTAGTCTTAACTTCTTCATGCTGTCCAGCTACTTACTCAGGATTGGAAAAGATATGCTCAGTAACATGTTATAACCCATTTTCCACAGATTTTTTTTCCCCTTCTGAACGTGCTTCTAATTACACTTCTTTTTTGAAAATCCGAGCTTTTGCACAACTGTATAAAATGATGTATTATTAAAAACTGGAACAGGTGACACCATATTACAGTGTGCTGATAGACAGAAGAGCCTTAGAACCACAACTCCACAAAATTTTTTTATTAAAATAACACCAAGTTTAAGAAATCAATGCAGTGCAAAGGAACTTAAGCTCATCATACAAAAAATTAATGATTTTCCATCCTTAAGTATGGAAACTGCATTCAAATCCTGGCATGATTGACATAATACAGAAACAAACACTGTATCCCAGATGAACATCACAGTTAAAGACTGGCATGCTGGGCAAGGAAAGTTCTTATTCTTTGCAAGAGTTCTTTCTTTACACTGTCTGGTACCAAGGCTGAAACACAAATAAGAAAGCAAAAAGGAAAAAAGACAAAATGAAAAATACGCAAATACCAACAGCTACTTCTATTTTTTGTTTGTTCTTGCAATGCTGTTAATACCTAAGTAACTGAAGCTACTTGATTTTCATATAGCACATCTATATTTTTTCCATTTAAAAATAGGCTAAAATTGAAGTCTGTTGAGTACCCTGTTGGTATTGGTAGTTTTTTGCCGAGCCATAGTCAAGAAAATTGGAAAGTTTGAGGGAAAGGATTGTTCAACAGTAAACAGGATATAATCACCAGAAATTAGTTTGATTATCCTACTTTTTTTCTTCACAAATTTAAGACACACAAAAAATCAGAGTAAGGGTCTTCAGCATGCTATTTTGAAGGCCTATTTTTATTTAAGACTTAACAAAGTTTCTCCCACTAACACCAAAGCCTATTAGAGAGTCCAAGAAGAACTATATAAAGAAGACTGCAGTATTTCCTTAAGAGATTCCCTTTTTCTGCATCTATATGCTAGGTCCTTTCCTTTTCCCACTTCCCATTACACCAGTACTGTTAGTTCAGATTTTCCATCTTACAAAGAACTGGAATTTTAAAATATCTCTGCCTCATAGCCCAAGTTTTCTTGAGACCATTAAGTCAATTATAAAGATGAATACAGACTTAGGACTAAATAACGTAACCTGTAAAAGTAGCCTACACACAGCTCATTACAGATTTTGAACGGCAGTTGCACAACACAAATTCACGTTTTATTTGTAGTTAGTATCAAGCTATTAACATTTTTCCTTGAATCCAACACAGTTCATAGTGCTTCTTTCAAAATATTAATGAAATACAGGCAGGTATGTTTGTCGACCCACATCCATGTTTGTATTTTCTTACCTCTGCCTTTGGGAGTGATTTCTGCCACCAAATCATCAACAGTAACGTGTTCTAATCCTTTTTCTTTAATGACATCTGGGGAAGAACAAGAGAGATATTTTAAGTCTTTTAATCCATTCATTAGAAGACAAAACCTGCAGGTATGGGTCATCTTCCTATCTGGTTTAAACAACATCTCGATGTGCTCTTTTACTTTACTGTAGTACACCTGAAAGAAAGGTATACATCTACAGCAAAATAAAAGCTATGACTAAGATATACTGTATGATTAATACATACCAATATTTAAACAAATTGTCTACTTATAGTGCCTTGAAGACTACTGAAAGATGCAGAAGTCACTGTTGAGAAGAAACCTCAATTTAGTCTCATAAATCTAAATTATTTTGTCTAAACATTAATGTTTTTAACTATACATCCTCACATAGGACTGATTGTCCCCAAAACACTAAATATGTTTTCTGAACTGACATCACGTGAATATTTCTAAACTGTTTTTCTTGGCTGAATTCCCTGTAGAATCCTGGATTGCTCAATTATTGGCCCTAATCCACAATGGCAGGAGGCTCTAGAACGAGCTACCAAAAAAACCCCAACAAACCCCACACCACAACAGAACAACAAAAAACCCCCAAATCCCTCTCTGTCCTTGTTATTGGAGGTTATTAGGCCCTTAACAGGGACAACTGAACTTGTATTTGCATTCTGAGCAGCTGCAGTTGAAGTTCAAAGGACTAACGTAAACCAAACAATTTTAAGTAACTTTACTGTAACAGATTATAAAGTGTATAGTTGAGAAGGCAGAAAAACAACCCTGTCGCTATCTGTACTATTGAAAGGTACTCTCTGGTAGCGGCATCAGGCAGACAACTGCAAGCAGGAATCACTTCAGCCTTCTCTGCAAATCCACCTATGAAAACAATTTAAATGCTGAGCACTACGAAGAGAAAAACTTTTTAATGGAATATTGAGTTGCCACAACTGACCAAATCAGAATTAAAGCAAAAGCTCAAGTGATTTCTTATTCGCTGTAAGGAAATTTCATCACGCGGTAATAATACTGGATGCTTAAATACTAATTATAACTGTTTCATACAATTTGCAAGTCAGTAAATTGTAATAATTCTAAATACTTAACTCAGAACTAAAAGATCTGGGTATTTAGAGGTTCTACGTTTGTTTTCTCCTATCTGAGTGGATGATCTTATTTTCAAGCATTGTATTCAGAAGGAGTACCAATGCACTTCTTCCTCTCCCAGTCAACAAAGTCCTCTTAAGTTTTTAAGTTGTGTACCACCATATTTCCTTCCTATTGGTTTTTATTCTCCTGTGGTAAGGACATCTCTCTCAAAATAAAAAGCTGTATCATCATGAATATTTAGGGAACCAATTCCAATACTTCTCTCAGAAGCTTAGTAAGTTTCAGATCACAGAAGTTTTGAGCTTTTTTTTCCCAAGATGGCAAGATGCTTTCTTGCATGCAATACCAATTGCCAGGGGTACCTTCCTCTTCCCAACTCTCATTTATATTGATTGTTAGGTAGTGAAGCGTTCACGTGGGACTTCTATTTGGCCAGAACACCACTTGGTTACAAAGGATATTAGTTATTTTACCACCGTTACCTTTGCAATGTGCCTTCAACTGATCCTTCCAGCCACATTCAATTAATTTGGCTCTCAGCAACTCTTTAAGGCTGTTAAGACAATATACAAACTTATTAGGAACCGCAAACATTCCTGACAGCTTAAATATGCTCCAGCGTGAAAGTTAAGCTTACAATTACTTCTCATAGCACAACGCCCAGGCCAGCAGCAGAAATGGCAGAACAGCACGCGAGTCCTAACTCAAATGAGTGCCAATTTTAGTTTACCATGTTGGATAACGAGGAGTCGGCAGCTCAGGAGCTAATTTGCTGTATTTCTCCAATCAGCGTTGATGTTGCCGCCACAGAAAAGAAGCAGAAGCCTTTGAATCTCTTGAACTGCCCAAGTCTACTCTATTAGCAAACGTACGCTAATTTTCAAAGTTAGAATATTTCACCTGAAACCAGGCCTTCAAAAAAAATAAAACCTTCCTCCCTCCTTTCTGAAAGAATTCTGTACTACCACCTTCAACTGCAGGTTTCTCTGCCCAGTTATGCTTTACCTCGTGTTGGGTGAAGAGGAAAGGATCATACATCTTCTGAAGTGCAGTTAGCAATTATAAGTATAAGCAACAAAGATTCAAGCATTAAACAAAGAAAGATAACAATCTGCCATAATGAGACATCTACTCCATATATCAAAAGAGAATGTTAAAAGCTGGCTAAAAAAGTGAAAATTAGTACTAAAAACCAGAAGGTAAATTTAAAGTAAGTTATGATGAAATAAGCTTCAATACCTTCATCCTTTATTCCATCATCTAGCAAACCTACTTATCTTGTACCCTCCTAAATAACTCCAGCAAAATTCTGTTTTTATGAATGGATTGCAGCAAGAGGCTGAATTTTATAGGCCTATTCCTTTTTGCTCAGTAAATCATATAAAGGGCAGATGAACTGATGACAAAAAGCAGAGTAACAATACAGGTGAAATTCACTGCTTCTGGATATTTCTTAAGACAAATGGGTGCTCTGTCTCTGATCATAGTATAGCTCTGATAAAGCTTGTTTATAATACAGCTTTTGACACCCAGTCAAGATTCTTCTTACTCTTAAATTACAGCAAAATACGTCCCAATAGCATTTCAAGAAATTGCTTGCTCTGCTGAAGCTCTGTGTGATCTTCAAGGGGATGGTCACAACCGGGAAAGGAGCAGCACATGGACACCATGTCAGCCTACAAAAGGTTACACTAGGGACAGGGCTGCGCGCTGACCTAGGAAGAAGACTCCATCTCATACTGGCCTTGAAAATGGAAACAAAGCTTTTGGTGCATGGCGTTCCAAATACAGATGAAGAGGGAAATGTCATAAGCGCACACGTAAACACAATGCAAATAGAAGAGACAACACAAGGCTAAAACCAAGCTGCTGCACTACACTGCGTAATTTGTTTGCCGTTCTTGGAATCTCTACAGTGACTTGCACATGAGTTCTCTTATGTGTTCCACTCACACTCCCTAATGTGAGGGAAGATAGGAACACAGGAAAAACGTAAAAGCAAAAAGGAAAGTTTTGTCACAATCTCTTTCTCAGGAAAACAGGATTTAACTGCAAAAAAAATCACATTTCATGGTCATTTTTATATGAACCAAGAGGTTTCCAACACAAACCACCAGAATAACAAAAAGCTTTAGAGTTCATCGGCCAACCACCCCATCCTTTATTTTCCCAGCTTCTCAAGCGTAAAATTAAACTATTCAAAAGGCAAAAATAAGTGGTTTTTTGGTATATAGCTTTATATAACACCTATGACTTCCACACACAGACCTTTAAAGTATTTAGAGATAAGTTTACTTCATCTTTACTTCTAGATAATAGTTCATTAGTCTGTAATATTTAAAGCCCGCCACCGGCACGGAGTAAGAAGCCTACGTACCGTTCTCGCTCTCCTGTTTCTATTAACTTTTGGTTAATGGTTGCTCTCATCTGGGCATCTTTATTCATTTTGGAGACGTGGGTTTTCCACAGACCTAGGCCGAGCAGCAGAGAGTTGTGACAAGCGCTGCTGTCACCAACACAACAAAAGGGTCACTCCCAGAGAATTACATGCCGTGCCACGTCCAGTTGCACATCCCCGCCCTTGGCGGACAGAGCACCCGAACGCAACGGGCTCAGGGGCCCAGCTCGGAACGGCGATCGCCCGGCTGCCCTGCCGCTTGCCCACCCTCGCCCGGCGCGGCCTCCCCGCAGCCCGGTCCTCCCGCCCGCCGCCTCACCGGCCCGTCCCACCCAGAGGCTCTCCCGCCGCGACCGGAGCGAGGAAGCAGCCGCGGATAAAGGCCCCAGCCCCTCCTCACCCCCCGCAGCACCACCAGACCCCAGCAGCAGGAGGCGGATCCGCCTCCCGGACGCACAACCGCCCTCTGCCCTGGGCGCTGTCGGGAAACGTAGTCTAGGCCTGCTCGGCGACTACGGCTCCCGGCACTCTCCGGGGCTGACGGCAGCTCCCGGCCTGGACTACCACTCCCAGCGTGCCTCGCTACAGCCGGGCGCCGGCGCGGCCTTTCCCGTGATGCCCCGCGACGGCTTCCGCGCGTCGCCTGAGGAGCCGCTGACCTGCCGCCGCCGCTGTACGAAGCGCTGCCCACAGCCGCGGCATGGCGGGTGCCGCCCACTGCTCGCTGCAGGTCAAGCGCCTGCTCTTGGACCCGAAGTTCGAGGGCTACAAGCTGTCCCTGGAGCCGCTGGCCTGCTATCAGCTGGGGCTGGACGCGGGTGAGGAGCGGGGCTGGGTCCGGCGGCGTGCGCGGCGCGGGGGGGGTGACCCCGCCGGGCCTCCCCTTCAGCCTGCGGCCTGGCCGGCCCCTCGGGCAGCGGGGGAGGACACCGGATCCGTCTGCATTTCCCTCCGTTCTCTCGCGGCGCTCCGCGGCCCTGCCTGGCGGCCCTCGGTGCAAGGGTGGCCTGAGCCGGAGAAAGCCCGGCCGGTCTTATGGGGGGACTGCACGCCCGTCCTCTGTCGGAAACGGCGGGCGGTTAAGAGACACGGCGTTTCGTCTTGATTTTCCCCGTTATAAATGTCTGCAATGTTTTCCTTGGTCACCCCTGCCAGCTCATGTGGCTTCACGGGTGGACCAAGGTCTGTTTCTGTTGTCAAACCATTGCTTTACAGCTGTCTGCCCCCTGTGAGTCTGAACCTAGTTTCTAACTGGGTAAGAAAATCTGTGTGATAAATGCGCTTGACTGGTGCACACTTGGTGAGGGCAGGTGACCAGCTGAGGTAGTTCAGAGTGGTAGTGTACACTTGAGTGTGATGGAGTACATATTTTCTACAAACTTCAGCAAATTAGCTATTTTCCTTTCTTACTCTGCCCAGAGTTCAGAGGTGGCTCTTCAGGCTATGCATTCTGTGCTCAGCTTTTTCTGCTAAGCATTATTAACACTTGAGTTCCTGGTCCATTAATGGGTTAATTCACAGAGAAGAACATTAGCACAAAGTCGTGTTTGGTCTGTGCCTATAACCCTAACCATGCCTCTTGAAATCTCTTAGCATTCTACCTTTAATAATTTATGAAGTATAGGTCTTTCGTAAGGCGCATGAATTAGTTTCTTTTTTTTTTTTTTTTATAAAACTGGGACAGTAATAAACAATTTGGGTGGACTGATCTCTGCCTCAGTATATTTATTGAACAATATACCTGTCTACAGGGTTATCCGTTACGTGTTACTTTAGTTTTGTGTTGAATACATTGTATTAGTAGTGGATCAGAAGGGTATGTTTGCAGTGGTGAACTGCGTACAATACAGTAGAAGTTGTATGTGAATTGTGTGTTGAAAGACAAGTGAAGGAGACTGAGGTGATACTGTGTATGTATCTATGATAGGACTGGAAAATTTAATGAGTAACATTTTTGTTATGTATTTTGACGTTTTCACTGTAAGATTGATCTACGTGTAACCTTTCAAAAGATAGTCCAAATCTAAGTTAAGCATACATGTGTTAGGAGTGTCCTACAGCTGTGTCAAAGATGGCAACAGATAGTGTAGCATAGCATGGGTACAGTTTCTTAGTTTATCCTTTATTTGATGTTCTTCCTACGGTCAAACTGACTGTGTGGTTCTTGGATAGCTACTTGTGCACCTGTCCTAAATAGATAAGGGATACAGATTTTCATTAAAATATTTGAATGATGGTATTGCTAATGGAGAGATGGATCAGGTAATTTCTTGTCCATTCAGATATTTTATGTAATAGTTACAGTAACTAGTGCGGTAGAGGATTGATATGTGTGCCTGTGTTCTTTCTCCGTTTCCCACAGCTCAAAGGCCCTGACTCATTGCAGTCTAACGTGCTTGGCAGTCCTACCAAATCATTAATACCAAATCACTTATTCTGTTCTCTGTGTATGTATGTGTGTATGTAGATAGATACAGATATCAGTCCACTGAAGAGTGGAAACCTTTGTTGTTCTGTTGTTTTTTAAAGTTAGTAACATGAAATATAAACCAAACCAGGCCCTATAGAGACCAAGCCAGGTCTTCTAGATGTTTTGTTTGTCCATATTTCAACCTACTTTTAGGCCCGACAGGCAGGAAGAAGTTTAAAACATTTACTTATTAGATCTGTGGTAGAGGGGAATTTTCTAGTGGATTTCTTAGATGCATGGTCATAGTGAAGAAGAAAGGTAAAATTGTATTCTTTTATGTTCCCTTTTAAATACTCTAATTCTGTCCCAGTTAATCGAAACTTTCACAGTCATTTCTTTTTTCTCATCTTTCATCCTGGTAACATGTTTCAACTAGTAATGAGTCCCACGCTATTTATTGTACATTTAATTCACAACTCTTCATTCTAGATTTTGTTTATTTTTTTCCTTATTTACCTTAGTTTATTTCCGTAACTTATTTTCAAATGCTTCCTTTGCGTTGAGCTTGATAATGCTTTTCTTTTAGATTACTGATCCTTTGGGAAGGACAAAAGAGTGTCTCGTTTACTGTCACCTTTTCTGCCCTGGTCTGATCTCAGCAGAGCCCAAAGCAGTGATCGTGGGACAAATCCTTGTCTCCAACAAGGAGTATGTCTTAAGATGCAGGATATTTTTAAAGGAGTGAGAACCTTCCTCCTGACCTCCACTGGTCAGATGTTATTCTTTTTTTTTTTTTTCCCAGAGGCCTGGAATTTGTTCAAATGTGGGCCTTCCTTCCTGTGGGCCTCATGCCTTCCTCGCTCTCTTTCCTAGTTGGGATGTATGATGTAGTTGTATGCTTTTAGATATAATAACATCTGAAAAGCGTAGTAAACATTCGCTGCAACATGGAGCTCGTCTTGTGAGCCAGAACGATACGCAGAGAATACGTTCCTTTGATCACATGCATTTATGGTTTTTTATGCAAAAATTGATTTAATAAATGGCTGCCTTATTTGCAGTCTGTTTAGACTAGAAGGTGTATGCTTCAGTGAAAAGTAGTTACCCCTTAGTAATGCTACATGGAAAATATGCATTTGTGTCTCTCTATGGAGCCAAAGGCACTGATATATTTCAAACATTTATAGATATTTCCATTTGCGTTTTCCATTTCCACTTGCAAAATTAAATATAGAAAAAAAAGTCTTTAATGTATGGGAAATACTAAGAAACTGTGAGCCGTGGCTTTTTCAGACATTTACAGCTGCAGTTCATAAATCTAGGATTAGGTCTCAAGTGTGTGTATATCTGTTCTTATGTTGTACTTTAATTTCTTGGGAAAGAAAAAGATAGTGTAGAGGCAAGTTCTGCCTTGGAACTGTTGTTAGAGAAGCTGGCACAAGTCAACTTATAAATCAAGGCATTGCTATAGTGATACTTTCACAAATGCCTTGCTAGTTTTTGGATCTTGTTCAATTTAGTGCATGATAGATCCCATTTACTTCTCACACCTGTGTAAGTAATTTGGTCAGACAAAAATATTTCATTACATGGTATCTGCCAGCCTGTGCTTGTTTTCAGCAACGTATGTGTTTATCAAACAGTAAATTTTTGTTTACTCTATTAATGTACTTACTGCAGTAGAATAAACAATCCTTGTACAGAGTTAGAAGGATCTTTGAATGCTGATACTAGACAATAAGTTAATGTAATCTCTTCCACTAGGAGATAAGTGTATATGAAATACTAAATTGCTTCCACTGGGTGGCATTGTAAAACAAAGTATGACATACAAACATGTAAGCGTTCCATGCCCCAAAATAATATGTCGATATAAGTATTTTACATATTTTTCGGTACTGTAAAGTTGGTTTGATATATTCAGTAAAACATCAAAAAATGGGGAGGGCCTTCTTACCCTTTTTTCCTCTACTTTTTTCCTCCTTAGTTATGCTTTATAGTTTGATAGCAGATGTAAGACTTCACTATTCATTTAAAATATAAGTCCCTTGGTAGTGAGGAGGGGATTCAGAGTAATATCCCACCTAACTAGGGTTGTTGGGAAATGATATTGAAAGCTGAGATTTGATTTGTACATTCTATATACTTACGTTCTTTTCTGGTGTGACAGAGTATGAATCAGGGTTCCTGGGTTTTAGTAGTGCCGATTTATTTGTCAGAAACTTGAAGGACATCATACATCATTCTGTTGAATAGCTGTCATTAACTGCTGCATGTTAATTGAACCCAAAAAGCTGAAAAAACAGCCCACCGAAACCCCCAGAACAAAAAAAGAACCACAAACCAAACAACAACAAAAAATCTTGACCAAACAAAACCCCACAAAAATACGTGACTGAATAAGGAGATAATCTGATTGAAGTATTTCTTTTCCCTTTATATTAACTTTTCGTTTTCTGAATTTACTTTATTAAGAGCCTTAATTTCTTATCTTGTTTGTCCTTCTTGCACTCAGCTCTGTTGGTTTTCTCCTCATTTTCCCAAGGACCATCAAGAAAACATGAACCTGGAAGGCTGTAGAAAGGAAGGAATGAACTTCATCCTAGTGTAAAATCTCCTATAAGCTATCTGAGCACATGGTATGTAATAGCAGATGGCATTTGTGCACAGATTTCTCTTGATCGCAGAATGGGTTTCAATTAATTGAGGATGGAATAGTTTCTCTGATTACTTCTTGGCAGCAATTGATATCCTTATTTGAAGTGTTTCATGACAGTACAATACACATTTGTTTGATTTACTGGTTTAAAATCACCTACAAATTGTATAGTTTCTGACTTCTGTTTATGGAGAATTAATTACATATTGCAATTATGCAAGGGATTTGGATCTCCTATTCCAGACCCCTTATTATTCAGGGCTTCTCAGGAATACTGACTGAAAAACTCAAGGACAGAGAATTTATTCATGTTGTTCCAGCTTTTATAAAGCTTATCACCTTACAATCAGTTAATCAATAGTATATTGTTCCAAGAATTTTCTTGGAAGGTTATACATTTGCTTTAGGAAGCGTCTATTTTGGGCTATTTTTACACTATTTCTATGTGTTTTAGTTACTATTCTGACAGTAGCAACATGTCTAGGGATCAGGGAGGGAGAAGTGGAGAAACAAAGTCTTACAAAACAAGACAGTTTTAGGTTTTCTGTGCTAAAAAAGCTTTACAGGCTTCTGCATGTGTATTAGAATTTCAGAAGATCAGTGAATGTAGCTATATAGGAAGTAGATGACATGTTCTTGGTTTCACTGAAAATAATTATCTTGGATTATATTTGGTTTTGCCTAATTGTTTACAGACTATTCACATCATCTCTTGTCGTGTTGGGAAAAATATCTCTCTGATAAAGCTTGATTGTACAAACAGCTTTAAAACGCATTTTCACAACACATCCTTCTAATTTCTCTTACAGTGTAATTTACTGTAAAATATTCTAATTAGTTAAAGTAGAAATTGGAATGGGTAGCAGGCTTTCCCATTACGACAGATGTATTTTCTTCTCCCTCTCTTGTTGATATTCTAGCTTTATTTGAAGGGCCATGGCCTGGGGTACAGTAATTTATTAATTGCAGAGGTACGGAAATCCCTCCTGTGTGGTGAATATGAGTAATGATATGAGCTGAGTGGAATTAATAGTGTTGGTTTGCAGATATCAACAGTGATTATCAGCAGATGGATGGCCACACTCAGACCGGTGGTCAAAGACTTGATATCCAAATAGTGACCAATGACGAGTGGCATTCTCAGGGGTCGGTATTGTAACTGGTGCTGTTTAACATCTTTGTTGGTTACTTGGACAGTGGGATTGAGTGCGCCCTCAGCAGGTCTCTTGATGACTCTGAGCTGTGTGGAGCAATTGACCCACTGGAGGGAAGGCATGCCATCCAGAGGAGCCTGAGAGGTGGACCTCTGTGAACCTCATGAAGTTCAAAAAGGCCAAGTACAAGATCGTGCACATGGGTCATGGCAATCCTAAGCCAATTACAGGTTGGGCAGAGAATAGACTGAGAGCAATACTGAGAAGAAGGACTTGGGGGTGTTGATGGGTAAAAAGCTCAACATGAGCTGGCAGTGTGCACTGGCAGCACAGAAAGCCGGCTGCATCAAAAGAATTGTGGCCAGCAGATCAAGGGAGGTGATTCTGCCCCTCTACTCTGCTCTGGTGAGACCCCACCTGGAGCACTCTGTCCAGCTCTGGGGCCCCCAACATAAGGAGGACATGGACCTGTTGGAGCGAGCCTTGAGGAAGGCCACGAAGATGATCAGAGGGCTGGAGCACCTCTACTATGAAGACAGGCTGAGAGAGAGAGAGTTGGGGTTTTTCAGCCTGGGGAAGAGAAGGCTCTGGGGAGACCTTACAGCAGCCTTTCAGTACCTAAATGGGGCCTACAGGAGAGATGGAGAGGGGCTCTTTTATCGGGGAGTGTAGCTATAGGATGAGGGGTAACAGTTTTGCACTGGAAGAGGGTAGCTTTGGATTAGATGTTAGGAACAAATTCTTTACTGTGAGGTGGTGAGACGCTGGAACAGGTTGCCCAGAGAGGCAACCCATTCATGAAAGTATTCAGTTGGTCAGGTGGGGCTTTGAGCAGCCTGGTCTAGTGGAAGGTGTCCTTGGCCATGGCAGGTGGATTGGAACTAGGTGATCTCTAACCGTTCTGTGATTAGGAGGCTAATTGCTAATTGTACTGTTATTTTGCAAGCATTTTATATAGTATGACTGGATTTTTTATTTATCAGTGTAATCTTGCAATGTGTCCTATAGCCACTTTTATGTTAATAGCCAGTATCTCTAATGAGGTCAGTTCTGAGCTGTCTAGTGACTATCTGATTGATGGTATCATGGTGGCTACGTGATGCCACTGATTGCCCTGCCAAATGGACTACTGTTTGCAGTAATTGCTGTTCTGACAGAGTGGAATGAACTACTGCTGCTTCAGTAGGTTTTCAATAGATGCTAAAGAAAAGTGTAAGAAATCCAGGATGAAGACTGCTGGATAGAGTTGTGAATGGTCTGTGTTACGGGGGTGGATGGAAGTGAAATACTGGTGGTGTGGTTTAGCCCCAGCCAGCAACAAAGAACCATGTGGCTGCTTTCTCACTCCACCCTGTCAGAATTCTCACTTCTGTCAGAATTTAAGACTATGAAATCCATGTAGTTAGATGGGATATTTCTTTTTGGCTGCTAGTTTCTTGGAGTTATTGTGGAGTAAATTTTCCCTTACTGTAATACCATATACAAATCAGGAATGATTTGTGCTTTTCCAAGCAGATTTAAAATTGTTGCGTGTGTGTTTCATCTTGTGAGGGTTATTGACAAATTGAATCTCAACATATGTTGGGAAGGGACAGTATAGGTGTATTGGGTTTGCGTGGCCAGGCTTTGGTAGTGGGGGAGGGCTGCAATGAGAACTTCTGTCTACAGGGCTGCTTCTGTGGAGAAGCTGCTGGAAGCTTCCTCTGTGTCCAACAGAACCAATGCCAGCTGTCTCCAAGACGGAGCAGCTGCTGGCTGAGCCCATCAGCAGCAGCAGTAGTGCCTCTGGGATAACCTACTAAAGAAGGGGAAAAAGTTGCTGCACCAGAACAAAAGCAGTAGAGAGCAAATTGAGAATATGTGAGAGAAACCACTTTGCAGACACCAAGGTCAGTGAAGAAGGAGGGAGAGGAGGTGCTCCAGGCACCAGAGAAGAGATTCCCCTGCAGCGTGTGGTGAAGACCATGGTGAGGCAGTTTGTCCCCCTGCAGCCTGTGGAGGTGGAGGAGGTATCCACCTGCAGCCCTTGAAGGACCCTATGCTGGAGCAGGTGGATGCACCTGAAGAAGGCTGTGACCCTGTGGGAAGCCCATGCTGGAGCAGGCTCCTGGTGGGACCTGTGGAGAGAGAAGCCCACACTGGAGTAGATTTGCTGGCAGGACTTGCAACCCTGTGAGCAGTCTATTCCTGAAGGACTGCATTCCATGAAAAGGACCCATGCTGGAGCAGTTCATGAAGAACTGTAGCCCGTGTGAAGGACTTACATTGGAGAAGTTCGTGGAGGACTGTCACCGGTGGGAGGGACCCCACGCTGGAGCAGGGGAAAATTGTGAGGAGTCCTCCCCCTGAGGAGGAAAGAGAGGCAGAGACAGCATGTGATGAACTGACTGCAACCCCCATTTCCCCATCCCCCTGCACCGCTGGGGGGGAGGAGGTAGACACAGTCGGGATTGAAGTTGAGCTGGGGAAGAAGGAAAGGGTGAGGGGAAGGTGTTTCAAGATTTGATTTTATTTCTTATTACCCTACTCTGATTTTGATTGGAAATAAATGAATTTCCCTGAATCGAGTCTGTTTTGCTTATGATGGTAATAGGTGCATGATCTCTCCCTGTCCTTATTTCAACCCAGGAGCCTTTTGTTATTTTTTTCTCTGCCCTGTCCAGCTGAGGAGGGGAGTGATAGGGTGGCTTTGGTGGGCACCTGCCACCTAGCCAGGGTCAACCCACCACAATAGACCACCATAAATGGTAATAGTTATTACATGATTGTCATGATTTCAGCTGGGGTGGAGTTAACTTTCTTGCTAGTATCTGGTGTAGTGCTATGGCTTGGATTTGGGGTGAGAAGCAGGGACAGTAGTGCACTAATGTTTTTGGCTGTTGCTGTACAGTCAAGGCCTTTCCCGCTCCTCACACTGGCCTGCCAACGAGCAGGCTGGAAGGGCACAAGAAGTTGGGAGGGGACACAGCTGGGGAAACTGACCCCAGCTGACCAAAGAAATATTCCATACCATGTGACATCATGCTCCATATGTAAAGCTGGGGAAGAAGAAGGAGGAGGGAGACATTCGGAGTGATGGTGTTTTTCTTCCCGAGTAACCATTACGCGCGCTGGAATCTGGCTCTCCTGGGGATGGCTGAACACTTGCCCGCCAGTGGGAAGCAGTGAATAAATTCCTTGTTTTGCTTTACTTGCATGTGCAGCTCTTGCTCTACCTATTAAACTGTCTTCATCCCAACCTACAAGTTTTTCCTCACTTTTACTCTTCTGATTCTCTTCCCCATCCTGCCTGGGGGAAGTGAACAAGTGGCTGCATGGTTCCAGCTGCCAACTGGGGTTAAACCACAACAGCGATCACAGTGAATCACTGCAGTGGCCTTCAGTGTGGGCAAACCAGCTTTCCAAGTTTATGGTGAAATTTTAAACTATGTATACATAATGTATTTTTCTTAAAATAAACTGGACCTGTGGACTAAGGATGGAAGAATTATTTTTAAATTACTAGTTTGACCTTTAAATTATTAAGTTATAAATAAGTAAGTAATAATTGTTAAAATAGTATTTTCTTTTTTTTTTTTTTTTCTCCACAGCTGTAGCAGAAGTGAAGCTTCGTGATGATCAGTATACCCTTGACCACATGCGTGCTTTTGGCATGTATAATTATCTTCATCTTGATTCCTGGTACCAGGATAATGTCTACTATGTCGATCAGTTTGGAAGAGTTATGAATCTGTCAGTGACTCTGGTAAGAAAAAACTTATTTTAAAAGTTACTGAATTTGAAAAGATGTGGGGTAGATGAGGTAGAAAATATGGCAAGTAGGATCCAAACGTAAAAACTGGGGGCAGCTATTAGCAGGAAGACAGATTAACAAAAATGCAGTTCACCAGGAAGGATGAAAGGATTTTAAGTGAGGTTTCCAACATCTTTTCGTTAATAGTATTGCATTAGTATTGCAATAGTGTTGCATTTGCTTCCATCCTGGGGAAGATGCACATGATGACAAGTTGAAGAAAAGAATAGATACTTACTTTCTAGTTGCAGGCTGTTTCTCTCCCATGTTACTTGATGCTTGTTTGTTTGCTAATTTGAAAATCCAATCATTGTAGATATGAGGAAAGAAAGAAACTACACAGTACAGTTAGGAAGCCTTTATGGACTAATAGCTTAATCTAGGCATCACTTGTTAGAGGCAAAAAGATGCTGGTGGCCCTGGGCAAACATGAAATAGAGTGTAAGCAAGCTAGGCCAAGTCTGAAAAACATGGAAGTTCTCTGCTTCTATACTGATGTTCTTAAGTAGTCAAACTTTTATATTTCTTTTGAGCCATTTTAATGCACGGATGCACTAGTTTCCATTACAAAGCTATTCTTCATTCTGGAGGGGAAAGGGCATGGTTCTATAGGCACTATGTTTCTGGCACATGCAATTGTAGTGTGTGGTCATTAAGGAATAAAAGACTGTGTGGAAAGGAAAATAGCCATTCACATGTTACCAAGGAATTTGTCTTGTACCTTGTGCGACAAAAGAAAACAGGGTGATGTGTGATTTTTTTGGGAGAGTGTGGCTTACCCAATGCAAGGTTCTGGAGGTGGAAATTACTAGGCCAGGGCTAGGCTGAGAAAAATCATGAAATGGTAGTTCTGGATTTTTCAGGAAATACAGGTTTCCAGAGGATGGTAGGCTGAGAACTGAAGCTGGAAAATAGTTCCTTTACTTTTCATAGAACATGGAAGCAGTTGCATCCTTTGACAGACTCTTGCTGAGACAGAATAATCTTCTGGGACTTCTTCCAAATCTTTTGAGATCATCTGGATTCCCCATAGGAACATATAAAAGAAAGAAGCTTGTCAGGGGAAGCCTTCTGTGAACAGTGGCTCGTCACAATCTCTTTTTTTTGGTGTTTTTTCCTTGTGGTTGGTTAGCCTTGGCTGGCTGCCAGACAACTACCCAGATGCTCTCTCATTCCATCTCTTCAACATGATGGGGAGATGCGAACCTCTCCTCCACGCTCCCATCTCGGGTGCCAGGCTCAGCCGTGCCCTGTGGTGCGTCCATGGGAAGGGGTTGGAAGTGGCTGTGTCCAGCCTGGGCCAGCCCTGGACTCTCCTCGAAGGGGCCACCCCTGCCCCTCCACTGCCAGCACAACAGAGGCACCCAGGACATTCCTTTATTAGGAGGGCACTAAAGTGTGTAAATTTCTTTCTTAGCAGATAAACTAGATAAAGGATTTTACATCAGGCAGTGATTTCCATTTTTATGTGCAGTAAATTGAAATAATAAATACTCTTCTCTGGATCTGGTGGGTCCACTGGAATCTTCAGAAAATGGCACTTTTAATATCTTGTCACACGTTTCAGTTCCACTGGACTGTGAAATAAATGGCCACCATCTTGTGTCCTAAGGCACAATACAGGGCTGTTTTGCAAAGGAAACATGTTTGCATATGAATAAAAAGGAATGTTTATTCAGGAACATCAAAAAGGTGTCCCATTACAAATGTGCCTAGCCATATATTAGTCAAATGTATATTACAAACAATACTGTTTTCAGCCAAGTATAGCTTACAAGTTAGCAATGGCCACAATTAAAATTAATGTCACTTCTTTAAAACAGAAGATGGAACAGGTTAACACGGTTGTCCTAAATCCAAAGTGAAAGAACACATAGGCTGTTTAACACATAGCTATTTATAGCTCTGCTTCCTCTTTTGGTTGCAACTTTGATTCTAATATGGCAGTGTGTTAGTTATCCGTAAATCACGAATTATCCCTGCAACTTTGGTGTTTAAAAAGATGTCATCTGTGAAGGCCAAAGGTATAGATAATAGTTTGCCACTTGCTCAAAATCAAATATAATTGAAAAAGAGAAGTGATTAACATGAGCAACTTTTCTAAGTCAGTGGATGAATATTCAGGTGGGTTTTTTTATACCAGGTTGAGGAAGTTGTTACCCTTGGCTGGAAACACTGTATAGAAGCATTAACATTCTTCTATTACAGCTGTTGGGCTTCTTTCATTCAACAAGCCAGCATCAACATTTTGTTTTAAAAACCCAATGAGTACCATATTGACAGAATTCCCAAGTTTAGTTTTTTGGATTGTTGCATATTTTTTGGCATATGACTTGATTTTTTTAATTGCTTGATGTTTGCAATACCATAATATAGCTGGAAAGTATTCAGAGATTTTTCCTCCAGCAGTTAAAAACTTGGACTTGTTTTCTCAACCTTCATCTCTTTTTGCAAAGACGACTTTGTTTCTTTTTCTATTCAAATAATGGAATTGAGAAATTGTGGCAACAGTAACTCTTCTCACACCTAAGGAAAACTCTTAATGGTATCTATATTTTCATATTTTTGAATTCCAGTGAGAATTAGCTGTGGAATGCTGTTTCCATAACTTTCAGTTAACTTCAATTCAGAACACTGAAAGTGGCACCAGAAGCAATGTGGGAATTCTGTTTGAAACAAGTCAGAATAAGGAAGCAGTTAAAGTGAAGAACAACAAAATCTTCTAGACGGGGGTTAAATACTTGGCTCTTTGTTACTCAGAGTGCTGTGTGTGGACATTTTTGTTTAGTTAGAGAGATGTGTCAAATGCCTAGGTGTTTTGATTTTTCAGAAAAACAAAGTTTTATATTTGTTATGGCTGCTTTGTGGAAATTGCCATAAAACTTTTTGTTTCTTTGTCTTTTGGTATGTTTTGTCTTTTCTCATTCCCTGTCTTTTCCTTGGAAAATTCATTCTTATTTTAAATCTCTTCTGAAATATTGCTTGTTTGTACATTATGGCAGACTGTTTGTGACTTTCGAACAATACAATAATTTCTTAGTACAACTTAAAAATGTAAATCTTACAGGCATGCCACTTCATACCTTACAGGTGGCGTATAGTGGCAGATGAAGTTGTATGGCTAATAAAGCATGTCCTGACCATTTTTTTTAAACTGTAGTGCCAAGTTCTTTTCAAATCATGAAGATTTGGTCAGGGGTGTTTTTTTCTAGCAAGCATCTTGGATATTCAGAGATTACTTCAACTCACAAAAAGAAGGTAAATAATAGTCTTAAACAGGCAGCAGCAGTTGCTGGCATTCTGCAAGCCAAATAATGAGTTACAAAGCCTTATTCAGCAAAGAAAGGACTGTATGTAAGAATGAAGGCACAAGATAAAGAATAATCCCTAAAAGATATCCTGGAAGACATGCCTTTGTACTTAATGACAACAGTTGGAAATCCAATTTACAGCACAAAAGCAGTTTCTTCTGGTAGAATTAGCAGGAAATGAAGAAGGCAGCACAGAACTAAAGCAGGACTTCTGAGAACAATTACTAGAAATATAGACGAAATTGTTAATCTAACATTCATTTTGCACTATTATTTAATCAGGCTGTTTTGTGTAAAGCTTATACAGCAGGAAAATGGATTTTTCTTGTTTATTTTGTTTTGGGTTTTTTTTTGTGTAAAATCTAGTTTTATGTATCGTTTCTTAAAAATCCACGTCTTTATTCCTCACTGGAGAATTAGATCATCTGTGCATTTTGTTTGCTATAGAGTCTCTGTTCATTTAAGCTCAGAAGCTATCATGCTTGTAGTTTGGCTTAAAAAACAAGATTGCAGTGTGCCACTAAAACAGTATTCTAAATATATTTGTCCTGATGCATAGTATAATCATAATGTGATGGAAAAGTTATTTGGAAACATGATATTAATTAGTACAGCATTTCTTTGCTAGCTAATCACAGTTATTGCTTCTCTAATTTATTGAATAAAATTACCACTCTAGGAAAGCTGAGAAATTATGTGTTGTCTTGAATATACTAGTTGTGAAAGAGAATAGGATAAAATTCTTAATTTAGAAGTGGGTTTTTATGAACTAGTTTGAGTACAATTCTGTGGCTTTAGTTTCTTTTAAAGTCTTCACATTTTTACTGTGACTAGAATTATTTGAGGTAAATGGTTAATTATATGGCAGTACTAGGGGAAAAGAAAAGACATTTTTAATGCAAAATGTAATTAGTGCTGTAAAACGGAAGGAAAAAAAAAAGTGCTGAAATATCAATTATAGAACATTCATGCTTTTTGTAAATAGAAACCAACTCAATGATGACATTCCACTACCATTTCCTACTTTTTTCCAAATATGCTCAGCTGCACAAAGAAACTGGTAAATTTCTACTGAGATTTGTTGTTCTTCATTTGTCTATAATACTTACTGAAATTGATAAATACTTTATAAAGTCTTAGTGGGTGACTGTTTGCTTATAGGACACTGCGCTGCAAAAACCAAGAGAAGTTTTCAGGCTACCTACAGACTTGACAGCTTGTGATAATCGCCTTTGTGCCTCAATACACTTCTCATCTTCCACATGGGTTACCCTTTCTGATGGCACAGGAAGACTGTTTTTAATTAAGTCAGGCAAGCGTGGAAACAGTGCATCTGAAAAGTGGGAGGTAAGTCTTGCAATAACAGTTTTGAGTATTATACATATATCCAATAAGTCTTATTCTTGCATTTCTTATGAGATCTGCACGTATGTAATGTTGTGAAGAATTAAGCTTTAAATCATAACTGTGTCACTGATACAGCATTGTGTTCAAGCATGAAAACCACTGATTTTTATACTAATGTCTAAATTAATGATTTCTTTCTGCACAAAATTTATAAAAAACAAGTGTTTGAAAGGGAAGGAGGAATCAGAAGTGTATGACATTCATGGATTGATATTGGCAGAGAGGTTTCTGAGAAGCAAATTTTAACTGATTTGACATTCATTGAAGCTTTGCACTGCTTTCTGAGAGAGCAAGGCTTCTATTGTAACTGACTGATTTTTTTACTACAATTTTGTTTTCTAGATTGTGTTTAATGAAGAACTAGGAAGTCCATTTATTATAGCACACAGTGTTTCATTTGTAAAATCTGATATGCATTCAGTGGCTGTGCTGCTGCTCAGGGTAGAAAAAGATGAATTGGACACAAAAGGAAGTGGATTTCATATTACCTTGGAATGGGTTACAATTGCAGAGATAAGCAAACAGGGTAAGTGTTTTACATTGATATTACTGGTGAGTAATGTTTAAAAAAAAAACAGAACTCATGCCTTTTTTCTTTGGTTTAGAATTTGATTGTTGCTCAGGTTCTGATAGTTCCCCAAAACTTCAGCTTCACTTTTACATAGGTAATTTTTCCTTATATTTTGAGGTGAAGGTACTGGTTGTAGACCTAAATTCTGAGAAACATTTGGAAGCCAGGAAGAAGTAAAGTTTTTTACATGTGTAGTTAATGTAATTAGAAAACAAGGTAGAACATTACTTTGTGACGTTATGAAATGCAATTCCTCTTTAGCTTGGTCTTGTAAAATCAAGGTTGTACACAATTATTTCTAAATAATGTTTATTGTACTTTCAAAATGTTGTACAGCTGGATATGGTTTTTGTTTGGTTATGTTTTGGGGGGTTTGGTTTTTTAGCCTCCAATTAACACTGTTGTGGGATTGGAATTAGTATGTGATAAAGATAAGAACTGTAGCATAAAAAGTAAATACTGCATATTCTAGGTTTTCCTACAATAAGAGTATGAAGTTATTCAGTTAATTTTAGACCAGAATACTAAAAGCATATTAGTTAATGTATTAATGCCTACTAATTAATGTATTATCCTAATAAAGTTTAGCAAAGGGTAATTTATCTGTTTGATATGACCATGTATACTTACTTTAAATATCATGATTTCCATAAAGGATACAAGATCTCATGCTTCAGTGTCTGATTTAAAGATGTGTAGATTAAATTCACTTACCTTTTCGGCAAGACTTTGGTACAGTCTCATTCATTGTCTTCCAAAAGTATAGTTTTAATACTGATAGAAACAAGATCTTTAACTACTTGAACCAAAGCAGTTGATTGCGTACTGCGATGTTACTATCCAAATGTTCCTCAGTCCTCCTACATACATAGTATGGAGACTAGACTAGGCTATTTCAGTTGGAAAGACCTACGAGGATCATCTAGTCCAACTGCCTGACCACCTCAGGGCTGACCAAAAATTAAAGCATGTTAATAAGGGCGTTGTCCAAATGCCTCTTAAGCACTGACAGGCTTGGGGCATTGGCCACCTCTCTAGAAAGCCTGTTCAGTGTTTGATCACCCTCTCAGTTAAGAAATGCTTCCTAATGTCCAGTATGAACCTCTCCTGGTGCAGCTTTGACCAATTCCCACTGCCCTATCACTGGATACCAGGGAGAAGAGATCAGCACCTCCTTCTTCGCTTGCCTTCCTTAGGAAGCTGTAGAGAGCAATGAGGTTGCTTCTCAGCCTCCTTTTCTCCAAACTAGACAAGCCCAAAGTCCGTAGCCGCTCTCTTCATAGGACATTCCTTCAAGCCCTTTCACCAGCTTTGTTGCCCTGAGTGGCTTTCTTCTTGTTGTCTGCTGTTGAAACCTTGGGTGACGGAAATATCTCTGAGAGCCAGAAGGTCACCTGAGATTGCCTTATGCTTTTGTGGCCAGCTCAACAAGAGGAACAAAGAAGGTGACCATTGCTTAAAGAGAGTCCTAGTACAAACTTTTATTATATTTTGTAATACTCTATATTTTCATAAATAAATTATTTTTTACAGTGTGTTTTTTAGAACATAGGACAAATGTTCATGGAGTGAAACATTTTCCATAAAATGGATTTTAAAATCTTTCCAAAAATCTTCCCAGTTCTCCAGTATTTCCAAGGAACAGACGAACAGACAAAATTCTTGTAATTACAGCAGAGGTGTAAGTAGCAGGATTCAAAGCAGACTTTAATTATGAAGAGAGAAATAATTGTTGATTTCTTTTAAATACACATCTCGCAAATCAGAGTGATGCATGAACCAGTCTCAAAGGTAAAAGCTGTTTTGAGGAATTACAATACTTTACATACTCTTTCATCAGTAGGCAATTGCTGTGCTTAACTTTTCTTGAAACTCTGCCTGTGGATGCAATTTATCAAATCAGATTGTGGTAAAAATAAGTAGTTAATCAACAAGCCATTTCTCAAATTACCAAAATCTGTGCTTCATCAAAGCAAAGCCTTACAACGTAGTTATGTCTCTTGACACCAACAAGACTGTGAGAGTCTCTGCCACGTCTGGTTGGCCACACAAAGTGATCTCACTTACGGCTATTCTGTTACCAAAGAACAGAAATGGAAGCAAGAAAATAAATCTGTATGGAAGGAGTGGTTAGATCTGTTCATATCTTGTGTGGTGCTTCAGAGGGTTGTGACAAAGGTGTACCCCATTGCAGTTTGTTGTTTTCTTCGGTTAACGTTTTAGGAATCCTCACTGTAAAAGCTTGAAATGAAGAACCACCATGCTGCTTTATTAGGCTCAGAAAATGTCACATGCTTAGCTTTCTTATGACCTTCTTTACAAGAAAAATCATGTGGTATAAATGTACCGAAAAGATCATAAAGGCTTACTTAAAAAATGTGAAAGTGTTGGTGATTGATTGAAAATACTCCACAAAAGGTTTGGTCATACAATGGCAAGTTGTGAGGTTGTAGAGTCTTTTAACAAGTGAGCAAATGCTGTAAGAGAGACATGCAAAAAAATGTGGTATGTTTCAGTGCACAGTAAAAGTCAGTCAGTTAAATAAGAGCTCGTTCAATGAGTGGCTAACTTCCTACTGCAACAAACACATGCCCCTCTTGGTCATGTATCTAAGCCGAGGTAATTTTTTAATCTTTTAAAGCAAGCTACCCTGCTTGGAGTCTTTTTTATTGTATAGTTCTCTGTCTCTAATTACAATGATTGAATCTTTTCATTTAATACTGCCCCGGCACCCCAACCAAACTTTTTAGGAAAAAGAGGGGGACTTTAACACCACTAAGCACCAGAATTAGATTATAGTCTGGTTAGTACTCTTTTCTCCACTTCTTCCTTAGCAAACAAGATAACCAATTGAGAGGACTTAAATTGCAGCTGGCTTATCCATTGTTATGGATAAACATCTACGACTTCAGTGTTTCTCTAGGCTTAACATTGAGGTCAAACAAGAACACATTTTGGAGTACTAGAGTGCCATACGTTATTGTTACCATCGTAACATTGTCTTGCCTAATGTGTCTGCTGAGGAGTTCCCAGATTCTTTCAAGTACAGTTGTAGTTACAGTGTTTTCTTTTAATAAAGAGTTGAAGCATAAATGTAAAAAACTAAACAATTCCTGAGAATAATTTTGATCGCCTGTGAGAGCTTTATCAAGTTGTTCCTTTTTCACTAAAAATCCATTTGTACAATGTGTTATTATTCAGAAGTTGATAAATTACTGAGGACTCTGCGGGCAGTAGGATTCTAATGGGAGAAGAACAAACCTTGTCCTAGAACCCGTCACCTTACTGGTGTTTTCAGTCGTCAGTACTCATGTGTTTGGGAGCACAGTAGAGAATAGTGTGGACCTTGACGCCAGTAGGTAACATTAGTTACCGCCCCTTTAAAGCGCAGTGTTTTACAGAAGCTGAGGAAGATGGGCATTTTTCATTATGAGTAAACTGTTACCACTATCTTATTTCATCACTTCTCAAGTTTTTACAGCAGCTCAAAAAGTGTTTGGAAAACTTGTGCACACAGAGGCTGTGAGTGGTTTTGTGAATTGCTGGGCTGACTGTGATCAACAAAGTCATCAAAAGAAAAAAGATCAATGTTAGATTAATTTTAGGGTCTATATATTTAACAAACTCATTGGAAAACAGAAGATAAATTTTGTTTTAAATTATGGTGCTGTGATTTAACTGGTAGGATTGCTTAGTATTTTTAAGTGTAATAAGATTCTCGTATAACAATTTGTCTTCTAGGAAAATATTATCTCTAAGATTTTTTTTTTTTTTTAATTTTATAGGTGATCATAGATATGAAATCTTTAAAAGGAGAGTTTTACAAGGAAAATCTGTCCCCCATTATGCAGCAATAGAACCGAGTGGGGATGGTCTAATGATTGTTTCCTACAAACCATTCAAATTTATACAAGATGAAGACAACAATTTAGAAGAAGAAAATGATGATGCAAAAGCAACAAATGAGAAGAAAGGTAAGACTTATCTGGCAGATTATCATAGGCTGCTCTCTTGGTTTAGGAAATACCTTGTCACTTTGGCATATGTTTGGAACCTCTGGCAATAAATGTTTGTCTCTATATGTATCTTCCAGATATTTTTTTTAAGGAGAGATTGTCTTTTTGTTTATTTGTTTTCACCCTGGGAGGTTTTATTGTGCATAAACCTATATGAGAAGCTTTTTTGGATTTTTTTTTCTCTTTTTCTTCTCTTTGAGAGAATTTTTCTTTTGCTAAACCTAATGTAGGCTATAATTTTTGTTGCGTGGTTATATAAAATTGCAGGTATAATAGTTATCAGATGATGAAATAAGATGTGCCAGTACTAGAACTCAATTGATAAAGAAATATTAAGGCAGTTATGTTGCACATCAGTATTTTGGTTTTTAATTTGTTCTCATAGCCTCCTCTGTATATTTTTGACAACTTATGGAAAGGCTGTATTGAAGATGGGGGAGAGAGGAAGTCTAAACTACTTTTTTGGTGTCACTCAGTTTTCTTATAAATTAAGATTTCTAATAACAGATACAATCTGTGTCAAAGTATAGAATTTTGAAGGTTGCCATTTCTCATATATTGGTAGTTTCTGGGAAGTATATTTGTAGCACCTGTGACTGATTCATTGCAAACAGGAAACTCGTGGTAACAGGCAACAGGCTAAGAGTCCTTCCAGAGTCACTGTTGCTGACATGAATCTTAGATCACCTAATCTTGTATTGTGTTGTGACAACTTGAGAGCTTCCAAAGGGTCTATCCATATTTTACTTTTCCTGAAATGTGAAGGTAACATGCAAGATTGCTTATTAGAAAACAAATGCATCTGCATTTGTGTGTTCCATGACCAACTGTGCACTACCCAGTTATGCCTTCCTTTTGTAGAAACACTTCTTGTAGCAGTTTAATAATCAAGATAGACATCAGGCAGATACTGGACACAGGAGCAAAAGTCAAGCATTACCTCTGAGCAGGCAGCTTTATTTCATCTCCATCAACTGAGGCAGATGAAGACTACTTGGTATTTTAAAGTCATTTCTGTTGAATAGCCAGTGTAGCTTCTGGTAAAATAGATAAGAAAAAAATGTCCACATCTCTGAATGACATATACTTCTGAGCACACAGTAGCTTGTCAGTACCACTGCACCTGATGTCTCTTCAACCAACTTATTAATAATTAATGTTTTAGTGTATTTAAGTACATTTAGTTATTAATTTTGTAATGCAACAATCAACTAAGTAATAGTTAATGCCCATTGTATAACTATCAACATATTTGAGTCTAGACATGAATATAAATTGCTTTCCTGATGAGGGACACAAACGAACTTGATTGCTAAAAAATATTTCCCCTTTTATAATCAGAATATAGTTTATGTAAATTGTTCATTGTAAAAGTTAATTTCCACTCTTTCACAAACTTCTATTCCTTGTCTCCCAGCATTGCATGCTGTGGAATCGAGGACAGCATTCGTAATCTAGTTTGTATTTTTCTGCATGTTTCCAATTGTAGACCCTCTCTATTACTGGCAGCAGACTGAAGATGATGTGACAGTAACAGTTCACATTCCTCAAGACATCACTAAGGATGACATAAAAGTATGCTTTTCCCCTGATAACATATGTGTTACACTGAAAGACCAGCCTCCTTTGATGGAAGGAAAACTCTATTCATCTGTGGACCATGAAAGCTGCACATGGATAATTAGAGAGAACAAAAGGTGTTGTATATAGTTTTTAGTTTTTCTATTGACAGGAATTGATTTCAAAGTATATACCCCATCTCTGACCCCTCTGGGAATGGACTCATTTAATGCTACGCCCTGCCTCCCTCCTTACAAGAATCTATCACCTCTGCTGAAAATAGTCTCACAGTGCTGTTTCTTTAGTTAATCGTGAAAGTAATCCCCTCCTCTTACAGATACTTGCTTATAAGCTACATGACCAGCTGTGTTCTACAACAATGTAGAACAGGCTTTCCAAAATAATAAACTCTTGTTGACCTCCTCACACTATTTTCTCATGCTTTGCCTGTGTTTATTGGCAGCCAGGGTTCATGTCCTGTTCTGATGTTGTCAGTTGCCTTTCTAAAACAATATATGGGGATACAAGCTACTGGAGGTAATCCATGCATGGCTGTATGACTACCTGTATGTATGACTACCTGGTTATTTTTATTCTCTTTGAGAATAATCTTGTCCATTCTCTTCTAGTTGATCAGAGTGGAAAAGTGAATAGGTAAACTGTTAAATGATTTTCATAAAGACAGTGTATCATAGTTATGAAACTTTGGTGGTAAATTCAATTAGTGAATTCAGTAA
>VXAK01013772.1:86485-125358 GCA_013399435.1 Arenaria interpres | reverse complement strand
GGGCCCGGTCTGGCCGCGCGGGGCGGCGGTGGCCCCTGACCCGCCGGGCTGAGGAGGCCGCTGTGGGTGCGGGCGGGCGCCTGTCCGAGGGAAGGGGCCCAGGGGCCTTTGCAGCCAGAGAAGGTCACGAAGATTTCGTGGCCGGGGAGTTTTCTGTGGTGGCTTCACGCAGGAGCGCCAGGGACCGAGAAGGGGGACGGGCAGCCAGAGCTGCGGAAGCGGTCACCTCACGCATGTTGAGACAGGCCCGTGGGTTGGCAGTGCAGGGGCATGGCTTCCGTCATAGGTGTGGGTGATGTACAAACCATCATAAAGAGGATGTAAAAACATCGTGTTGCTTATTCCTTTTACCAGGGTTCATCTCCACGCCGACTGCGCCTCGACTGACCTCAGAGGAAGTGATTCAGATGCGGAATGAGCTCTTTACCAAAGAGAAAGAGCGGCAGTTGTCTCTCCATCCCCGAATTGAGAAAATCGAAGTAAAATACACTGGGAAGTCTCACCCTGGCACCGTGTTTGTCATGAACAAAGCTTTGTCTACTCCGTACAACTGTGCCATGCGTAAGTGGTGGGCTCAAACGAGTGTCCTGCCACGGGGGATGAAAATGGCACTGCCCATTGCAGCACTTGTCCTCCAAGTTTGAAATGTTAATATTAGTGGTGTTTTAACGACCAAGATGACAGACGTTAATTCAGAATATTTGTAATTGGTATGTTTAAAATACATTTTAAATCTGATAAAATGGATCAGCAGAAACTGATTTGATTTTGGAGCCTCTATTAACAACTCTTCCAAGTAATTTACAAAAGTGAAACTTGACCGTTTAGGGCACAGGTGCAGGGGCCTGAATTGCAGACTCTGAAGAATATGGTTAATAACAGTCTAATACTTTTTCCATTTTCTTTAGACTTAAGTGAATGGCATTGCAAGAAATCTGTTCTAGCTCTTGTGGATGGTGAAGTCTGGGATATGTATAGACCCTTGACCAAATCATGTGAAATTCAGTTCCTTACTTTCAAAGATGAAGATCCGGAGGAAGTAAACAAGGTAAGTCTGTAGCTTATCCCGTTGTAGATGACTCTGATTACGACCACTTGATTCTGTATGACCCCTTCACTTCCCTGTCTGCTTTCTTGAACTTTGTTAACAGTCATGAAAGTTCAGATATTTTTAATAGTTGGTCAGCACATCATGGTTATCATTAGTTGAACCAGGGTGCGGGCTAGGTGATGTGTGGACATCCCTTTCAGTCTTTGTTGTTGTATTTTATGATTTCAGATTTAAATACCTCCAGGGAAACATCTGGCTTGCATTCTAAGTGCAGTTAAGATATTTTTGATGCGGAAAATGATCTCCAAATAGAAGTTTAAATACTAAAGAAAGTAATGCTTGGTTGACACTTAGGTTTGTGCCTAATTTAGTTAAATGTTGGTGATATTCATCTGGTACGGGTTGTCACCTTATAGGTAATAAATCTGTGCTTTGAAATTCTTTTTATAGGCCTATTGGCGTTCCTGTGCCATGATCATGGCATGTGTGTTAAAACGGGCATTCAAAGATGAGTACTCGGTGAATCTGATTAAAGCTCCAGAAGTGCCAGGTGATACAAGTGTTTTATACTGATTGTATTGTCTCTTGCTGGTTCTTAAATGACTGTCTAGTAATGTTATCAAAAAAATCAGAGGTTACTTTTCTAATGATTGAAGGTACTTAGCATTGATTTGTGTACCACATGCTATTGTTGTAGGCTTTAATTTATAGCAATCGCACGGAAAACAATGGTACAAAAGTACAGAAAATTGGTTTGTGGCATCTGCATTTCAGACCACTTAAGGTTTCATTTAACTTGACTCAAGTTAGTAACTTGAGGACATAACCTCTTTATTGTGAAGTTACCTGAGTGTTTAGAAGACATGATGTGGTTCTGTGAAATTTGCCCTAATAACTACATAATCTTGTGAGCACCTGAGTTACTAGAAGTTATTATGTGTACATCAAGTTGGAAGATTATTGAAGTACAAATAGGGTTAGTAACAACTTGCACTCATCTGTGACCTGATGCAGGTTTAATGTGCTGTTTGGTGGTATAGTCACTGTGGAAAATTTGTATTTTATGATGGATTTCTTGAGATCGTTTTGGTTTTCTTCTCATTTATTTTGATACATTTATAAGTGTGTATTATAACAATGAAATACATACTTTGTTGCAGTCATGAAATTTTTTGTCTTTGGAATTACAGTGATCTCTGGAGCTTTCTGCTATGATGTAATTTTGGACAACAGACTGAATGACTGGAAACCAACAAACGTAAGCACAATAACTTCTTCCTCAAAAAGTTATAAAACTTGCATCCTTGTCCAGTGGTTCTTTTCTAAAGGGGGAGGGGCACAGTGATTTTTTATTTTTTTATTTTTTTTTTTTTCCCCACAGGGTATATCTGCACTAGTATTTTCTTTTAGGTCAGGAGTATTCTTTGGAAACTAATCTCTATATTTACCATATATTGGCTTTCATGGCAGAGTGGTCTCAGAGCACACAAACTGGGTTCTTTTCAGATGAAATTAAACCTACAGCTATCCTCCAAATTCTTACAGGTTTTAAGTGTATGGGGCTAGAGTAGCTCCAGTCTGAAATACAATTCCCAAAATAGTTGGTGTGGCTGTTGGCACCTCAGTGCCACCTTTGTTACTCTGCAGATCTGCTCCTGCTCGGCCGCTCTTGCCTGGTAACGCAACCATAGCCCTATAGCCTTTGTGTGAATAGAGCCCTCTGAAAATAAAAATGTGTGTAATATGTGTATTTTCACTTAGAGATTTACAACATAATCAGTTTATTGTTGTAACAGAACCATGAGCACATTCATCTGAAGGTTTCCTTAGTAGCATGTGATCAGGAGTGTTTTACTCATCTGGTGCCTATTCTTATGCCCGAATATTAGCAGAGGTGTGTATGGCTAACCAAGCAATGTTGGTAAAATGCAGAATTTTTCTTCCATATGATCGAGACCAGCAGGTCGAGAGAGGTTATCCTGCCCCTCTACTCTGCCCTAGTGAGGCCCCGTCTGGAGTACTGTGTCCAGTTCTGGGCTCCCCAGTTCAAGAAGGCCAGTAAACTGCTGGAGAAGGTACAGCAGAAGGCTACAAAGATGATTAAGGGTCTGGAGCATCTCCTTTATGGGGAGAGACTGAGGGACTTGGGTCTTTTTAGTCTAGAGAAGAGAAGGCTGAGGGGGGCATCTGATCAATGCTTATAAATACTTAAAGGGTGGGTGTCAAGAGGACAGGGCTGGTCTTGTGTCAGTGGTGCCCAGGGATAGGACAAGAGGAAATGGGCACAAACTTGAGTATAAGAAGGTCCACCTAAACACGAGGAGGAACTTCTTTACGGTGAGGGTGACAGAGCACTGGAATAGGCTGTTCAGGGAGGTGGTGGAGTCTCCTTCTCTGGAGACATTCAAAACCCGCCTGGACAAGTTCTTGTGTAACCTGTTCTAGGTGGACCTGCTTTGGCAGGGGGGTTGGACTAGATGATCTCCAGAGGTCCCTTCCAACCCCATGTGATTCTGTGATTCTATGATCTTGTAGATGTTCTGTAAGTGACATTATAAATGTAATTTCTTCTAATAAAAATCTCTTATTTATCAACAAATCTGAGTATGCAGAGCTTTGGATTCTGGACCAAGGTGATCAATGTCTGTTATTAATTATTCAGTGCTTTTTTATTTTGATTCCATCAGAATAGAGGTAATTTATAAATGGAATCATGACTAGGAAACAGGATACACAGAGGAATACGTAACAGTTGGAAGACTGTATGTGTATATATCACATTGAAAGAACCCAAGAAGTTTAACTGCCATTAATATATGTGGTTTCTGATGTTAAAATGCCTGTTGATTTCACTGAGCATTGAATCAGTCCATTCAAACAGCAATGGTCTGTAGCAATATGTTCCAGATAAATAGTAAGAATTGCAATGCTATGATATTTAGGATTTATAGTAGATGATCCTTATTGTTTTGACTAATATTTAGTGTATCTTATTCTTTGTCTATTCAGTGCAGCTGTGAAACAGTGGTGACAGTTTTATGTATCAACTGTTTTTTAGGACAACTTCCGTTCTCTTACAAGGGATGCTGGAAAGCTAATTCATAAAGACCTGCCCTTTGAAACACTACATGTTGAAGCAAAAGTAGCACGTGAAATGTTTCAACATAACAGGTAAGTGTATGATACGCCTTTTAGAAAGGCAATTATAAATTAATGTACATCTCTGCTTGTTTTTGTAAATCTAAAATAAGATGTGACAGGTGAAGTAAGAAGGTACTTCTCCCTGTACTCTGAATGAACATGCTCCCGTTCTCGTAGTCACCAGTACCTTACTTCATTTTTAATGTTTTCTCCAGAGGTCAACACCAGGCACCTTTGCTGGATGTAGTTTTGCGACAAATGGAAAGACTGTATGTAGACTTCTTAGTTTAATAGTGAGCTTCAAGATTTCACTACTTTTAAATTGAAGCTCTGGTGGTTAGACATGGCGTGCTAATTACTCTCAGCCTTTACTGAAAGGCTTTCATATTCAAAGAAATGTAGATTTTTCATATCTTGGTATCTTCAAATGAAGATTTCATGAAATGTGTTTTTTGAGCTCTGTAGGGGGAAAATGGGTAAAATACTTTGGCCTGTGCTATAAAAGAAGTCTTGTTCAAAACACTCCAATTATCTTTTCTGAAAAAACACTTAGGCAATGTTTTGGTGAAAAAATTTCTCTGATCCACAGCTTTTCAGCAGTTGGAGAGAGGTGGGGGAAATGATAAATAATTTCTAATTTTGTGAACAAAAATAAAATTATGGCAAAGTTGCAAAAATAACTAGTTTTTTTACCTTAATAATGAAGATGATATTAATAGGACATACGGACTAGCATCTCTTCGCTGTGTTGACTGGCAAGTATTGACAGCAGGTGGGAGCTGACTTCTGACAGTAGCTTTAGACATTTTATGTGTATTTGTGTGTGTGTAGAAAGAGCAGAGAATCTCCCAATTTATACTTTGCTGTCTTGCAGGTGACCAGCTGTTAAGGACCACACATTGCATTAAATCAGTTTAGGTGATTTGATAGTATCTTCTCTTTCTGAATAAAAGTCTTCTGAGAGAGCATGGCTGTCCTATAACATATACATAGGATACAGAATAGACTAGAGTAGTCATGAATGAAATAGTCATTTCAGTTGGAAGGGATCTATAACGATTAATCTAGTTCAGCTGCTGAGCTGACCAAAAGTTAAGTGTATTGTTAAGGGCATTGTTCAGATGCCTCTTAAACACTGACAGACTTGGGTCATTGACCACCTCTCTGGGAAACCTGTTCCAGTGTCTGCCCACCCTCTCAGTAAAGAAATGCTTCCTAATGTCCAGTCTGAACCTCCCCTGATGCAGCTTTGAACCATTCCCAGGTGTCCTATCCCTGAATCCCAGGGAGAAGATCTCAGCACTTCCCTGTCCGCTTCCCCTCCTCAGGAAGCTGTAGAGGGCAATGAGGTTGCTTTTCAGCCTCCTGTTCTCCAGACTAGACAAGCCCAAAGTCCTTATCTGCTCCTCATGGGACATTCCTTCCAGGCCTTTCACCAGCTTTGTTGCCCTTCTCTGGATGCTTCCAGGGACCTTCACACCCTTCTTAAATTGTGGCTTTTAAATAACCATTAACAGAACTCAAGTTGAGGCCGTACCAGTGCTAAATACAGCAGGATAATCACCTGTTTTGACTGGCTGGTTCTGCTCTGTTCGATGCACCCCAGGATGTGGTTTGCCCTCTGGGCTGCCAGGGCGCGCTCCTGGCTCCTACTGAGCCTGCTGTCATCCTGCACCCCCAGATCCCTTTCTGCAGGGCTGCTCTCCAGCTGCTCCTCTCCCAGTTTATACTTGTGCCTGGTATTACTCCCTTCCAGGTGCAGAATCTGGTGGTTTGACTTGTTTAATTTCATGCCATTGATGATTGCCTTGTGCTCCAATCTGTCCAGATCCCTCGGCAAGGCCTCCTGTCCCTCAACAGAGTCGACAGCACCTCCCAGTTTGGTATCAGCAGCAAACTTGCTAATGGTGTATTCAACTCCTGCATCCAGATCATTGGTCCAAACAGAACTGGCTCTAGAATTGAACCCTGAAGGACACCACTTGTGATCGTTTGTCAGACAGTTGTAGCCCCATTCACTACAACCCATTGAGCTCTGCCCTTCATCCAGTTCTTCACCCAGCGCACTGTGAATCCGCTCGTTCTGCAGTTGGACAGCTTGCCCAGAAGGATGCTGTGAGGGACAGTATCAAAAGCCTTACAAAGTCCAGGAAAACTACATCCATTGCTTTCCATTCATCCACTAGGCGGGTGACCTTATCGTAGAAGAATATAAAATTAAACAGGACTTTCCCTTTCTAAACCCATGTTGACTGTGCCTGAGCGCATTATTCTTTAGATGCTTTACAATAGTACTCAGTGTAATTTTCTCCATAATTTTTCCAGGAACTGAGGTTAGACTAACAGCTCTGTATGACATGCTTTATGAGACATACCAGTACATGCTGTCATATAAAATTGAGATTTTAAACCTATTTCAAAGCTCATATAAATACAAGCATGATTTTAAAGAACGCTCCTTAAATCAATCTCTTAAATATTCTTCTAAGAACTAGGTGTTAAAGGTAATGATTTTTTTTGATTTTTTTCTGTCCTTGTTCAGATACAAAATGGAGATGATAGAACGAAAAGCTTCTCAGAATGTGGAAGGAATTGTAACGTTACATAGGTGAGCAAAACTGAACTCTCATTCTGTAATGATTCGCTGAAAGATTTGGTTATATTGCAAATACTCTGTGAGCGAGAGGAGTTAAGTTTCTTGTGATGATTTTCAGTTTAGAAATCACTTGTATTCATTGCTGTCTCTAGTCTGTTTTAAGTTGTTGTTTGGGTGGTTGTTTTGGGTTTTTTTTTATGCAGCCATTGTTTTGTGATACTTAACACTTGGTAGATCTCACTACGTTTCTCGTTATGTTAAAGGTGGTAAGTGCTAGACAAGTCTTACTAGTTTAAATGTTTTTACATAAGGTTAAATAAAATACAAGCCACATACATGTTTGAAAACGAGAGTTAGTATTGTATAGTGGATTTTTCTTCCAAAGTTGTCAAGATCTTTCTAACTGGCAAATTACTGTCTTGGCACGGTGGAGGCGAGAACAGAGCTGGCTCCTGGGATACGGTGTAAGATGTAAAGTTCTTAGGCTGGAGAAAGGAAGCTTGGATTTTATCTCAGGCATATAATAAAATTGGTGACTAGCTTAGGCTAGTGTAGGGTATTCAGTTTTCTAGATGTCTAAGTTGTTCTGCATTTGATTTTGGAGTCCACATCTCTAAAGAAACAGATGTCTTTGCAGTGATGGTTCTTGAAATTTTGGAATGATGTGTCCGTTTTTTCTCCTTCCTTCCACTCTCTAGTTTGCTCAGTAAGAGGGGAAATGAGCTTATCTGTTGTTTTCTGGGAGAGGTTTGTTCTGAATGTTCTTTTGCTGTACATCTTTTTTGTCTCTTGCTTTTCTCAATTGATTTGCAGTTTTCCAAGACCTGAAAGGGAAATACCTGTGCAGATTGTAAACATTGTACTGTGGAAAATGTGTGATCTTGGAGACAAATCTTTTTTTGGTGAATGACAGATTTATCTCACTTGTAAAGCCAACATGGCTTCAAACATTTGTTAAACCTAGGATCTTCTTTCTAGGTTTGACGTTTAAATTTCTTCTAGGACTTGAGGTTTAAATTTCATAATTCATTTTAGGAAATTGGGTGACCTTTACTTTTGCTTCAGGTAACCTAGAAATGCTGGACTGGGGATTTGTTTAGATTTGGTTTGGGATTTGTGTGGATTTTCTTTCATCTGTTCAGTAGATAGGAATTTGCTAATCAAAAATAAAGAGGCTTGTACTTCTTTCTGAATATATGTCATAGGAGTCTTTTCTTTTGTTCCTTCAGGTTTGGTGACTTTGTAGATGTTAGTGAAGGCCCTCATATTCCAAGGACAAGTTTCTGTTTCCAGTATGAGATAACAGCAGCCCATAATCTTCAGACTAACCAGTCTGAATTGATAAGGAGGTTCCAGGGTGTGTCCCTGCCAGTCCATTTGAAGGTAACTGTATAGTCATGATAAAAGGTACCATTTCAAAGCCTTTCAAAGTAAAACTTCACAACAATAACAAAAAAAAGTCCTAGCATTAATCAGTCTTAAACAAAGGCTTTGCAGAACTATAAGCAGAGGCAGGAGTCTTTCTTGCCATTTCAGTTGACTTAGGTGATTTTAACCTGTCATCTAGCACATTTGCTCTCTGGGGGGAAGTTTTCAAGTGACCAGTGGACACTGGGTTCCTCACCTCATTTCTGTTTTCCCTTCCCTGTCGTAAGCTTTTAATTCCCATTTTTGCCCCTTACCCACACAATGAATGGATATGATCAGGGGACGTTTATTCAAGTCCCCCAAAGGAATATGGGCAAAATGGACTCTGAAATTATTAGCTGTAACGTCTGATTTGGCAATTGTTATGGTTTTGTGCCATCATTTCTGTATACTTGTCAGAATCTATTCTATGAGAAGATTTTTTGGTGGTGGTTTGTTTTTTTTGGCCTCCGGTAACATCATTTAATGATATTGAATTTCAGGCTCACCACACTGTGTGGCACAAACTGCTGGAAAGATCAAAGAAGCTGGTAAGTCTCATTAGCGGTAAAGTAAAGCTTACCAAATCTAAAGAAATGCTGTAGTAGAGTAGAATTTGAATGTTTAGAGATGGATAATATCTTCAAGAACATACCTTCAGGAGATGTTCACAGGTGAAGAAAAATCAGATGCACATGAAATCTCTAAGCTGTTGTTAGTTATCACTTTAAACTGTATTAGTATTTTTAGAATTAATGTTGGTATTGTGTGTGTAAAATTTGAAGTTATTTTTCCCTGTTTTAATTGTCAACATGAAATAAGAAAACTAAAACTTGGAATACTGTATTTACACTTATCTAGATTTTAGGTAGTAACAAATTTTCTGCCACAGGTTTGAGAGAACACATACAAACATGTTTCTTACAAGTAAATTCAGGGTTAAAACCTAATACCACTGGGTAAACCTAGGTGGAAGTTACTGGAGATAAAGGGGAATGTTATTGCAGTAAGCTGCATACACGAGCTGGTTTGAGTACTTTTTGCCTGTTTAAAATCTACATGGAAAATAAGAGTTTCTTGCAAACATTCTTCTATTAAACAACCAGTGTTTCAAAGTTGAAATGTACTTTTCCAAGAGAAGCTTTACAATGGCTGAATGAATGCAAAAGGCAAGTTTTTAAGATAAATAGAACTATAAAATATCATAAGCTGCATATAACTTGAAACTCACTATCAAGGTGTGCTTAAACTTAGGAAATCTTCATAAGATTCAACAGTTGTTTTGAATCAGATATTTTACTTATTTTTGTTACAAGAAAGATAAGAAAAAAAGTACTGAAACTTGTTAGCCAAGGATGCATTCCCAAGCCTAATCTATGATAATTTTTCTATGAAATTAGTTTGAAGATGCTTGTCATTCAAGTTGTTTAATTTTCGAGACAATAATTATCTTTGTAGGCTGTCCTTTTTTGTTACAGTGGCAGTGTAAGAGGGAGGATTTCCAGGATTAAGGAGAATTAAATAATTTTTAAAAATATAAAAAATTGCTATGTTTTTGCAGGTCACTGAAGGAAAGTATTTGGAAGCAGCAGCAGAACGTCATGAGGCAAAAGATGTCACTGAAGAAGGAAAAACTGCATCAGTTTAAGCTCCAAATGTACATAATAAAATGTGTATTTTTACATGACTTATTTGTGCTGCATATAAAAATGTCTCGGGTGATTAATTTGAAATCTATGGACCTAAATCACGTTAGATAAAAAGCTGTTACCAGACATGTCAGTCCATTTATAAAATTTCACTTTTAAAGAAAAAGGGAGCGGGGGAGGAGGGAAGATAATGTTTTATTTGGTGTAACTCATCTTGCAAGTTACCTTACCTCGACAACAATTGTATGTATCCATATGTTGTCCTCTGTGATTAGTGCAATTTGGCCTAAAGACTGTAGTTGAATTGGCAGCTGGAAAGGCCATCCCCTTTATCTTGATGTAATTTCAAGACCCTTTGTTTGGTCTTCCATGAAGAAAGTATTTCTTTCTAATTTCTGACCTGATGCGTTTTGCTTCTTACTGGCACTTCCTGGTGAAATTCTGCTGAGTTCTTTTCCTAGTGCCTCAACAATAAAAAGTTGAGACAAATAGTATCTTAAAAAAAAAAAAAAGCTCATAAAGGGTTACAAAAGGTTATTATTTTACTCATTTTGTTTTCCTGTCAGAATTGAAATTGGATAATCCATTGTGTTTCTGGTTCAAAAGACTGCATTCAGTGGACAACTGTGCAGTTGCCATTGCTTTACTAATACAAAAATCGCAGAATGTAAAAGCTGAAAGGTTCTTTGAGTTTAATATTTTCTGCAGTTAAACGTTATTTTCCAGAATAGTACCAGGAATGTGGTCTGTTACCTGCATCCCCAAGTGTGGTAAGATTTATTACGCATTTTCATTGATATTTAAATATGGTGACTTCAATTAAATTTCACGAGGGGCTTTTGTTAGATGATGTTTTCTGACATTTTGAATTTTCATCCCTAGCTCATTAGAGCTGTTCTCATTATACCAGAAGAGATTTTTGTTACTTTTTGAAGTGCAAATACTTTCTCTGAATTTTATCCCAATTACTATTTTTACCATAACTGCTTCACTTGCTTTCTAATTAATTGACACCATAGTTTTGTTAAGAGCAAGGTAGCGGTTCAGTAAAATCCGTTTAGGTAAGGAAGTCTTTCCTGGCTTAATCGAATTAAGTAAGTAAATGCTGAATGTGTCAGAGCACAGAAGAAGAACTGCAACTGGTAAAAGTGGCTTCTGGTGAAATTGCAGAAATCTGCTTCAGGTATGTGTTAAAATATGTTTGCTCCTATTGGTGTTTCTTGTGTTTATTTTAAACGTAACCTGGGGTGTGTTTTGGCTTTGGACCTGTTCTGGTGCTACTGAAAAAGCAGATATACATATATATAGATATATATATATATGTATATCAAGCTCCAACAGGGTAGGTGTAGACTGAACATTAGGAAAGAGTTTTTCACAGAAAGAGTGGTCGGGCATTGGAATGGGCTGCCCAGGGAGGTGGTTGAGTCACCATCCCTGGATGTGTTTAAGAGCCGTCTAGATGTGGTGTTGGGGGATATGGTGTAGGGGAGAACTTTGTAGAGTAGGGTAGATGGTTGGACTCGATCATCCCAAGGGTCTCATCCAACCTAGACAGTTCTATGATTCTATATTGGTTCCTGTCTTGAGAGACACGAAATTTGCTGGTGTTTTGTGGGAGGTTTTGTTTTGTTTTGGTTTTTTATGTTTGGAGATACCTGCCCTCTCTGACTAGCCCAAGACCGAAGTGAATTCATGCCAGCAGGATCTGGTCTAGGTGGGCTGGTCTGAATCTCAAGTCAGTTACATCACCAACTCTACAGACTCCTGATGTCTGCGTTTGTCTTTTGGGAATCAACTTCAGAATTCCTGAGTTCCTCCTGGATTCCACCACCTGTGGAGGAAGGTGAGAATGCTGCTTCCCCTTAAGAAATTTTTTAACCCTAGCGTGGAATTCCATGTTTCCGAGTTTTCGTTTTTGGTTTTTTTTGGAGGGGGAGGGTACCCGGCTTTCAAAGTGTGCCGTGTAAGAAACTGTGAAAGGCTATGGCTGGGCTGAGGAGGCTGGAGAGGGAATTCCCCTTTTTCCCTCTCCTGTCCTTTACTGGGAGTGAGACAAGCGGGTGCGGGGCCGGCGGGGGGACTTACACCCGAGCCCGGGCAGCTGCAGAGCTCCACCGCTGGGTGGGAGCAGAGGCTTGGGCAGGAGCGCTGCTGCCTCACCGGCAGGAGAAGACCAAGAGGGCTGCCCTGCGGGGACGTGGGTGAATCCCCGTGGAAGGCACCTTTGAAAGCGCAGAACTACCGCAAATGCGGTTGAGGGCTGCCAGCTGAAGTTGACACGAGATTAAACTTCCCCCCCCCACCCCCGTCCCCGTCCCTTTCCCCGGAGGTCTATGTGTAAAAAGGTGGAAGCTCAAGCTTCTGCTCACGTCTTGGTTTATGTGGGCTCTGGAAGGCAGATCTTCCTTTGGGAGATGTGAAGCTGGAGGACATCTTTGAAAAGCACCAGATTCTCACAGAAGACAGTAGCAGTTAAAAGGGAGTCAGGTTATAGATGGCAGTGTCCACTTCTTTCTTACCATCAGTATGGTGGTGACAGCACTTTACAGAGAAGTAGGAGATGTAGATTCAATTTTCTATTCTGCCACAGAGGGATTCAGAGCCACATTTGCAGGGAGAAACACCTTTGGGGGACGGATCATAAGGTGCTCTCTCAATTCCCTACCCAAACCTGTATGAAATGATGCCGCTACTAGACAAAAAATTCCTGAACATCTCTTGGATGAGCATGAGAACAAATGGGAACAGTGCTCAGTGCTCAACGCAACCACAGAGCAACAGGGAGATCTGGTTCCTGAACTCAGGGCCATTTCCGTATTAGGCCATTTCTATACTTTATATCCTTTGGAAGTAGCCAAAAGAGGCCACTGTAGGTCAGTTCAGAAAGAGGCAGGAAAGTAAGTACTGTTATTTCTCTGTACTGAATGTGATAGATCCTGGAGATTACAGGGATTAGGAGAGGGTAGACAGAGAAAAGATACTACAAGACTAAGCAAAGTCGCCTCCTTGGCTATTACTTCTTTTTATTAAACTGCTTTTCAGGTTTAATGAGGCCATTTTTACTGTATCCATACGGTAAAATAATGCAGAGCCAGTTAAGGAAGACTCTAGGAAGACACTATACTGCAAAACACAGATGATGGAGTAAGGGTTAGGCCAACATACATTAGCAGACACTGGCCAGATTCTGATAAGGAGTAAATAAGGAAGAATCTTTTTTGCGTTGGAGGCGGTGAGACACTGGAACAGGTTGCCTGGAGGAGTTGTGGATACCACAACCCTGGAAATGTTGGTTGGACAGGACTTTGAGCAACGTCAGTGCCAAAGCATGGAGTAGATGACCTTTAAAGGTCTCTTCCAACCCAAACCATTCCGTGATGCTATGATTATAGCTGAAAAGACAGGAACTGAAGCCGCCTTCCTTGTTGCATGTCAGTAGTAGCTTCATGACGTCTCACATTCAAGTTGTTCCTCCTTCCATCTCTTGTTTGAAAGTCAGCCGAAGCTTTTCTAAATTGCAGAAGTTTTGCTCTGACCTTAGGACTCTTGAGCCTTCCCTTTTATTTATTGGTTTTAACCAAAAAGGAAACTCCGTAAAAAGGTTGAAACTACATTGTGTCTTGATCCTAAGCGGTGGCAGTAGGAAGTTTTAACTGAGTCAGTTCCAGCTTTGTATATGCATTATCTGATGAAGTGAGGTGTTTTTTCCAAAGAAATAATCTGTAATCCATGTTATGGATTTTTGGAGATAGAAAAGGCAATTATGATGTAGTCTGACTTCCTTCATAACAGAAGGAATTAAATGTCAAGAGAGAGTTATTTTTTTCTCACCAAGGAAGCAAAACTCTTCCCTGGAAAATTGAACACATGCAAGTGATGAAAACGCTCAATCATCAGGAGACGTCGAGTCTTTTTATGACAGCAGCCAGAATGAACTTCTCTTTCTATTTTAACCTCTGGCAAGAAGTAATCTCATATTGCTCTCTGGTAACTTATCTAATGCTATACCAATCAGCTTATCACAATACCTTGTTATATTTGAAGCCATTGAACTTGCTGGTGCAGCTACATTTATTTTATTTAGGAGGGTTTTTTTGTTTTCTTTTTAAAGGAATCCAGACACGGGAACTCAATATCATAGAGCCGTTCAACGGGAAGAGCTGGCAGTGGATATTTCTTGAAGAACACCAACCATCTGAAAATGGTAATGCTATCATGCTGTGGTCATTTACAAGATTTAACCCCAGTCATGGACAGCATTAACATTTTTTCAGAGTAAAAAGAAAACCTATCTTTTTTTAAATCTGCTATTATAATATCTACAACTTAATATGCCTACTTTTCCGGGGAATCAGCTATGCAGAAAAAATACATATAAATGGTCTAATGACCATATTTATATCTGCTATTTATTTCTTAAGTTTGCAGGTCACTCAACATTTTAAAGAGATAAGATGTAAGCAAATATACATTTGATTTTTTAGCATGACAATGAATCAGAATGATGAGTGGTAAGACCCATTTTCTTCCTTAATATACTTTCTAGTAGCATGTGTCTATATAGGATAAAAATGGAAAGTCCAGGCTGGCGAGTGGAAAGGTGGAGTGAAGTGAGGAAGTCACAGCTGGCCATTGTTTCAGTACTGTGTCATTCACAAGCACTAGGGATGGTACTGTACTCCAGGTCTACTGCTCTGATGTTAATTTAAGCTTTTGAAGAAGAGAAAAAAATCTCTTACTGGTGGTAGGCTTGAGCTGCTGTGCAGTAAATGAGGTTTCTTTGAATGCAATGAGGAGCCAAGGAAAATATCAAGTAAGATCTTCCTTTTGTAAGCAGAAGTGACATAATAAATGTAATCAATTAATACTTCACTTTAATCTATACATTCCATGGGGAAATTTAAGTTGTGGAGACTCCAGGTTTCTGAGTTTCACAGAAATCTTAGCTTCAAAATTGTCTTTCTGTGTCAGTCATGCGGTGAGATGCCCCGTGAGTACTGGAACCACCTCAGGGCAGCACCGGGCTTGCTGCCAGTTCTCTGGTGACTGCACCAGGGAGAAGACAAGCAGCAGTGACCTGCAAGCCTGAGACTTCGCTGCTCCCAGGGATTCAGGGACCACCTTGGCTTCAGTAAGAGAACTGATACTGCCAAACTTTGCCTCAAATGGAGAGGGAAACCAAACTGTGCTTCACTGTTTCACCCTAGTCCCAAGAAATGAGATTTCTATTGACTTTCCTCCTCTCGTCGCAACTTCCTTCCCACTTTCAAAGCTATTTCCCCTGCAAAACAAATAGGAATATGCTTTTCTTTATCAAAATGCACTTCACCATGTTGCAAATCCCCTTCAGAGCTATAGCTCTGACTTTTGGAAGGGCTGAAGTTGGCTTTTGCTTTTTGATGGTCGTAGCCCCTGGCTGTGTGCATCTCTGGGGGAGCCACTGAACTTACAGCCTGACTTGGAAAATTTTTACACCCTGCAGCGGTTCTGTCTGAGTGGAAAAAATCACATTCAGTGAGGCTGTTCATATGTGAGACTGTTTTGTATGTGAGACCATTGATTCATAAGTGTCTGTGGTCTCAAGGTGCTTGGTAATCATACCTTGTGCTGGGTTTTCACAGTTAAAACACTGCAAAAGAAAAGGGTATCCATATTGATACAGCACAAACATTAGCTTTATTTCTTAATTAATGGTGAGCATTTTGAGTTTTTTTGTTTCCCCTTCTGCTCTCCCATCAAACCACTCTGCTTAATGAATAGTTTATTTATGAAACATTTAATTACAGCATAAGAGAAAGAGCCAGTCTTTAAAATTCTATCACTCAGTTTTTGTGACTGAGTATTGAGTATCTATTTTGACCTTCTACAAAAGAAATATAACCATACTTTCCTATGTCTCTGGAATTTTCTGAGATTTCTTCCAAAAGTTTGCAATGCACTGGTAATCCTAAAGTAAAATAAGTATATTTTTGTTTTCTCCTAATGACGCATTGACCCATTTCTCCTAATGAACTGACAACAGAGTCTCAGAGAAACATTTTCTGTTAGTTTTTCTCTTGCATACAATAAAATTCTATAGAAATGAATAGAATGCACAGTTACACATGCCAAAAGTTTAATTCATCATTTTTCTTTCCTAAATAAAATTAAGAAATGAAATACCTGTGTGGGAAGTAAAGCCAGAAGAGCTGAAAAGCAATAAAACAAAATAAAAACCAGGTTGTGCTCAAAATGTTACATGTTCTACATCCTAGTAAGGACTTATTGATACACAAAGTTGCTTTTTTCCTTGCCTTTTTTTTCCAGTGACTCTAAACCTAGGAAGCATTCTAGCAAGCATGCCTGTAATGTAGAACAAGTCATCTTTTTACATGCAGAACAGAGGTTTTCCCAGCATAGCACTGACTGATTCATGATTTCTGTTCTCCTCCCACAGCAGTAGTTTGTTCCATGTGAATTCTGGTAAAAGGCATGATATAGTGATAATGCTAATATGTAGGAGTCAGTCAGAAGTAAAAACCCCTATCACGATTAGCATTAACAACATACAGCCTTCAGAAGAACTCCAGAGACCAGAGTATGAGACATAAAGAACTGAAACTACTGGTTTTTCCCCTTGATATACCTAAAAAAAAAAAAAAAAAAAGACAAAAAAGGAGACAGAAATGCATATAAAAAAATTATGCCAGAAACAGAGAAAGGACAGACATCAGAGGAAAAAAGGATTGTAGTTAAATACATAGGAACCATCCGCTGCACATTTAAACCAGTCAAACCTGCAATTGTTTTAGTTCCTTTTACAAGAGAACTAGAGTACTTTCACTATTCTTCTTCTCTGAATGGCTTCCATCATTCTGCTTATTGCATATTTTTTTGTGCTACTTTAGTTGCATTGGGCAGAAGGAATACAGATAGTAGCAAGGTGTTGCCTAATTTTGCATCCCTTTAGATATCAGTTAATGAAGACTTCTAATATTAGCCAAGTTCCTCAAAATATTAAGAACCCAAGATAAACAACAGCGTAAAGGACTTGGCTTTATTTTTACTTAAATAAGACAAAATGCCTATTGAGAGAACTGACTGTTTAACGGGATGTAAGAAACAGAGCTCAGAAATAATCACAGTTTCATCGGTCTGTGGTGGTTGTGATTAAGCAACAAATATTCCTTCAGATTCTGAAACGAATGCTGAGCAGAGACAACATCTGTTGGACTTAGTTGCTGGTCCAGGATCCATATACAGGGCTCCTACACCCTCGTTCCAGTAGGCTAGAATGAGATTAAAGATTATAATTGTCTGTGTTGAACAGTACATTATTTGCTAATTGCTTCTTAATATTAACCAGTAAATGATGCTCTGACCATGGAATTATTAAGTGCTGATTTTTTTTGACCAAAGTTGCACATTTTTTTGTATACTTCTTTAAGCCTATTGTGAGCTCTCTCCTGAAAACTAACAAGGAAAACATAGTCTTAGAAATCAGTAATTCTATAAAATATTTCAAAAATCTGCAAAGAAATGGCATAATGAAGTAGAAACGCACTCAGTAGAAGAAAGGTTAGAGAATCCTCATTATATATCCAATTACCTGAATTTTTTTTTACAATTTTTAGTTACTTACATCATTAATAAGGATGGAATAGTTGAGACAGTCATTCCGAGCAGGTTTTAAAAGGCCTAAGTAATGCCCAGTTAGTTGTCTGCTAAGTATGTCTTGATTGAAATATATTTTCCTTTCTCCAACCTTCTAAAATAAAGTGTCAGCTCCTGGGCAGAGTTCAGAAATGGTTGAATCTTGTTTGCTTTCTGTTTGGTCTCCCAGTATCCACTTTTAAAAAAACACATTTACAGTTGTTTAAGAAAAAAGTAACAAGAAAACCAGTACGGGAAGCAAGACATTATATATGATGCAATTTTGGAGATCTTTTTTGTATGTAAATTTAAAGAAACTTATGTACATTTATAACTTCCCTACTCTTACTAACACATGTTTTAAGAGGAAGTTAAAATGTCATAGTAAGACTGTGATCTAATTTAGAGATTTTAGGGAAATTACCTTTCACTTTGTGCCACTCTAAATGAAACCAGCCAAGTACGTGGTTGTGATATGTAAGTAGCAAACAAAAATTCCAAGATGAATATAAAAGTTTGGTAGGCAGAAAAAAGTGGTTTAGAAATTTCCAAACCCCAAATTTAAAATGATGATTCAGAGCTCTGTTGAGTGCTCAGTTTAAACTCCTACTGAAGTAGGAGACCACCACTGAGACCTGTGGCGTAACATTTGCATTTGTGGGCAATGAAGCGAAGAGTTTCTAAAACTATACTCAATACTCCTAAATGTTGTGTGTGCATACATGGTATGTGTGTGGAGGGTGAGGGGTGCGGGTGCAGGTCAGGGGACGAGGATGAGAGATGCAAGTTAAGGTATTTCTTTTCTTTTTCTTTTTTTTTTTTTTAGTCCTTTTTTTTTTTTTTTGGAAGAAAGCAGAGAAATTAATTCTGTCAATAAAAGGCTATTATCTGATCTGAATTTATTATGGTTTGAACCTGTTTTGAGCAGGGATTTGGATTTGATGACCTTCAGAGATCCCTTCCAACCTAAATTATTCTCTGATTCAATTATTGTGCTTTTAATGTCCCTGACTTCTTATTCACTTGCTGTAACCCAGTGGGCATACATCTTTATGAAAGGCTTGATGCATAATGTATGTTCCACTTGTGGGAACACTAAATTTGGCTTCAGTAAGCTTTGGATAAGGATCACACTATGCAGCAGGACAAGAGCTTTGCTACAAGAATCTTCTATCACCTCCGAGTCTGTTGCCCCAAGAATATTTGTAAAACATGTTTGTAAATTTGCACTCTCTTAAATGTATTCCAGATTGTTCTTCTTCACATCATGCTTCCCAAACCCGAATTCATACATATCTTTTTAGGCTCTGCCAGAGATTCCTATAGGTTATGCTAGAAAAGAGAGTATTTTTATCTGTGGTTTGCAGCAGCCGTTTGTAGTTGATGGCACTTTCCTCTTCAGTCTGCCTTCTCCTGCGTACAGTCTTGGAGAAGGGATGTTTTTGAAATCGATCACTTGAATAGATATAATAATTGTTTCCTTAAAGAAGCTGAATGAGTGCCATACTTGCACATGCCTACTTCCAACATTACTGTTGGGCAGTGAGGGAAGTGAGAGACTCCAGGCAGCATTTGTTCTCTGCAGCTTTACTCCAGAGCCAGCCCTTCTAGGCAAAAGTGAGGAAGTGGGTAGCCATAGCCACGGATGAGCCTTTGTCTTTTTTGCCTTTTCTACTTCCATGATCTTGGATTTATATAAGGGAAGAGTTTTGCCTAGGCTGGCACCCTAGCATTTTAATTTTGGGTTTAAAAGCTGTATAGCAACTCCAGTGCTGCAAACTCTTTTGCTTCTGTGTGCTAAAGACCAAAAAAGAGAATCATGCTTTATCAGGAAGTGGTGAGAAATGACATGTGTTTCCTCTTGCTGAACCTTTGTAACAGCCTTTTGTACAGCTGTCAGATTTCCATTACATGAACAAATACATATATCGCTGCCTGTCTTCTCACAGAGCTCTAAAAGTGTGGTCTTGCCATCAATGGAAATGATGACCAGCTATTCATGCTTAAAAGTAATAAAATAAAATCCCCTATTATTTCCCTTGCAACATTAAAAAAAATAAAGCTCATAAGATCTGGTGTGATCTCCCCCTTCCTCTTTCCAGCGCTCCCTTCCTTCAGTCACTAACATCAGAAGACATTTATTCTTCCTATCTTATTTGCTGATCTCTGGTCATCAGTTCCCATCCACTGGTTTGCTTTTCTGTTCCCTCATCTGTTGTAGTGACCTCAGATAAGTGTGTGGTTTGATTTAATTTTCAAACTTCATATCTGTTTTCATTGCTATTGCCTCCACAGAAGCTGTCCATATCAGAATTGATCTCTTAGGCTAGATGCTCTACCCTTTGCATATTTTATCCCTGTTTGACAGTCAGACGTACATGATGCACATGCTATGCAAGTAGAAAAAGCAAAAAAGACAAAGGCTCATCCGTGGCTATGGCTACCCACTTCCTCACTTTTGCCTAGAAGGGCTGGCTCTGGAGTAAAGCTGCAGAGAACAAATGCTGCCTGGAGTCTCTCACTTCCCTCACTGCCCAACAGTAATGTTGGAAGTAGGCATGTGCAAGTATGGCACTCATTCAGCTTCTTTAAGGAAACAATTATTATATCTATTCAAGTGATCAATTTCAAAAACATCCCTTCGTATATACACTATTTTCTCCTGTTAGTTTCTCCTATTTCAAATATCTCCTAAAGATCAACTTCTGCTATGACGGCTTCCAGAAATCTGCTAGTGCTTTCTGAAGAGCCCATGAGGCAGCTGGGATAAACTGAAAGGCTGGACAACTTAGTCTGAACTATAAGCAATAAAAAAAAAAGTAAAATGAGTAAACTGAAAAGATTTTCTCTGCTCTTGTAAACACATATGCACATATATTTAATTTGTTCTCTTTGTAATTTCCTCGGTATATGACAATGTTTATCTTCATTTCTCTTGCAATATTAATGCAACTGATTGAGACCTTACTGAGACCTACGGTGTTACTGAAAAATAAATGTTGACTAGTAATTTTACAGACTACAGTAATTTTACTTTGCAACCTGGCTTCCAAAATGTGTGAGAATGGACATCATCATATTCATAGCTATTTGTGTATTTCATATATTAAAAAAAACACCTGTGAGTCATTGAGGCACTTGAAAAGCCTGCTTAAGTGTAGCTAGCTCATTGTTCTCTAACCTAGAATTTTCTTTGGTCAGAGAAATATCAATGATTAATCAATTCATCCATATCATAGTCTGTATTCAGATTCCCTTCGGAGGGAGTACCACAAGTATAGTTCAAACTACCTAGTTTAAATGCACCAAGTACTCCTTTCCCCACGTGTACGTTTGTACATCGTTGTATGGTACCTCAAGGGTCTGAGTAGACTTATCCTGGTCCACTGATGGACTAGAAGCATCCAGCTTGTTAATCTAGTTATATGATTATTAGCCAGTTTTTCATCTCCAGTCCAAATGACCAAATTCTTATTTACCTATTGGCCAACCAGAGTCAATCTTTTCTCATGAATTTGGAGTAAAACTCAAGCTTTTGTCTTTGGATTGGTAGCAAGAGGACATGCCAGCTTTGATAGTACCTCCGAATATAATTTTTTTTCTAAAAGTCACATGCAGGTTAGGAAAGTAATTCCAACTCTGCAAAACTTGGTAGCCAATTTAGAAAAGATAAAGTATGTTCTCCAAAGAGCATCAAAAATTTAGAAATTTGCCTTTTTGGGAACCTCATCTGAAGGTGCTTATGGTTGTGCAACCACCTCTGTTACAAAGCCCCCTTTCAGTGGGAGAGTGTGAGAGAGGAAAGGCAATTTACCAAGGCCAGAAATTTGCAGTGCTCATGCACGTGAGTATGTACACTCACAATCATGTTGGAGGAATCAGACTGTGATAGATCCCAAGACTGATGCTTTGAAGTTAAAGTGTAGAGACCCACACTGACCACAAAAGGCTGTGAAACAGACCTAGTGACCTCCAGTCTTTAATTTCCATTTACCTGCATATAAATGAGACATAGCTCTCGAGTACAATGTCATATTACCTGCTGAAAATAAACTAAAGCCCTGATTCTTGGAGAAAAAACTTGAAGGAGCTTTGGGATCTTGAAAGAGATATGCCAGCAAGCAGATTGTGTGAACAGCTTTGTAGGGAATATGAGGTGGGACTCACATCACCCAACTGCAGCTGTAGAAAAATTAGGTCTTCAGTCTATGCTGTCTATCTGTGTATTCTCCCCTAACGTTCATCAAAGAGAGAAAGAAATGGGCAGTGGCCAAAGGGTAATGTGTTTCACCTATTTTATAGCTTTCTTAGAGTGTTGCAAATTGCCTTCTGGAGGTTCCTCTTTCCTCAAAACTAAAATTTGGTATTGTATACGAGAGCGGCTTTTGAGTTTGCCTTCCTCTGCAGTCATGAAAAACTCCTTTTTGTAAAATATAAGACCAAAATGAAATGTACCAGTTTCAGAGATGTTTTTAGCCTTGAATAGCAGAAATCTAATTTTGACTGAAAAAGAATTAGGGTTAATATAATTAGAACATTCTATAATTCTTTCAGCCACCTACAAAAGGCTGTTACACATAAAAAGTACACCAGACATCCATTTTCAGGTACCCTATTGATATTTTCATGAGGATTTAAAGTCCTCTATTGTCCTCTAATTTCTCAAAAAGTAAAGCTATTCTTTTTGAAGCACTTAGAAAAATATTGAATTCAAGTCTTTTACTTAAGATACTAAAGAGCTCCAAAGACGTGTACGTAGACTGAAGAGACTTTTTCTGCTCAAAACCTCCCTCTAAAATAAAATGTACCTCTATTTCACTTTGTGGATCATGTAGCTGGATTATTTTTTTATATATATTATATTTCAGCTATTTTGCTTGTGCTGCTGTAAATTAAAAATCACCATATTAAAAAGCTAATAAAACAAATGATTAATCTTAGATATTGACTGCCAAATTTGAGTTCAGAGCAAATTTTTATGACCAAATTAAACTTTAGAGTTTTCACCAGATATTAATGCTGAGCATGGAGTGCCTGTTTTGTAAGTATGGATATGCATTTCAAAGAAGTTATATAAAGTTCTTATATGGGCATTTTAAACATCCTCATTTCAAAAAGAATTAAAGCAAACCATAACTAAAAGAAGGCACTTCTCTGTTGCTTATTTATGAAATGAGGGCCAGAACTTGTCCCATGCCCAAAACTACTTGTATGGCCAAAATTAAATAAGTCAAACTAGTCTGTACAGTTTTTTTTCCCCACCCCAACATGTCTCTGGCAAGCTATAGGCAAGAGAATAACTGCAGATTAGTCATAAACCTCTTCCAAATTCAGAACTAAAACACTGTAGAAGTTATGTTCCATATTGCATGGTCTTCTAAACTATTCATCTCAAAACAAAAAAAAAACAGCAGGAGCTAAAAAGCAGCATGCATCCCCCATGTCCTCCTAGTTGTCTGCAGACACCTTTCTGCTGTGTGCTGTCCCATCCGTTACGTGAGGTGTAGCCACCTACAAAAGTGAATGCAAAGACAGCAAGGGGACGGGGTTTGTATTCGCTCGAGACCGGTTGTCCGTGTGTGATTCTGGATGGCTGAAGGCATATTTCCGTCAGGATGCCTGCCTGAGCGTTTCTGCATGTGTGCAAATGTTTGAAGTTTAGCCTCTCTGACTCTTGAGGCTTCTACACCCTGCCCGAGGGCCCCTTCCCTTGGCCTGATCCCCTCTCCTGTAACAAACGAGCTTCTCATTTAAAAAAAAGAGCACACGCAAAAATAAACAAAAAAAAGCCAAAGAATCAAACTGAAAAACCTACCTGCTATGAGGCAGTTTCTTTACACAGAGATGCAAGCAAAACCAGTGCAGCAAGAAGGCCACAGACTTCCTTTGTTCCATCTCACAGGTTAACCAAGAACACTGAGCTTGGGTTGTGTTTTTTTTTTTTTTCTTCTAAAGAGAGAGAGGGAGAATGAGTGAGAGAGAGAGAGAGAGAAATAAAGCAAAGGAAAAATGAAAAAAAGCAACTGAGGCAAGAGCAGTTGCCACAGAGGTCTGTTGGTCTGGCTGGTCGCCTGATATCCCTGCAGCACAAGTTAGATGAAGAAAGCCCGCTCCAAACAACTTGAGACCCTTTATAAGTCATGAAGGTGACTCATAACTAACCGACTTGCCTTGCCTTTAGTAAATCCCCTGCTTTCCTTTTCTTAGAACAGAGCTTCAAAAAAAAAAAAAAAGAAAGAAAGAGAAAACCCAAGGAAAACAGAAAACTCCAATCAAACTGAGGATTTTTTTGAAAATACACCATGTACTTTCCTTCCCTCAGACAGCTTGGCATCAGACTTTGAACTGAGTAATAATAAATGCAAATGTTTGTTTAGCAGTGACGGTACTCTTAAACAAGTTAGGGGTATGTCGTGCGAGAGAGAGTTCACGCCAATATCTTGAGAGATCTAACTGGAGACGGAGTTCACTGTGGTGAGCTGCTTCTTACTTTTCTCTGTATTACTTTTTCATCCAGAGCTGTCCTGCACAGACTTTTTTGTATTACAACTAACCCTTGCAGATCCACGCAGAAAAAAATAAATAGTCAGGGATGGTTACAATTCTCCCTGTCCTCAAGAAATGTGAAGGCACCTGACGGCTGTAGCTGGAATTGTTGCAAACCCCTAAAACCAGGGACAGTTTCTAGCCAAACTAGGGTATACATGGAAGACTATAAAACAGTGGATTGCGGAACCCTGTTGTTAAAATTATATGGCATTTTTAACATTCTTGAAGGACCACTGCAGATGACTGGAAAGACATATTGGTTTAAATGTACAGGAGATATAAATTAATTCCGTTCTTAGGTTCTGAACATATTCCCAGAAAAATCCAGTTTATGTGAATTTCCAGCAAGGAAAGGTGTGGCTGCTACCTCCTGATTTTCCTCAGACACTGAGGGTTGTATGCTCTCAAAATACTGCATTTTCACCATGAATAACAGAATTTATTTTGCCTTGTGCTTTGGAAGTTCAGTGACATTCAAAAAAAAAATAATTTCATTTCAGAACTCCTTAAGACGGGTGAAAGACAATAGTTCTGTGTGCCAGCCGCCAAAATATAAGGAAATAATAATAATAAAAAAAAAGTCTGTCAAATTCCGTCTTGCACACACTGTTCTTCTCTTTGGTTTAGGTGTGTAATTAGAAACGTCTTCATTTTCCCTGTTGAGCCCATATAAGTTTTGGGTGCTTGTCCGCAGATCTGCACTTACATGATTACATCAGACTCTCACGCCTCATTAACAATATGATGGATTTTGAAAAAGTTTGAAGCTGTGGCTGGAACAGTGATGTTTCTCCGACTTCCCAAGCCAAGCAGCTCTGTGAAACACAAACAATTACTTTTATCTCAAGGTCCTCCGCCCTGGGGACATTGCCCCCACCCACGCTGCTGGAGGAGAAGACAGCATTAAGCCTAGCTGTGCGCTAGTGTTCATGTGTCTGGGTGGGTGGGGAAATTATGGCAGTCACCTTTCTGTTTTCTTTCTATGTCTCTGGGTCGGAAGGAGACTGGATTTCTCTTGGGCCCTTAACCAGGAAAGAGAAAAAAACCACTGAGCTACTTCGTCCTCTGCCTGAAATATCTTCTCTTACTTGATACTTGATGTAGGGCCCCAACTTGGGGCCAGGTTTCATGGGGAAGAAGAGGGAGGCTCCATTTCAGTGAGATTAGACCATGGGATTGTCTCCAGCTTGATTATACTACAACAGAAAAATCTTCATTTTTACCTCAAATTCTTTTTTTTTTTTTTTTTAAACTTGCATTTTCACTTGATTTCAGCATAAATCGGAAGCCTATATTCCTAAGGAGATAAGACTTATGGAATCACACTTGGCATGTGTTTGAGTGTGCGTATTTATTGTTCTCCCCTCTAATGACTGGAAATCATAGGTTAATTTGAACTCACAGTGATGGAGGGATATCTCAAAGACATGAAGCTCCTACGATTTTTGTGAAAAGAAGTGAGCAGATTAGGAAATTTTTTATTAAAATTCCCATTGGTGGAAAGGATGGTAATAGGAGTTCAGCTCTTAGTAAATATTACTGACTCCACATGGGAACTCAATTACAAATCCATAGGCAACCAGATCTTGCTCATTTTGCCACTCACAATATGACCTGGTTCGTAAGGGATCACGTTAAATGCATGAAAAAAACAGTTAATACATTGATCAATAGATTGTTTTGGGTTAAAGAGCAAATAAAATCCTAATGTTGTTAAAACCAATATACAAGGACAATTTAGCAGGAAAGCTGCCAATTAGGCATTGATGACTAATTAGAGGTAGCCTGATTAGGGTCATGTGTGAGCATTTGTGTTTGAAGACAGGCAGGCAATCAGCTTCAAATGATGAGTGCTGCGAGGTGACCTGATGGCATTGCTGAGGCTGTCCCATGCTCTTTTCCTGGTTCTCTGAGTTTCAGTCCCTCAGCTCTTTTTTACACCTTACAGCAGTTATCGCTGTGTTTCTGCATTTGACTATGGCACAGAAACATAGCATCATTTTCTGGGAGAAGCGTAAACGTCCTTTGTATTTTCAAGTGCGTGAATATGATTTCAGTGGCTACACTGGGAGACACAAAGGAATAATGCCTGGCAAGAACGTCAAAGAGGACCTTTAGGGTAATTTTAACCAAAATAATAATCAGTCTCTAAAAGTGTGCCATGCATTTTTAAATTCCTGGAGTCTTCCAGTCATCCGCAATGCAAAGGAACATAAATTTCCTGACTGACATATTTTCCTGACAATAAACTGACATAGAAAAGGTGGTTAGGTTTCCTGTCTTCTATGACACTCTATGAGATATGCTTGACCAACAGAGGGCAATGCATTCATAGGCTCTGGTCCAAAACTTAGGGGAAATCAAGGAGAATTTAAGCTTAGTATGACACTGGTCAGACCCATAACACTCAATACTAATTTCACTTGAGATTGTGGTTAAGCCTCCTAATGACATCTAATGGAGACAGAAGCAGATTGTAATTTGAGCTCTGTTAGAAAATAAACAATGAAAAAGGTGGAAATGCCAGATTTAATTAAAAGCGTTTAATGACAGAAGTACCATCTTCAAATAGAGCTTGTTCATGAGTAGCTGCAGGGGTTTAACATATGGGTCACTGGAAAAGCTAGTAACAATCTAGAGGCAGCAAACTTCTAATTAACTGCAGTTTTCTTCAGACTTTCCAGACTCATCTTCTTCTCCTTTTTGAAAGACATAATTTTATTCTTCTAATGAGTTTTTTTGAGCTGAAAATTCCAAAATTGCTAAAATTAGGCTTTACAATAAAAGCTGACTGTAAATTTTTGAGTACACTTTTAATAATTCTATGGAAATTGTGATATTGATTAGATAAGACGCTTTTCAACAAAAGTTGTTTTAAAGGGTAACATTTCAATTAGCCAAAAATTATTCTATATGGTTTTTATCAGTTCTTGCCACACTGCCTAGTGAAGTGTCTAAATCAGAATTTGAGATGGATGTTTGAAGCTTTTTCAAACCATCTCTCCCTGTTCTCCTCTATACCCTTGCAACAGCCTCTGGGACTGCAACTTTTGCAGTCCTGGGTCTTGATGTTAACTGAGTTGTTTTTAGAGGAAAACAGTTTTTTCTTGTGAGCACCAAAATTCTGCTTAAATCAATGTTTAAGAGCCGATCATTTCTTCTGTGATACTGAAATCCTACTGGCAAACCACAGAGGAGCCAAAATGTGATTGCTCAAATCTACCTTCCTTTTCTGATTCAAAGGTCATAAGTCCTAGATGCAGCTTTAAACACTGATGAATGGTGCTTTCCCTTTCTTTACAATTTCTCTTGTCCATGCAATGGAGATGCTGCTTTCTAAAGTTGCCATGCTAGCAAGATGTTCTGGGAGGCCTACTTTCCGGTGGAACTCGTGGCCTTTTCTGAGGTACTAGGGCTAGAGCCAGTATCCCAGGAGGTGGGGAGGCTCAGGAAAAAACGATGAGCTGCTTGTGGTCCTCCTTCACTCATGTCAAAACTGACAATGAGAAATCCAGGAAGACATGTCAGAGAATAGGCTGCACAGATGTTCGAGTGCAGCTTGGAGCCCGTTCCAGTGAAAAAAGATGGAGCTCAGGCTTTGAACATGAACTCCAGAGCCCCCGTGTTCAAGGCTGTGGCAGCAGTGATGGAAAAAGCTGCTTTAAAAGCTACATCCTGGGGAAAACAGGTTTCTTCTACTTCTTTAAGGAAAAGAAAAGACTCAATCCTAGAATACAATCAAAACCAGAACTAGTGAGGAGGACTCTAAAACAAAAATGGAATGGAAGTTATTGTGAACTGCCTTTGTAATTATCTTTACATCACAGAATGGGCTATGTTTATGAAATATACATTTTAATGCATCTTGGATAAGTCTAGGTGTGACTGTATAGAACTCTGATATAATTAAAAGTATGTTTAATAATGCTAGATTAATGTGTGTAATTTCTAAGTGCTTTAAGTTCTATCCAGGCAATCAAAGAATAATGTTTGTATCATAATGGCATTTATTCTAACCATGTTCTCAACTTATAGTTGCAGCTGTCATAGTTTCTGCATATTTTCTTTATTATAGCCTTTTATTCTTTGGGGAGAACTGACACATTTTATTCTCAGACTTTCAGTAATTTCTAGAAGTCTGTGATATAGTCTTTTATTTTTTATTATGTCTAATATCCATGCTTTGTCCACTTTGATTCCAGGAAGGAAGGCAATAAAGAATGAACTCAAAATAATTTTGGTGTACTAGGAGTCCCTTCCCATTACTTTGTTGGTGGTAAAAACTGCTGTCACCCTTTCAAAAATGGGAAACCACAGGGAATATGAATATTGCTACAAACCATAGGGCCAGAGGACAAGGGAGTCTGTTGCCCATACTCTTTCATCCAGTGGGCTTCAGTAATTCTTAAATCTCACTAACATCACAGGGCAACACATTTTTTGCTGATAAAGTTTATATGTAATTTTTGTGTATGAACAAGAGCTGGCTGGATTTCTGCTAACTTTTTGCTCAGAAGAGGTTCTGTCCACTATTCTGGTTTTGTGAAATCTTCTGTAGGAATTTTCTGTTTCTTCAGTAGCGAGTAGTTCCTCACACCACAAGGGATGCCAGGCAGCATGCCTGGTACTCAGACCCAATACTTGATAGAGAACAGCCCTATGGCACAGATGCTTTATAATGCTCCCCTCAGGACCTTACTAGGGGTAGGGTCCAGGGGCAACCCCCTGGATCTCTGCCCTGGTGGGGAGCTGGTGAGGAATATGGGAGCATGACCAGCCACTGGCAATGCCCCCCGCCAGCATGGCACCCATAAACCTCTTCAGCCTCTCTTTCTCAGGAGGTACCAGCTAAGGGACAATATATGATAGATAGAAGATAAATCTCTGCTGGGTTTGGGAGGAGGAAAAGAGAACGGGGGGAGGGGAGCATTCACTAAATAATAAAATAATAAAAGATGCTTTTGTAGCAGTGTTCAGAACAATTGAATTTGCATGTTTCTCCTCAGGGCTACTTAAGAACTTGGAGCTTCCTTCTTCAGCTATGTAATATAGTCCATAATTACATTAGCAAAGGGTAGCCATTGAAAATATAACTGAGGAAGTTAATCACCACAGAAGTGTGTTCAGTCTATATTTAAGCTGGGACTACAGAATAACATATGTAGTCTTATGAAGGAAAATTGGATGTTCCTACTTTTTTTCCACCTCAGTCTTGGTAGGCACAGGCTGAAAGGACTCATATGACTCCTGCTTGGAGAAATGATCATCACAAATTGCTTAGGCCCCTCATTACTTTAACACATCCTGTAGATGTCTTAGTTGGGAGCCAGAGATAAGCTTAGATCTAAAACTAAAAGAGAAATTTTTCTCCCATCCTAACCCAAATGTTGCACTTGCACTTTCACAGAGAAGAGGAAAAGAAATCAGAGCCTTGCAGAAAACTCTAATTGCCTTCAGTGTTGTGGAACACCTTTCTACCTGCAGGTTATATGCTATACATTTGCAGACATAGCAAGCCAAGCCTTGCCTACATGGCATTTGAGAACCTCTGTATTCCTTATTACAAGTACCCTTCATAGTCAGGGCAGTACTTGTCTGATTTTATAATAGCTACACAGAAAAATGTGTAGATCATACACTATAAGTGCCCCCAAGTATAGACCAGATATCAAATCTTTCAGTTTTTATTTTCTTCTGAAAAATCAGAAATGTGTTTTTGAGAATCCGAAAAACATTTGTATATATTAGTGATCTATAGGCTGAGCAAAACTGCCACTCTCTAGATATTTTTTTTTTTGGCATAATCTAGGTTGGTGCTATACAAGAAATCATGTATTCTCTTACTCCTGCCTTTCCCAGGATAAATAGTTTTAGACGTGAAATTGGACTAAGGGACAGACAACTTCCACAAGAACCATTAACTGTTTGAACTTACTGAAAAATTACAATTACATATCAAAAATGCATGGGGGCATATCCTCAGCAAGAAAGTGGGAAGTAGAACAGTGATAAGTTGCAGTTCAGGATTTATGAGGAGATAAACCTGAATACAAAGCAAAAGAAAGGCTAGGTGAGCCTCATATTTTCTCACAACAGAAGAGCTGGCAGTATTTTTTCTGAATTAGGGGCTATTTGCAGCTATTTGTGAATACCACTTGAAGGTCAAGAATTCTTTCCCTGAAATATGACCTATTTTGCTTTTGAAGATGGTTCTCATGCTGTTCCTTTCTGAACTGCATCTGGGTATCTTTTCAATGATTTTGTTTTGTCGCTTTGCAGTAGAGTCAGATGCAGTGACATAAGGTGGTCATGTAGCTTGAAATTCCTTCCAACCTGATGTTACTCTGTAGTCCTGACAGCAGAATTCAGCTCACTGTAGAATACAGCACAGATAAAGGATTTCTTGGAGAAAACTGCAAAATTCATAGGTAGTAGACAAAAAATTCTAATAGTTGGAGTTAATGGTATACATTTTGGGTTTTGGATATTGAGTTTAAGATCCCTGATTACCTCTTATTATGGTTTAAGATGAGGGCCTCTACTCTGTTTTCTCCAGCTTGGACTGCAAAGTAAATTTTAATCATGTAAAATATGAGGATACTTATGAGTGAGTGTGTGTTTTGATGAAAAGTCGTCTGCAGAATGTTAATAATTATTATGAATTCCACAGTGAAAGATATCCTTATTATAGTTCCAGACTTCCTCTTTGTCTGGATGTCTAGGGAAATTTAGATAAGGATTACGCATTTATATAGCCTTATTCAATGCTCCTAATCTCTTGCAGTCTGCACATCTCTAACAATCCAGCAAGAGGTTTCAACAAGAACTAAATCAGAAATATCTACCAGACGTTGAAAGTTTAGAGCTGAATCTGAGCTCATGGCACAGCTCTGTTTCAGCAGCATACTGGGTTGTCAAATCAAGAAGAAAAACAGATGTTTATTTTCTAGGCTGAGAGAGTATGCTAATGTTTAGGATGAAAAAAAAAGATTTTGCAGCTGTTAGAAACAGCTGCAGCTGTAAAGAAGGGCCACTTATGAAAACACCCACAAATATCTTTTGTGGATAAATTAAAAAAAAATTACACAATGAGGAGGAAAAAAGTTCTTAAAGAAAAAGACCTTCCTGGTAACCATTGCTGTTTCCCATTCTTTTGTTCTAAGACCTGCAAGATTGCAAATGTGTAAATATAGCAGGTATTGAAAGGGTTAATGGACTTTATCTGCTGGTTTTATACTCACAGGAAAACTACTTAGGTCAATTTCCTGTAACATAGAGAGCTGTATCACAACATGAAACACTCAGCTGACAGTTTTATGGCAAGAAATGGAAGGAGCGGCTCTGTGAGAGTGTGCTTCAAAGAGACTAATGTGGGTGGGGAATTTTTGCAAGCTACACACAACCTCAGAAATTTCTGAAGAAGTCAGTCTTCAATCAATGATCTTTCTTTCTGTAAAGTACATGGGATTTTGTGCTTTTTTCAGTGATGAATATTTCCTTCCCAGAATCCCCTTAATGACGTTGTTACTACAGAGACATGGGATTAAAAACAGAAAAAAGATTCCCTAGTAATATAGTAATAAGTTTCTTTATGTCACAGAGAGAGAGATGTTGAATGAAAAATTACATGTTTGGATGTCTTCTATGCTCTTGTATGTTCCTAGGAAAGCTACATAACTGCATTTTCTCTTTAAGTGCCAGTAAGTTTTATTAATAAATATTGATAAGGTTTTTCATAACAGCAACAGCAGTAACAATAGTAATAACAACTGATAAATTAATGCGTAACTCACTTACTGAATAACAGTAATTAAAATTTTTCATTAATTATACCCACTCTCCATTCAAGAAATGTATGAATAGGTAAGTAAAACATAAGCAACACATAAATAAAACCAGTGGAGAGGGTTGGTTTCAGTGAGGTAATACACCTTTGGGAAAGGACTTAAGGACTTTAGGCAGGACAGTGTCACACTCAGAACTAAGTGGTAGCTAGGAGCAGAAATTCATTGGGTGGGGAAGATCTCACTATAACCAATATCACTATAACTATACTTCTCTTTAGCTCTATAGAAAAAAGAAAAATGGAGTTTACCGTTTTTCAGGTTGACACCCTGAAAGCTAGAGGATGCAAGGGAGGTTGTATATGAGAGTGTTTCAGTGCCACAAGGAGCCCTAGGGCTCCTACTCACAACTTTCTGTAAGTGGCAATGGGAGAATTAGAATAATCAAGCCTCAAGGGTCTGACAGTATGTGTTACCAGCATCAGGTTGTCTTGAGAAACCAACTAGTAATTATGCACCTAAAAATCATGGTTTTAAGTCACATCTAACACAGCCTTCAAAGGAGAGTCTGTGGTCTTCAATGGGGCCAAGAGTTTTACTTTGAGTCACAGCCTCAACTGATTTCTTCTCCGTTAGAGGGAGGAATGAAGGAATATATCTGTCTTGTTCGAAAGAGAGCGACACAATGCTACACCGAGAAAAAGTTACAGCTGCATTTGTAACAGTGTCCTCTTTTTTAAAAGGACATGATAGCCCTGAGGATTGGACACTCTGTGGTTTTGCTCAGGTGAGGAGCACTTCCCCACATGGCCAGTCCTGTTCTTCGGTTAAATAAGATCACGCTTGTGTCTGTTAACTGTAGGATCTGGACCATCTCTTCCTCCTACATTTCCGGAACTGGAGAAAAACAAAGAAAAATACCCCAGACCAGAGCCTGGCTCAACAGCAAACACATGAATAGGGAAGTCGCATTATAGCTAATAAACTGGCTAACAGTGTGGCAATGCAGCACGGTATATCTGTACCCACGTAGGTCTTGGTTCTGTGAACGATCCATCACACTTTCAAGCTAACTCATCAGCCTGAGTGTGGCTGACATGGGTACACGATTGGACCCCCACAAAGTGAAGCTGGAGGTGATATTTGGAAAGCGCGATGCAGTTGGAGGTCTGGGATAATCAGGACCTGCCCTACCTGGCTAGGTATTTGGACTCCCAGGGAGTCTCTGGCACGCTTGGGTGGTTGGAAAGCTCCTCAGGGCACATCACTGGTATGAAGTGCAAACGCAGGAGCCAGAGAAAGTCCAACTTCGCAAAAACTCCATACATCTCTGCATAGAGGGGAATGTGAAAACCATCTGCGACCAAGGTTCTCCTGCCCACCAGATCTGCTGGAGTTTTTGCTAAGGCATCCTAAAATTCTTACTTTAATTTGGGGCAGTTTGGTCCTGAGGAAATCTTGGTGGTAGGGAAGTGGTACTCTGGGACCAGAAGCCTCAGTGCTCATCGCTCAGAGCTGGGGCGGGGGGAGGTGAGCTGGCAGGAAACTGGGGGAATGCTGCTCGCTAGTTAGTGAAAGTCTTTTGAAACGGACGTGTTTCCATGAGGTCATCACAAAATTGCATCAACTTGCAGGATTCTTCACCAACTCTATGTGGTGTCTCCAAGTGCAAAGACCTGAAGTCAGAAGCAAAATACCAGCACATTAGTTTAGAAGTGGTAAAACAGGTTTTCCTGTTCCTTCAAGTGTTATGCATTTTAGGATCATGTTTTCAGTGTGTTTGTGTGCAACTGTGAGGGTTTGCAAGCTTCCCTGAGTAAAAACTGTAAGTATGATGTTACTGCAGAATTCTTGAGTCTGAGATTGCTAAGAAAAACACCTAAGATCCCAACACTTGGGTGCTGCATTCTGCACAGCAAAACGTAGCCACTACACAACCTCATTCTTTCAGCTTGTTCTCCCTTTCCCTGCATTGTCCTGTCCTGCAGGAAGAACAGGTGGAAGGGCAAGGAAGATGTGGCATCAGCCAAACCGTTTCCCTCTGTCACTTTAGTTCCGTGCAGTAGCAGACAGCTGAGCACAAAGTGAAACTTAGGAGGGAAATATTCACTTCTAATCATTTAAAACATCAAACAACTATGTTGCTGTGTATTTGATGCTATTGCATCAGAGATAAATTGCTATGAATAATGTCACGTTTCCAACTTCCAAAACTGAAAAAAAAAAAATATTTCAAAAATGTTTCTCAATAAACTAAACTGCTTTGGAATGACACTTTCATGTCTTAGGGGACCTCAAAGTAGCAAATTTACCTGAGAGGTTGAAAGACCAGTTTATATTTTTCCAGTTCTTTTCAATATGCCCAGCAGCACCCATCTGGCTAGAAAGTTTGCTGGCAAAGCAGTGCTGATGAGATGAAAAGGGATGATGGACTTGGAGGAGATGAGACAGACCAGTACCTGTACAATCCCTCAACCTGAGGGGAGTTAGTTTGAGATGAGGAAGCTGGTTGCAAATAACAGTCCATTTCTTCTAGGACTTTCACTATAAAGATGTAGAGCAGTCGGCCGTTAGGGGTTTGAATGAGATCCTTGTAAGTGTGTACAAGCTCTCTGCCCAGCCCATGCCCATGGCAGTGTTTGCATTAGGCCACCAGATGAGTGCATGCCATACGGGCACTTCGCAGAATACTAAACGTATCTATGAATGATTTTCAGGAAAGATAGGACAACACCAGCTGGAGGATCAGTAGATTTGTAAAGTAATTTATGATCCAAGAAGACATACATGTTTATACCATACACACACATACTCACACACACACACTCTTATTTCCTCAGTCCCTAAAACTCCAATAACAACTTCCTTTCTGTAGGATGTATCTATAGCATAAAATTAAAACCTTCAGGAATCAAGTATTACCTGTTTCTCTAAAATCTCATCCTTTGAATGATGAGCATTTATAAAGCAGAGCCTACAACTAACAACAAGAAATGTATCTAGTATTTTCATGTCCACCACATACATACCATATCCTCTTTTCCAAGTGACATAGCTTCATACGCAAAGCTTTTAATTTATGAAGTGACTCATGAAATGCACAAAGTCTCTGTTTATGCTTTCTTCACCATCTTAACGAAGAATGCCAAACCACTGAACGTTAGGAAGCATTCCTACTTCATTTCTTAGAAGTTTTTGCTGTTCCCCTTTCTAATGAAGGCTGCCGTTATAGTCGTGTGTCAAGAATGATTCATATAGCACAAGATAAGTTTACATATGCCTTACTTTGTGTACTTTCACTTATTCATAAACTTACACACTCACTCTTGGTTTAGATTTTATTTAATTCCTGTATAAGGATGTGTGTTCATTTACTTACAGAAACACCATTTATCATATTGCATAGAATTTTGTGCATAACATTTGTTGCCTGGGCACTTCGATGCTTTACCTTAGAAAAAAACTAGACATTCAAAAAAAAATTCTGAAAAACAGCTTGTCAAGGTACATGTATTTTTATCTCCTGTATGTCACCCTGCAGGTGGATGGCTTTTTCTTATGTTTACCGCTGAACTAATTTTACTGGTTTAGGTGATTGATAGTAATTTTTATAGCAATTTATTTGCCCTGCTGTTGCAGGTAGCAGTCTATCAGATTTCCAGATGTTTACCAGCAGAGGCTACTGGGTATTTGAAAATCCTGCTAAGAGATGCCAGGTATAGGAGAGGGTATAAGTCTTTCATATGAAAACTGGAACCGATGAGGTTTCGATGCATGGGAAAGGTCTGTCCTTGCTACACATGCAGGTGAACAAGACTGTTAGTGGAAGCCTTTGTTGCCAGGGTTGTTCCAGGGAAAATAATTTTAATGGACTTGGGTCTTTCTACAATTCTGAAGTCCCTTTGGTCTTGAATGCAAGCAGGTTTAGACCTTTGGCAAGGGATTCATCTCATGTAAGATGGACTTTCATGGTATTGACACCTGTGTCAATTACCCTGGGTTATCTGGGAAGAAACAGACTTTTGGACACAGTTCATCTGGCCTGTTTTAGATTTCTACTTTAGATGGAGGTAATTTCTACCCTAGAAGACTTATTTATCTCCATGACTATACAGAAAAATCTATACTTTTATCTCAGGTGCTGAGCTCTACTTATGCCTGACACTACATTTTTTCAGATGTATCCTATTCACAGAGCCCAGGCCAAGTCAAAGTTTAACAAGAAAAGCACAATGAAGTGCACTAACCTCAGCATCCTCCTCAAGCAGGGGGTTATATAGCTCTAGCAATCGAGATTCAGTACTGATTACCAACATTAGCAACATAAAAGCAAAGTTTTTGTGCAGTTATTCTACAAGATTTAGGGTGTGTATTTACTTCACAAAAATGCCATTTCAATTTTTATTTGGCTTTATTTTTAACATACGGTATTGCAGGTGATACTTGAATTTACTGTGACATGATCTGAATACGACTATAAGATTCCATGATTAAAAAATAAACGTCTCAGGAGAAAGTGTCTGAAATCCATTCATCAAAGCTACTAAATGAAATTTATTAATTTGCAGTTTTATTTACAACTGGTTCGAATACACCATCTGACTAAATCTACTTGTAATGATCTCTATATGCCAAAGATTGTAAATAAGGAGAGAGGCTGGACATCTTCTGGCACTGTGAGGACATTCTTGACAGGCCGTGATTATAGCTAACTGATAAATTTCTGATTTATGGAGTGCAACATAAGAAAATTTATATTGCTCTAAACATCAAGGCTTTCTGTGGATATTTATATCCAGAATTCCAAATTTTGATAATCATATCTGAGTTCTTAAAAGTTTGTCATATTCAGACAATCGTTTCTGTTTAAAGTTAGTAGACTGGATTTACTGCCTACTTGTCCATTCCCCTGATTTAGTAAAGCCACAAAAAAAGGCTGACAGAGAAGGAACCTAGTCACAGCTTTGCATAAGTACACTTTATACCATTATTTAAATGTGAATCTAAAGACATATTGTAATATTGCCTTCCTACCTCCTGGTAAATATTATGCCTCTGTACTCAGCACTGGTGAGGCCTCACCTTGAGTACTGTGTTCAGTTCTGGGCCCCTCACTACAGGAAGGACATTGAAGTGCTGGAGCGTGTCCAGAGGAGAGCCACCAACCTGGTGAGGGGTCTAGAGAAGAAGTCATACAAGGAGAGGCTGAGGGAACTGGGCATGTTTAGTCTGGAGAAGAGGAGGCTGAGGGGACACCTTATCACCCTCTACAACTACCTGAAAGGAGGTTGTAGAGAGTTGGGTATTGGCCTGTTCTCTCAAGTGAATAATGACAGAACCACTGGAAATGGTCTAAAATTGCGGCAGGGGAGGTTTAGTTTAGATATTAGGAAGAATTACTTTACTGAGAGGGTGGTCAGGCACTGGAACAGCCTGCCCAGAGAGGTTGTNGGGTTTTTTTTGTGGTTGGACTCAATGATCTCAAAGGTCCCTTCCAACAATGAATATTCTGTGATTCTGAATATTCTGTGAAATAGGTAAGGCAAAAGTTTTGAATTTAGTATGCAACCAAAGGAGGGTGTCACCTGAATAGTGCTCCGTAGACATCAGCTTCAGCAATACTGTAAGTTGCTTGACCACACAAAATTTTGGCTGCCTGATTGTTTGTGTTACGGCAGCAAATGAGATTCTTGCAGAAGCGAATTCAATTGTGAACCTAGTGATATTTGATTTGAATGTCATGAACATCAAATGCATGAACACATTTGCATTGTTTTGAGAGCATGGAATACTTTTTCTTACATTCTGAAGTGTAGACTAGAGTTACCCTATATACTGGGCTCAGAACACTCTGCCATGAAAGCAGTTGCCTCACTAAAATGTCACCAGCATTGCATGCTCCTGAAAAATTCTGTTGCTCTCCTCTTTCAAACAGGAAATGCCAATTAATTTGTCAGATTTTTCAAAACAGGACTGTGCTGTAACCACAACATTTGCAATGTGAAACAAGATTACTATATTCTGACTGACTTCTGAGACATGCACAGGGGAAAAAAGAGAAATTATTTAAAAAAAAAAAAAAGTCTTATTTCGATTTCAGCGAAACTTGGGGAGTGGGGTAACCTCTAAGGGCTTCATGCATTGAGAGGATTTTGTATTTGTACTCAGTGAAAATGAAAGATGTTTCACTCCAGTCAATTATATCATGGCTCTACTGGAAATTTGGGATGCTCAGTTCTTCCTGTGGGGTAAGGTAGTAAGTAACTTAATTTGTCAATGAAATACCAAACTCAGGTGTAATATTTAATTTAAAAACATAACAATAAAAGTGGACATGCTCCCACTGATTTTTTAAAAGCAGTATGAGTGTTTCAGAGTTTTCAGTTGGAGCAGATTTGCTTAGAAAATGTATAAAATAAAGTTAAGTAGAAGTAAATTCTATAACACCATCTGGAATACATAAATAGATAGAATACTGATGGAGTAGGAAGCCGATTTTCTTGCAGGATATAATGTACTCTTAACAACAAATAATTGTAACTTTATTAGCTGAATGGATTCTTAAATGTAGTTGGTTATTCAAACACATATTAACTAATGTCTTGTGTTCTTAGTACTGAAGCTTATAGGGTATGTACCATAGAAATAGTAAGCATTTATTTTGTTTGAATATTATGTAAAATTAATAAAGATTCACTGGGGAGAATGAATGAATATAATCATGGTGGTCCCACATATATATCTCCTAATGTTGTATCTGTGTGGAAGACTCCCACTTGCTTCGGTGTGCATTTACTTCAGTGAAACCTGGATCCAATGTATGATGACAGAAAATCTGAACTGTTTCTAAGAATAAAGAAATATGTATCATATACATACCTTTGCAAGATACATGCACTTATTCAGTGACATTGTGAAAACACACTTAAATTCAACAGAAAGTCTTATATAACCTTCTTTGTTTTTGCACTCAACTACTACTTATTTTTAAATAGCCAATGACTCAGCAGTTAGATAAATGATTTGGAAACAAATTTCTCTATTTGAAGTGGAAAAGCTCA